>VUYV01000006.1:4903008-5214764 GCA_008711295.1 Anarhynchus alexandrinus | reverse complement strand
AGGACAAGGGGGAATGGCTTCAAACTGGAAGAGGGCAGGTTTAGATTGAACATTAGGAAGAAGTTTTTCACTTTGAGGGTGGTGAGGCACTGGAACAGGTTGCCCCGAGAGGTTGTTGAGGCCCCATCCCTGGAGGTGTTCAAGGCCAGGCTGGACGTGGCCTTGGGCAACCTGGTCTAGTGGGAGGTGTGAGTGGGTGTCTATGGCAGGTGGGTTGGAACTCGATGATCTTCAAGGTCCCTTTCAACCTAAACCATTCTATGATTCTATGTAATATGATCTGAGATATAGTAAGTGATGTAGAATGCATCATGCAGTGTGTCAGAAAGTTGTTTAATGTTCCTGAATTTTCTTTAGCTTTATGTCCATTTTACTGATCCAGAGTGGTAAGTAATCTGTTAGTAAAACTGCAGGTATGGCAAATGCAGCAAAAATATAATGGGAAAAGTGCTGTGGAGGAGTTGCTGTAATGAGTGGCTTCATTTGGATCAGACCTGCAGTCTTTACATTTATGTTGTATGTAGTCTGCCTGATAGCAGACATTTAAATTACCGGATAACTTGAATGTGTTTGTTGCAAGGATGACTTGAGATGTACCAAATTTTCATGTTATGCTGTCTCCCATAGATAGCTCAGCCCTTTCTTGAAATTCAGAACATGCTCTATCATGCTTTGCATTTGTACTTAAATGTTTCTTGCTCACTGAAAACTGAAATTTCACAGCCTGAACTCTTGACTGCTGGGGAATATTAGGTCAATACATATGATCAGATGTCTTACACTGTGCTTGGCTCTGTCTGGATCTCCAAAGCAGTCAAGTCCTCTAAGATTAAGATCTGAGCTTGTAGTGCTCCAATCACTTCTCAACGTGTATTTAAACAAATGATTTCAACATTATCTTTCCCCAGTTGCTTTTGTCAGCCATGTAACATTCTAGATTCTTAGCTTCTCTCCCAGAGACTTTTAGTTCTTTTAGACTGCTTCTTTACTAACAGCTGTTTTCGTCTTACCTACTTGTTTTCAAAGGACAAATTAAAATTTGAAACAACATGTAGTTGCAAAATCTTCACTTAATAGGTGAGTTCACTAGTGACAACCAGGAAGTTGTCATTCTTTCTACTTATGTTAGAATGCAAGTCTAGTGAGAGCAACCAGAGGAACAAGGACTTTTCTACACTTGTAAGGTACACAAATGCATGCTGAAGGCATTGCAGGCTTCCTGTTATCTGTATATCACTGGAGCACCATGCAAACAGAATATAAAAATAATGCATGTAAAAGGAAAAAGAAGGAAGAGTATACATTGCGTAAATTTAGTAAAAAGCCCTCAGAATGACTTGCATGAAGTAACATGGAAACTGAGAGCATAATAGATATGGAGACCTTTTTCTGGCTTTTTAGTGATTGCTTGTGCTTAGTATACCACTGCACATATGGAATAGATTGGAAACTTGTTTTCAGTGATCAGAAATTTCCTGCTGTATACAGAAGTTCAGTTCACAGGTGTATGGAGTAGACACAAAGTTGGTATTGAAGACTGAAGAGGAACTTGTGATCTATATAGCATGCTTTGAAAATATAGGCAAAGTCACGCTAGGCAGTGCTGGGCTTAATGAAAAGGTTCTGATTAAGCGTTAATGCATGGAAAAAGTGAATGAAGTCAGTGTTTTGTGATTCTCATTTGTCAATCCGTAGTTAGTCCGAAAACAAACAAAATCTTTGGATTTCTGCTTGCAGATGTAATATGACTTGGGTAGGTTTTTCCTTACATATTTCAGTATCTTCTTCATGTACTCATCACTGAGTTATTCATGTCAGGCAAGCTTTACATTTACCTTGTCTGGCGTACATTGTTTTGCGTACAATGGCAGTGGCTCGTAATGAGATCCGGTGAAATCCTGAGAAACCCAAGTTGGCAAATGACAATCCTATTATTGCAGGAGCTGATTCTCCTGCACAGTGTGCTGAAGTTTTGGTATGTCTGTGCAGTGGAGTATTTCCCAAATACTAACTAATGAAATGGGGAGACAGATGAGGAGGCAATTCGTGGCACTTCCTGAGTGGAAATCCCATGTGGCAGAACTGAAGTTTTGCTAAGTGTGGGACTGTAAGATGGGGAATTTCACTAGAAGCAGATGATCTTCAGCATTTAAAGAGCTGTAGTTATTCAGCTTGTAAATTTGTATACGGAGGGGAAAAGTGTAATTTCTGACGTGTCCCAATACTATGTGTGGTAAGTCTTGTATTATGAGAAACATCTGCTTTTTCTGATGTTTTCAGCAAATGTAATAACTTCCTTTATTTAAGTAAGTAACTTCATTTAAGTAAGTAAGTAAGCATTTATTTGTATTCAGATTTATAGGGACATTTTAGATAAATAACATGTTTAATTCTTAAAGAGCCACTAGTTGCCAAAAGGTTAAGTTAAATAATATATTACACCTTAATGTGATGTTTGCTACAGTGATATCACCTATGCATAGAACTGGAAAAAATGTTGGTTTTACAAAACTAAGGTCATTGTATGTTGTGTGTTTGCTTAGAGGTCAGGAAAAGGTCAGGTTGTGGTTTGTGCTCAAATTAATCTCTTTTCCTTTCCTTTTAAGTATTTTTACCTTGGAAAAAGTCTAGAACATTTATATTGTCTGAGGCAGGGACTCTGACAAGATGGATGTGTGTATGAAGGAGAAGCACGAAGTGGAACAACACACAGCTGGGTTCGAACAATTTGGCTACGATTTGGTACTTGATAAGGCCCACTCAATTCCCAAGCAGCAATCTGACAAAGTCTTTTCTGTCCAAGTCTCCTGTGTGGAGATGATGGATGAGGGGAAAAAAGCATTAAGGTGAAGCGAAAGGGTTAAAAATGGGAGTTCAGTACCTTTTAAGGGTATTCTTGCAGTATCTTTATTTCCTGCAAACTGTCATAACCCTTGCAGTAGCTTGCAATATATCTGTATTGCTTTAAATAAAGATGCTCAAATGGTAGGATTTTAAAGTGTGTCACAGGAATAGAGATCAATTTTTACATTAAGCATGAGTCAAACAAGCCAGATTCATCACATGTTGGGTTGGGTTTTTTTTTTCTTTGTATTAACTAACAGCAATAGCAGGAGCTGGATTTAAAGGAAAAAATAACAGAGGAAACACATCTTTTCTTACAAGTGGTGTACTCTGTTATATTTAAATGCTTTGAGTGGAACAGTCATCAAGAACAAAACCAGAAGGAATGTTTATATAAGGTTTCAGCAAAAATAATGTTTTACAGCCATACATTTTCAACTTTCAAACTGACAGAAACGTGTGTGGAATAGTACAGAGTCTGGATAGTCTAAAATACTTCCAGTTGTATCTCGGGGCCTTTTATGATAGACTCCCGTAGAGTAATTCACAATGTCCTTGGTTGTATTCAAGAACTATACAGTATAGGTGAAATGAACTTTAAACTGTTTTTCTATGGAAATTTTGGCCAAAAATGGCCAAAGTGTTCTTATGCAACTGTCCAAAGTGTCAGCTATGCACAATACTGCTCATGTTGGCCCAGCATAGCAGCTGCTCTTGAAGACTTTGTCTTTTTTCCATGTCTGTGTTCTGAATGTTGCTATGTCAGCAGCTGGTTGTATACTATTTTGTACTGCTAGCTTGAAACCCCAGGTCATTTCTGCAGGAGCAAAGGACAGCCTGGGATATCAGCTTTTGTATTCATTATAGCTGTTTTGCAAATAGTTTTATGCTTTCTTTCCGTATACACTTGATACTTTCTTTCTGTCCATATTCTCTATCATATATTTCCATATAAGTAAACATGAAATATCAGTCTCTGTTAGTTTGTCTTCCAGTAGTAGGTTGGCTTTTTGGTTTTTGGGCTCTTCCAGAATGATTTTCATATGAATTGGTCGAGTAGATGATTTTCCTATTGTATTAAATATAATAGGCAGTGATTGGTCTTAGGGAGCTTTCCGTATATCACTTTCAATGCCAGAGTGCACAAAGGCCAAAACTGTTGAGAGGGTTTGAGCATGGTTCTCTAGGGTTTGAATACCTTTTCTGTTACTTTTTTTTCTTCAAGTAAACTTGGCACAAATAACTTTTTGGAATTCACTAGAACTGATGTTCTCTATTCTCCTTTTGAACTCTGTTAACATTTAACCAAACTCATCTTGACAGTTTACCAGATCTCTCTAGATTTATTGAGATCAACATGACTCTCAGTCACTTGACAGGAATTGGTTTAATTTACAAGTGTGAAATGGTTGTTGCCAGTATACATAATATATCCAGGAAAACAAGTTTTATTTTTAGGCCAATGATAAAGATATTTTGCACTACACACAGCACATGCTTAGTAAGTTGAAAATAAAACAGAAGGCTATCAATCTCTAAATTTGGATAAGTACTTCAAGGATCACTCTAGTCAGGGTACTAACTCCCTGATTAAACATGTAGACCATTTAACAAGTCCACTTGACAGTTAATCAATAATTCTTTGCCCTATTCACCAGCATTATTGATAATTAACAATCCAAATAAAACCTGCCTAATTTTATCAGTGCTATATTAGTTGTATAATTAAAAAGGAATTAACAATCTGTCCAAAATTACTTTGTAGACAGTTATATTTAAGCAACTCACTTAAGCTGTGGACATTAAGATTCTGGTTTCAAAGAGTTTTGAAGTAGCAATAATATCTCCATATCATTTCAGTTGTGCTGTAATTTTGTTAAATCTTAGTAATATTTCATTCTGCTTTCTTGAAATTCTCCATGGCTTTTAACATAGATTCAGTATTCTTTTTTGAAAGATCTTAATAATCAGCTGGGTTTTTGTTGTGTAGTGTAGCACACTCCAGTTAAGAGGTGGATGCATATCAGAAGTGGGTACGAAGTGATTCATAGCTATACTCCATACTTCATGCAGAGACACTTCTGAGACTTTGGTGACAGAGTTCAGTCTTATTAGGTTTGTAGGGACTTAAGTGGTTGTGCAGTCTTAAAAGGAGTTTGATGTAATTTCTGTTGTTTTCAAAACAACTTACACTTTTCAACTTATATGAGCTATTGAAATTCTTCATAAGCAATTCCTGTATGACAGGAAAATAGTTGTTAAACTTTAAATAATACTTAGATGTAATTTAGTATGACTGAGAGATGTTAAACTGCAGGCAACTACTCTCTACATCCTTTTAAAATTATTGACTCTCTATTCTTTCCAGGAGAATGAAAATATTAGTGTGTCATCACATCAAGTCTAGAGTTTGTGTATCCTGTAGTATTTTGTCAGAGAATTTGGATTAGGAAATAAGAAGCACAAGTGTATAACAATGTAAATACTATGCTAATGTCTAGAACTTGTCATCAGCTTCTTTTCATTTTTGAGAAATCCTTTTCAGCATCTATGTAAAGCATTAACTATGAAGTTTAAAGGAAAACACACAATTCCTAAAATTTCATTCATACATCCATTAGCAGTACGTAACATCCATTAACTGATACATAACTGATAAAATATCCAAAATAATACACTTGGGTCAGATATTCTTTAACAAATATTACGTATATATGAATTTGTCTAAGATGTGATCATTCTGTAGTCTGATGTTCTAATAATTTTTGTACTAATCTTCACTCATTCTTGTACTAATTTTAAATTCTACGATTTGAAAGTGCATTGTAATGCTTTATAAATGAGAATTCTGAAGGAAAGAAATAATGAAGATTTTTGTGAAATTTTTCATTGGTTATGTATTCATGCAACTCAATATACAACTTTTGGACTTGGGCTCTTCTTCTGTCTGCAAATCAAGGAAATAAGTGGACTTGTTGCATGAGTTAATCTTGTATTCAGAAAGGTTAGAAATGGATTGGTTTTCAGTTTCACTAAAAAGAAATGACTCCTGACAGATTTTTCATTGCGTTGAGACATTGTCAACAGAGGAAGGTCTTTTTTCTTATCCAGATCAGTCCATTTCATTTGATAATAGAATAATACTGTGTTTTGCAACTAACAATGTAATGTCGCAGAGGGAGGACATGCTATCGAGAGTTCAGGCCTGAGCCGTGACACATAAATGTACACAAAGGTATGATTTGTCATATGTCATGTTATCTGTAGTAGTGTAATGACTACCAAGGCTAGCAATACTGATTGTGTGACTGCAGAGATCTTAGTGTGACACACCCATTTGATATAGTCTATGCTAGACTGTATTTCATTCTAGAAAATCATGGCTGGCAAAAGTAATCCATGCAGGCTAGGTTAAAATTAGCTCAGGTGTGACCAACATTGTTATGATCTACCCTGACTTGGCTGAGGAAGGGCACAAATACCCTCAGCTGAGCAACAGATTAGCGGATATGATGGAATGTCTTTGTTGGCTAAAAGGGTGCAAAATGGCTGCGCAGAGCTTGAGCAATAGGTGGCTGATTAGTATCACCTTAGTATCACATTTATATATATAATGCAAATGTATTTCATGTAAATGTCATGAGATTCCATTTTATTTAACTGACTAATCTCAGAGTGCTATATAAGAGAATCTCAGGAAAGAAGGGTTATGGTATCATAAGCTTTAATTATAAACCTCAGTTACGATCTGTCTGGGCCAATCTGCCATTTTTGTAAATGCTTCCTTTCTCTGCATAAAAACAGAGGTTTTCATTATGTCTTCCTCTTTTCATAACAGTATTTTAATTAAAAGTTCAAGTGGAACTGGAGCTTAGGGTATCTAGCAAGAGTAGGAACTCACTGATGAATAACATAAGCATAGTGCAACTTTTTCTCAATTAGCCTAATCCTAATATCAGAGCTGGTAACATTCTCCAAATCTGTTTTGGTTTTGCACCAATTTTTGACTTCGTTGGAAAAAGCAAAGTCACTGCCATAATATGCATCATGTCATTCTGAAGAATGAATTATTAATAAAAACAGTGATAAAGCTTGGTCCTGCTACTGGCAATGACAGAAGTTCTGTTGACTTCAGTGGGGTCAGGGCTTGCCTCTCATGACTATGGACAATGCAGAGAGAAAAGGCAGCTGAAAGCTATTTTTGCATTTCACAGTCCTTGGGATGCTTTATATCCCTTTTTAATGCAGAGTTGCTAGAAAGAGGATCATGGAAAGTGCCAAGAACTGCCCCAGTGTCTGCTTGGAAACAATTTCTGATCTCTGAATAAATGATTAGTTGAAAATAGTGCTTTCGTATCTGTAGTCTTTATCACCCTTGTTTCCATCATGTGCAGGATTTTCTGTTTCTTTTCTACAGAGAAGGAGCTAAACTGACAGCTTTATATATGATTCGTGCTAGATAAAAATTTATTAGAATTCACAATGTGGTTATTATCATTTGGGATATTATGTGCCTGCATAAGTCATTGTATAAAGGATTAAAAGCCTAAAAAATGTTAATAATAAAGCCCCCAGATCTAATAACTTTAGAGATTAGAATTAATTGAATTAGTCTTTGATCTTGGGTGTTAAGTTTTAAAAGAAAAGTTCAGTAGGCATTTGCCATTCTGTTTTCAAAGAACCAGCCTTTGCTAAGTGTGGGGTTGAATGCATCTGTATGGCAAAAAATGGACATCAAAAGTAAAGCTGAAGAGAATTTTTCCATCCTGCTTTGTGTCAAGGCAATCAGGACTGAAGTGATTGTTGTTCAGAATTTATAGATACTCTAGCTTTTATTTTTAATTTGCGGAGTGTTTGTTCCGAGATCTTTACTAGCTGATGAGGTGGTAGTAGTTAAAAATGGTGAAGCCTTTGTATATGGCTGTCTGAACATTATTATTACGTGGATTAACGTAACACATAAATTATTCAATATCCATCTCTCAACCAGTTAGTATTAGCTGATGTATACTTACTCAGATTGCTCTGTTTTCATAAGCTTCAAGCAGGTAGTGAGATCAGAACCGTTTATTCAAGATTATTATTTTTATGTCAAATTTGTAAAGCTGTCTTATTTCACATTATTCCATCATCATATTTGTGTCTAATGCAAATGCCCTTAATTTTCTTTTACAGTTACACAGGTGTGTAAGTAGGGTGTTACGCTACTATAAAAATCCCGATGTGATAGTCAAAGAAGGCTCTATCTCCTGCTACTTTCCTTACTGTATCGGAAGTGGTAAACATATATCTTCTCAGCTGCCTGCTTTGCTACGAGTCATGTTTTTGCAGATAACTTTGTCTTTATACTTGTGTTGCTTTTTATTATTCAGAAAAGCTGTAAAAACTCCTTCATTGCTGAGTGAATATAGTGAATCTCAAACACAAATATTTTTTCCTGTCAGATGGTGATGTTTTATCTGAAGAGGTTTACAATTACCAGGACAGTTAAAAAAGAAAGGAAAGGCAAAAGAAAGGATAGGCAAAAACAAAGCAAAGCTACAGGAAATGAATATTTAGAACATAGTCTTGGATATTTGTGGCTGTCCGAGATGTGCTACACTACCTGATGGTATCTTAGCAACTTTGAAAACCTATTAAAGCATCTTTAATTATATCTCTTACCATTCACGTTTGCCTGCAGTGCATCTCCAAGCATGTCTTTGCATTTGTATGTGCCTGTATGTGACAGTGGAATTTACTAAATTCCTGCATTATGTTTGCTGTGATAATTAGTAAAACACAGCAAATATTTCCAAATGAATAATTTATCCCATTAATTTATCCTCTAAAGTAATATACAAACAGGCTTGAACAATTTTAATTTTTTTTTTCTATTTCAGATTGTGGATGAATTGCAGGCATCTCTGTGAACCATCAATTCCGTAGTCTTTTGAGTTGTGATTACTTTTGTTTCTTCAGATGAATTGTATGATAGCATTGTTTACGTCATTGTCTTTAACGCTTACCTATTTATTAAGTTAAATATTTTGCTAAATATAGGCAGATTTGAGATATGCTTCAATATGTGGCTGAAATGAAGTTTTCCAGTAGCAAAGAACTATGTCCTTGCGTCAAGAAAGAACTTAATATTTTCTATATTCAAATCTGTAAGAGATCTAATTTCTTCACTCTCCTTTTATTTTCCAGTTTTCTCTGTTCCCTAAATATTAAGGTGCTCTCAAGCTTCATATTGCTATGCACCGACTAGCTGAATGGGAAGTGCAGATTCTGGGAGGATAGTGGGGAGAGAGGAGTGCCACAGAGATCCTCACTAACCAGATTATGTTTGATTAGGCTGACTTGTCCTTCAGAAGTACCTTGTTTAACCTCACTGTAGTTCCTACTGCATTATTGTCTTGCACCACATAGCACCACACCACAGATAACCAACCTTCTGTGCCCAGTGCCCAAAATGTGTTCGGTGGGCAGCACCCCCCACTGTTCCTGCTCCTGTCTTGTGAAGGTGCATAAGGTAGGCTGCTCCCAGCCTCCAGAGTTCAGTGCGAATCACAGGACAGATTTAGCTCAGCAGTCTGGAAAAGCTTCCTACCTAGCCTCCATAGGTGAAGTGATCCTTAAGATAGCCTACTCTGCAGATTTTTGGGTGAGCAGACCTTTGCATGTCATACATCAGGGTGATTTCTAAATGGAGAAATACCATCTTCACACAACTATATTTCTCTGAAACAAAGCTAGATACCCTCGTACATGCACTTAATCAGCAGTCTCAGTAAAGATTGGGTAAGTAAAAGGCATAAAGGACCTGATTTACCCTGACATTAATAGGTAGCTTTCTCTTTGGCTTCAGTGCGATTTGCATCTGCCTGCTGACACAGAGCTTAGACAACATGACTCATTGTTCCATTAAACAATTATGACATGGGAAATTAGAAAAAGGTACAGACACTCAGGAGACTTCTTTATCCTTTATGATGCACGAATATCCTAGAACTGATTGCTGCTCTCTCCCTGTTTTTACACTAAGATATTCCTTTGGGTTGCATACTGGAGTATGAATTTGTGCTGTGACTATCAGTCGCTAAAACATAGTCTTTTGATATCTTCCTGGGAGAAGAAGAAGAAAAAAAAATCCTCAAAAATTTGAGGTCCTGACCCCCTTTGATTATACCTGATAAAGTACTTAGGTCTGACAGAAGTCCTTTAACTGATTGGCAAATATAATAGGAACGCATTTAGTAGAATCGTCTGCAAAAATTGAGGTCAGCCATTGATGTTATCCCTTCAAGATCTAATAGGAAAACATATATTTTTGCCCTGAAAGAAAAATGTGGTTACTGTCAATCTAATCTATGTAAAAAATCATGAAAGAACTGAAAAAAAAATGGTGCGCTAGTGAAACTGTTCAGTGTGGCTGGTGAAAGCCATTCAAGAAAAAGAAACCCTCCAACAATAAAAATCTTATGCTTGTGCACCTCCTTTACGTTTTAGTCATTCAAGAAAAAGAAGCTCCTGTTGCAGTGGGGGTAATGCCTATACATTTTAAAGTCCTCATCCAAATGAAGTGACTGTATATGGTACTCTATATGATCATACATATATATGACTTCATATTAATGAAAGCAAGAAGACAATAACCATATTTTATATCTTGAAGCACATTAAACAATAAAAGGTCTACATGAAAACAGTTAATGCACAATTAAATATGTAAACTAGTGAGACAAGAAGGTTTGTCATTTAAGTTAGTTAAAAGCCCTCAGGCTGGAAGGCAGTTCACCAGAACCAGAGAATCTCAATTTTCCACATGACAGGCTACCATCTCATTTATAATGATGTTTTAATCATAAGACATCCTTTCTTTTAAAAGGAAAAAAAAATCCAAGTTCTAATGAACAAGACTTACATTGAACAATCCTGTCATTTCTCCCTTTAGCTGATAGATATTGCTGTTGGATTGCAAAGTTTCATTTAAGAGAAAGTTTCATGATAAATGTTTCCAATGTGAACTAGTGAATGGTAGTCAGCTGTGATTATCCTTCAGTTCATTACAGTCATGCTTCTAACTTACATTGCTGACATCCTATTTCTGAAACATATTTGAACTCGATTGAATTGTTCCTTTTTGATCTGAAAGGCAATGCCAAACTGGAATCTTGAAAAGAGATCCTGCCAAAATAGGTTGCATAAAGCTTTATTAATTTCTTTATGAGCAAATATAATTAGAAATTAAGGAAACACCAGTAATGTTCCATGTCATCCTTATTGTTTGAAGAAAGTGAGACTTAAGTCAGATTGCTATAAATACCTTCTTCTCAAAGTTGGGTTATTGAAAAAAAATCCATTGTCCATGAGGATGTGAATGCAGTAAACTATTTCATGGAGTTTAGATAGCTTAAATATTTTAATTAGCCATGATAAAGGAAGTAGCGCTGAAATCCTGAAAAATAATGTTGGAGTAGTGTAATAAACAAAATGGGTCATATACAGTGAGTGTATCAAACTAAATTAGTTGGCTAAGACATGTAGATGTTTTTAAAACTCTTGTCCCAAAATGTTATTAGTGGCAATATACGTGTATATGATTATCATGGAAGCTAGCTACCTAATTATAGGACTATGCTTTGGCATTACTAGCGCTACTACATGAGTTTTTAAAAACTTCTTAAGTGCTTGGAAGTTCAACCTGCAATCCTCTACCATTTGGGGCAAACTATTTGAAATTAGTATTTAAATAATGTTTCTGTAGAAAGAGGCTAAGATAGTACTGTCTGATTTCCTTCTTCTTCTTCTTCTTCTTCTTCTTCTTCTTCTTTCTTCTTTCTTCTTTCTTCTTTCTTCTTTCTTCTTCTGTATGGCATTCATTTTACAAACAGAGATTGTGTTACCAAACCTAAATATTTTGTTTTGAACCTGAAAGCTTGAGTGCTTGGATAGCAGAGGCCATGCTGCAGCAGCATTGAAGTATCTGGAAGGGTTTTGTGTAGCCCTAAGTGAAGCTTGCATAATAGCTTACAAGTAAAAAGATCACATTTTACTCAACTGTTACCTTGATTCAAATTAAAGATGGCTGTTACAGGAGAGGCATGAGTCAATATATCAAAACTGATTTTGTTTAATTTCAATTTTGTATGATTGATCAAATAAACTACACAGTATTGCATCTATCCATGGATGGATGAATGTGGAAAACACTGCAAAATACATGGAAATGTAATAGTTTTTTAAATGTACAAATAATTCATACAATTGTATAAACATTCATGATAAAAAACTTTAAAGGGTAAATCTGTTACTCATAGGAAAACTCATTGTGATTCTGCAATAGTATACTTAAATTTTTGGGTTTGTTTCAAGTCAACCGCTTGTCACATCGGGACACACACAAGCAAACAGACTCACTGATATCAAGGGAAAAATTGTTGCCCTAAATGTAAAAGTTCTCTTACAGAGCCTTAGTTGAAAGAGAGCCCCCATACTGTCCTCTAAATTTGCTTCTCTTTTGCTCGTGCGGCTAAGATGATATACTTCAGAAGACTTACGGCTATTTTATTCTGCACTTCAGTTAACTCAGGAGCTGAAACTGCTGATTTGACCATGAATTGCTACGTGTAATTTAGATTGGTTCTAATGGTATTAAAACTTAAGGCAGTGTCTGTAGTTGTTTAGACAGCATCAAGGCTGGAGGAACATGAATGTGGTGCCGACTATCTTTTTCTTTCTCTCATCTTTGCTAAGTAATAGCAGGTATTGACCCAAGATAGTAGGAAACAAAACATAAAAATACACCATGTTCTAAACTCTGTGAGACATATATAGAGCATACTAATTCTTATGCAAATTCCTTTCATTTCTCATAAGAGATAACTATTTAGATATCTAAGTTTAAAAAAAAAAAATTAAGTAAATGAACAGAGTGGGTAATAAGCAAATGTTTAGCCTGATTGTTTGTAATACCATGTACACTTCCCACTGACACACAAACTGGGTACTGGGTACATCTCAAAAGATGGTCTTCATTGTATAATATCGGACTAATAGGAATACCAGAACAAATAGATTTAAGTGATTTGAAAAGAAAGCACTATCTGAAACAGACTAGTAGTCATTTTAACTTAAATGGGTTATCTCTTCAATGACCATCACCTAGTAAGTAGCTGAAAGCTAATTTTTTTCGTTTTAGCACTCTTGTCCCTTTCATTGATAAGGAAGATTGGCTGAGTTGAGTTCTATTTTCTCTGTTTCCTTAACGTGCATCTGGGAATTCCTATAATTGTTTTAAAGCAAAAAATCCAATAATTACTTATGCTTGATTTCACATCTTTTTTCCTTGGGATTTGAAATGCTTTTTTAAACTAAAATCTTGGGGAAAATGTATGTTACCTAATGACTGACAGGGAATTACCAGTATTATGAGAGAAAGCATAGTATAAAAATAAAAATCGGTGGTGTTGTAGAGAAGAACTTGTTCAGATTAAATGTATTTGCAAAAGTCATTTTTCATTCTAAAAGGCTGCAAAAATGTTCAGAATTCAGTTGCTCTTCAGTAAAATAAAATTTGAAAGTGCTTCCATTAAAATTAATTAGAAAACGATGCTTTGTCTTTCTACAGCTGGCCTCAGGGTGTTTTTAAGATTTTAAATTAAGTTCTAAATATAACTAAATTCTGTAACTTTTAATCAATGTCAGTTTAATACATCCTCATAGAGCTTTGTTGAAAGAGTGTTATGCAAACATAGACACAATAACACTCCACCCCAACTAGGTCTGTTTAGAAGGTATTTATTCATGGTAATGCAATAGGTTTTCCCTATTTGACTACTCATGACTCAGCTGAATTCAGTGGGAGACACATACTTGGAATACATGAGCTAATCAGTGAATTAACAGTGCATTGTTTTCATGCAAAAAACTTGCTAAATGAGTAGGAGCTGTTATAGTAGTAGACTGTCTGTATTTTGCAGTCAGTATCAGTTATTGATGCTCTGTATCTTATGATCCCAAAGTACTTCATTGATGGTGTTCTGAGAAAATTGTGGTATTGGTGGGCTTTTTTCTCTGTTTTGTAAGTGGGGAAATGAACACATAGAAAGCCATTAGGCCCTTTTTTTTTGTTGTCATAAAGGGCTTAATGGAAAATCAGGAGTAGGAACTGGAAGAGAGATTGTTTTATGCCTCTGAGAGGGCTGTCTCTGGACTGATTATGCTAGTGATGCTAACTAATTTTATTTGCGTATGGTAACCTTACTGACTTTTCTTTGGATGCCACAGACAATTTCTGAAGTTCTCGTAACAGTGTAAATATGAAAATACTTCTTAAAAATACTGGTTTACACATGCTACTCTGTGTCTGTATGGTGCTCTTCATGCAGTGTTTTGAATGGCATGGACTTGTTAAGGAACCTACCCAGCATGACTTGGATTTGTAAACCTCCCAAAGCTGAATAACAGATAACTGAAATCCAAAGCTAAGAGGCTCAGATACAATCAGCAAGGGATGAACAGGTTCAAATGGTTTTGCTGATAGCCTAGGGATTTCAGTAGTTTGGGTTGTCTCCTACTATTCACAGGTGCGCAGCCTTAGGAAAGACTGGTTGACCCGGGTTCATTCCTCTTCAGCACTTATGTGAGGCAGCTTAGAAATTGCTTAAATCATGAGATTAAGAAGCACCTCCAGAAGGTTTGTGAGATATTAGGTGTACTGAAATGCCCTCTATATGAACCTATTTTTTGATGTGGGAGGAGCATTGAGCTTCCTTGTTTCTGCACCTCGGTGCATTGGTCAGGACCTGGAAGGCATCCTCCTTCTAGGACTTTAGTTGGCTAAGTCAGAATTTAGCTGATTGAGTCTAGGTGAGCTCCTTTGCTGACAAGAGCTGTGTTAATGAAAGCAGCTGTGTAGCAGATATGTCTGTGCCTGGTCTTGTTCTGACTCTGATCCAGACCTCCTGCTTCTGTTTCCTGGCTTGACCTCACTCTTCCCTGTTACTGTGGACTTTCTGGATAATCACTAGACTGTGTCCAGTCCCGACCACTGTCTCAGGCCCTGATCCTGACCTGAACTTGCAGCTCTGCATCCTGGCTACTTTGTGGTAAGATCACCGCTTTATTATTGGGTTCTGCTCCAGGCTTACCTCCCCTTGTGGAGCAGCTGGCCTTCGCTGCTGCCTCGCATGCCTGAGGTTTGGTGGGATGAATCTGCGCCTTCGTTTCTCTATCATTAGTTGCCTAGACAGAGGACAATAGACAAGCGTAGATAAATTTGAGGTACTCGGGCTCCATATCAGTACCTTGTTGTTATACAGCACTGTAATAGTACTATATAATAAAACCTAACTGTTATAACAGCACTGTAAGAGTACCGTGATAATATACACAATGTAAATAGATATTGTATCATCAAAAATTTGTGTTTGACATTTTTTTCAAAGGAGCTAGAAACAACATTTGGTAGAAGTAGGTGTGGAACTTAAATGTCTTACTTTCCTGCAGCTTTCTTTTAAAATAGCATGCAAATTTAAGAGAACCTGAATTAACTATTTGCATTTGAAAATCTATGAGATTTCTAATACATTTGTATCTATGCCCAGTATGAAAGTGGTGCTTAAAACTGTTTTTTAGCTCAGTGATTTGTTCAAGGTCACATACTAATTGCTGGGAGAGCTAAATAAAGAATCTAGGAGTATCCGCTCTAACCAATACATCATACTCATTACTGGTTATTTTTCTACTGACTGGCTCATGGCTCTGGGACACCGTGTCTGGTTGACTGAGTTATTACTTTTAGGTTTTCAGAAATTCATAAACGTTGAATGCTTCAACAAATAACTACCAATCTAGAGAAATAAATGGCAAAGTATCCTTAACCTGCCCTTTCTTTATATAGAATCTCATATTTATTGCCAATTTTGTTATGATCTTGGCCAAGCTTAGTTTTTTTAGTAGATAAAACTATGACTTCATGATAGATTCCAAGACTTTGGGAGTCAGGCTAGTGCAACATAGTGCCTCTAGTGCAGAATTTGGTTTTGGTTTTTTTACTTTGAATTTTTTTCCTTGTTTTTTTTTTTTTTTAAAGAGAGTTTTGAGTAATGATCTGTGATTTATTGGTATGCTTCATAAGAAAACATTTAGCTGTTTCTTTACAGGGAACATGCCATGTGGAACGTGACATTGTAGATAGTTGATCTGACTTGGATGTGATTATTTTATTATAAATCTGCTGGTGTTAGTGATCTTTTTTCTAGTTCTTTGAATGTACTGCTCTGACAAGGAAGCTCTAATGCTATATGAATATAAGAGGAAAAGTATTTTTGTAAATGTTTATCTGATAATAAAAATAAAGTTGTATTTTCTTTAGCTAATCTGAATCTAAAATATAATGAATCAAATTATTTTTGATCCTAATACAGTTAGGCAGCCAAAACTCCTGGGACTGAGCAGAGCTTTGAAACAGACTTGATGCGGATTATTTCTATGCTAATGTCTCTGTTAAATGAGAAGCAGCACCTATGGAAACAAGAGACAGTTCAGAGGCAATGAAGAGAAAGAGACTCTTTATGCTTCCTTCCCTGTTTTTCTAATTACTAAATTCAGTTTCAGTAGAAATTGTGATTTACATTCAAGTGCTTGTAGAAACTAGCAACTAAATTACATGACATTAATGCTGTTCAGTTCCAGGCTTTTGTGTCACAAGGTTGTCTCTTTGTATATTTTTCCCTGTTGAATTCCTCAGTCTGGGATATTTTTGTCTAGCTCAACAGTACCTTGAGATATGCAGTTTAGGAAGCAGTGCTGGAAAGTTAAGAGACTATTTCCCCTAAAGTGGGAGAGATTAAGGAAAACTATAGAATATACTTTTACTAGCACAGAAGGGAAAAATCTACCTTTGTCCTGAAAATATGCCTTAGGAGCTGAAAATAAGCTTTCCTATTGGCTATTCAGCCATGAATGGAATTGAAAAAGATGTTCTTCCTTTCGCTGTTGGGAAATACGGAAAGGGATGAAATGGGCAGAGTAGAATAATGAAAAGAGATTTGCTTCTCTTCGTCTCTGCTGGGTATGGCTGTCACAATATGATTATCTTGTGTTTCTTTGTGACTGCAAGTAAGACAAAGTGACTTCCCAGCTGTTAACAGGAGACTGACATTGCAGTAGATCTTTTACAGTCAATCAGTTTTCAGCAAAAGCAAAGAGAATGAAAATAAGAAATGGCTAAAAAATTGGGAGGAAAACCTGCAATTTCTGTCCATCACCAGAGGCATCTTAACTGCATGTTTGCAAGCACTAGAAAGATTCAGGAGATTGATTTTGCACAGCATTAATAGGATTAGATGCAGTCTGTCTTTGTTCGGATATGCTTCTTCCTTGGACCTTTGTAATGGGAAAGAGGTTTCTCAGGCTTTGGTCTCAACAATTGAGAGAAGCACATAAAGCACCTCAGGAACTCAGAAAAGCTCATGCATTTTCTATGAAAATACATCATCCATGAGCAGATTGCTTACTTGAGTTACACTTTGTGTCTGAATAAGGTATGTATGAAAGGACTCTACACTCAAGTACAAGTATCAGTTATCTGATAACCTGTGTTAAACCAGATGGGCCACGTAATTATTTACGACTGGGCAATATGTAGCTGGTGATATCTGGAATATTACATTCCGTTTTCAGCTTCTTAGTTCTAGAAGAGTATTCACAAAAGGGAGAGGCCATAATTATGGAGCCTCAAGCACGTGACCTATGAGGAGAGGTTGAGTTTGGGCTTGTTTAGTCTGGCAAAGATGAGACTTCCAGGGGATCAGGCGGTTTGCAGCTATGTGAAGAAGAGTTGCAATACCAGTGCCTCTTTTACATAGAGGCAAAGAGTAAAGCAAGGACCAGGAGCTACAAGATCAGGCTGGAGACATTCGTAGTGCACATTTGAGACAAGTTCTTCAGTAAGACGGTAGAAGAGTATTGTAATGGGTTCCTCGGAGAGTCCAGAGTTTTTAAAGACTTAGCAATACAAAGGTGATCTGATTTGGTACTGCTTCGCCCAGAGGTCCCTTCCAACTAGTGTTTTTATGATTCCATAATTTTAACTTATATTGTTAAAACATTAAAATGAGAAGATGAAGGAATAAAAACTAGAAGACATTATTAATATCCATTGTGTTCTCTTGATTGTTTTATTTTTACATGAAAGAATTTGTAGGAGAGAAAGAGTCTTCTTAGTGGTTGTGTAAGAAAGAAGAATAAGTCAGAAAGTAAAAATGTTACAAAGAGGATAATACCATATGTCTAGATTCGCTTCCCTTCCTGTCTCTATTTTCTTCTTGTATGGTAAATGAATGTGGTATTTTGCTTACCCTTATGCATATATTAAAAAAAAAAAGATAATAGCGTGTATTTGTGGTAAGATGTTTACTAAGTGGCAAGGTCATAATTTCTTTGTTTAATGTCATATAGTGTTAATCTAAAATTGTCATATAGTGTTAATCTAAAATTGAAGAAGGTAGTGCTTATTATGAACTTCCAATCTCTATTATTAGTTGTAAAATTAATTCATACAGTAGATGTTAACCATTGCTGAAAATCTTCTTTAGAAACAACCTGTGGAGTATTGAGAAAGTGAAGTTCAATTATAACCTGAATTTATCACAGAGCATTGCAGACCCTGAAGTACAGTATGTTGAACTGAAGAGACAAAAGCTCAACATTCTGTTCTTGACTGTGTATACTGAAAATATCTTAAGTCCTGCAACTGAGAAGTTTGCCAGACATTATTATCAATGGACATTCGTTTTTGTCCACATCAGAGACCTACCTTTTGCAGATGGGAAGATATTCAGTGTTCATTTAACCTCTGAATCCAGCCTTACAATGCTAATCTGTAAGACATTAATCACCTTTTTAATTCAACATCCCAGTTACTGGCTCCCCAGCTGTGCAACTAAGATGCTACTGGTTAAACAAGAGTAAAAGATTCCCTGTATTTTTAACAAGTTGTCTATATTCACCAGTTTAGGCTTGGCCTAAACCAACCTGCACATACTTCAAAAGAGAATCCTTTTACTGCAAATTCCACAGTGAATGAATTTTTAATCATTAGAGTATAATTCAATAAATATAATAGTACAAGGTGGATCTATTTTCTAGATGTAATTTACTGTATTTGAATGATTTTCTTCATTGTTTCTTGCAAGTGAAACAGGATTATGATATGATAGAAGTCCTTTTGTGGGGACAAATACAATGTCAAACTCCCTCCCTCAACCCACACCTCCGCCTCTGCTGTCTGTTCAGGTAACACGCTCAGTGCTTGCATCTGAATTACAGATGCATTGGTTAAATGATCCAAGCTAACTGAAAATCTAGTCGCTCCCATGTGTGAAGAGAAAATGGAAGCATGTCACCTGCATTAGACTTATCATAAATTTGATTTTTCAATTGGATTGCTGTAGATTTGACAGACAGCCTTGTTTTCTGGTTTATTTAAACAGTATCATGATTAAAAATGTTGAATATACATCTGTGATGTTTTTAAAGAAATATTCTCAATTTGACATTCTTCAGATCTGCATTTAGCAATTTAACAATGCAAAAAATTAATGTATTATTTTAGAACTTATGTGAGCTTTGGGTTGCAAGAAGTCACAGCTCTAACTAGAACATTATTTACTGGGTCACAAGTGTAAAAGTTAATGTACCAGAGCTTCTATCTTTCTCTTTCTCTGGATGGGTTGTAACTGTAATGAACCTTAACTGATTTCTATTCATCTGGCCTTTAACTGCTGAGATTTGCAAAGAGAATTAAAAATAAGACCCTTTATGTTGTCATCTTTTCTCCTTTCATTTTAGTTAATAATTTGAATTGCACATTTTTGTTTAACCAGATATTCAGGCCATGAACAATAATTTCAATAACCTCCAAAGTGGCATCGCGTTGAAATGCAATGCAAAGAAAAGAAAAATGAACTACTGCGTGTCACGGTGTGTTAAGAATAGCAGGACTCAAAACTATTACTGCTTTTAGTAGTTCCGTGCATATGAGTTTAGTAGTTCAGTATGACTAGCTACCTAAGTAAGAAAAACAGAAAATAAGTAGCAATTTGAGTGAGTGGCTTAAATCTGAATATTGATTACACAGTCTCTGATGTGTATTTGCAGCTGCATGGAAAACCACACTTGAGTTACTGAAGTCATGTTTAGATTTGCATTTATGTACGTAAGATGTAGGAATTCCTGAGGGTGTGCCCGAAGGTTATTTGTTCCTCGTTAGGCTATACCACTGATCCTTTTCCAGACAACTGTAGGAGAATTTTTGTGTCCTTCTCTCCAAAGACAAGAAAGTACTGTAGGACAGCATTAGAGAGCTGTCAATACTTGCACGTCGTCATCTCTGTCTTCACAGTAGGCTACTAAATTCCTGCGTGCAAGCATCTTTCAGTTTTACCTTCTGCATCGGCTCAAGTGTAAAGAAACGCTGAAGTGAAGTAAAAGGATAGTATTGACAGCACATGCACCTTAGGAACCATGCCAGAGCGATAGCACTGAATTCCGTATAAATCAAACTTCTTTATAGGCCGGTATGGTTATACAGGTGCTAAAATTTTTGGAAGTGACACTGAGAGTTGATCCTTACTTTGGTCTATCCTGGTCCCAGAAGGTTAAGGCAGCTGTGGCAGAAAGTAAGTGTCTGTATTCTTCCATGCCAGTCCGCGTGGTACTTCTGTGTGCTGCCATAGTTCAAGTCATGTGTTAGAAAAAAAGAACAAACAAAATATCAAAATGCTTATGCATGTTTCGGGGTTTTTTTCTGTTTCAAGAAAATAAGAGAGACTGAGACACTAAGAAAAATTCTTTTGAGCAGTCAGCGCTCATATTTTTGAGCCATTTCCTGACCACAAATAACTTTATTTTGTATGCAATGCATAGAACAATTTAACATCAGATTTCCTTTTTGATTGGTGTTCTTGTGACTGATTTTTATTGATATAATTCTTTTCAGATATCTTACTTGGGTAGTTTTCCATTTACGGTGCTTGTTCTATTTTAACTTACCATGATATTTACCTTTTAAGAATTCTGCACAGTGTATGCAAATTCATTTTCTCATATGGACAGTAGTAAAGTCAAACGAGCAGTATTTAATCTGGAATTAATGAAATGATTAATGCCTGTGAGTGCTAAATAATTGAGAGATTCATGTATTAGAACTTTTCTTCATTTCCTGATGTATTTAGACTTTCTTCAAGCACTTCACTCTATCATTCTGAAGATCTACATAATGTGAACTAACTAGAACAATAGAACCAAACCCAATGCAGTCTTTGCAACAGAAACAGGAGGGAAAGCAATCATCTGTGTCAGCCCTCCGTTTATGCTCCCTTCTCCAAGTCTGGGCATGAGTTCTTCCAAGTCCCTGAAGATTAGCAGATTTAGATCATTTCAGAGTGGATGAATATGGAACATGACTTCTGAAATTTCTGGTTAGCATCCTGGTATGCAGGCTATAGGTATTACTTATTGCTGCAGTTCCTGAAGTCACTAAGAATATACCTTTTGTTGATAATATGTCTGGGTTTCTTCTGATGGTGGTTTTTTCCTTGTTTATTTTTTTTTTGCTGCACTGGAATTGTTTGCGTTATTTATATCATTTTCAAGTACTGCCTTTTGAGGAATACTGTAACATAACTATTGTGTCACAACATTGTCTTTTTTGTCTTAAGAAAAGGAAGGAGAACTGCTAGGCAATACTGAATCCAATCCCCAGCCAAATCTAACATTCTCAGGTTCATAATCCTCTCTCCTGCTCACTTCTCTAACGAAGTCAGAGGTCCGGTTTTTAAAGAAAGTTTGCAGGAGACAAATGTTTGAACAAAACATAGATGTTAACAGCTATTGGCCAATCTGCATATTTAAATATCCTGAGAAAAGTTATTATCATGGGCATTTCCCCTCTTTGCAAAATTGTGTCACAGTGACAAGAATAAGATAGAGGCTAATGAATTTATCTCATCAAATATGACAAGCAAAATACAACATTATTTAGTGGGTTTATGTCACTCACCAATTAAAGCAAGTTGCTGGGGATCTTAAGGAGAGGTTTGTTCTATATATCGAGGAGATAAACACCAAGCCAGATTTTTAAGAAGGATAAATGGGCATGGGTCAATCAATGTCAGTGGACTTCCAGTGATTCACTCAGTCTGTGAATCATTATCTGTACAAAATAACTCATCCCTCTAAAGTAACTTCAGTCTCTGCTTAAAAGCTGAGCAGACACCTATGCTCGTTGTTAGAATCTTAAGTCTAAAGTCACCAGAGCTGCTGATTTTGAACCCGCTGCTAGGAGACAAAAACACTCACAGAAGTAATGAGCATTGCCAATAGGAAATAATATTTTTCCTCTATATGCACAAAGTTGCATTTTAAAAGAATGTGAATATTATGCATTCCTTATAACAGGAGGGGTAAAAAAAAAATAGACAACACTGGAACAACTTCTGGAGGCAAACTGACATGTGTGCAAGCATAGGTTTACTTCTGTGGTCAAACAGACTGCTAAGGGAACAAGGAATTAGGAAAGGTAGTTTTCATTAGAGTTCTCAGATTGCAGACTTGACCTGTAAAACATTTTTATAATTCATCCACTCTTTTCAGTCATTGTTGAACAATATTCATGGCTGAACAGTAGTGCTGAACACGCATTTCCAATACACTTGAAGCATGCTTATATTTTTTCATCAGGGAATGGCAAAACCAATGTCACTGTAGGATTTGAAATCACACTGAAGGCAGGGATTATAAGGCTGCCTGTAATTTCAGGGGTCTGTAGAGTAGCCATTGCTATTTCTCTTTGTATTTCTGAGTTTGGAGCAGGCCTTTTTCACAGGGATGCTTGGTCTCCCAGCAAAAGAACATTCAGTGATATTAACCTTGAGTTCCTGAGAGCAGCAGGGAGAGCTCCTAGAGGGGTTTGTAAATGCTGATGCCTAAAATCCATCCAGAATCGTGACACTCTATTAAGGAAAAATATCACTCATACCCAGTATAAAAAATATCAGAAATATGTTTTAATTGGGTGACTTGATAGCAAAAAGGCTTTCATCAGGATTATAAAAAATTAATGAGGATAACACAAACAGCATATTTTTAAAAGGAGTATTCCTCAACATTTATTTTGTGTTTGATGATCTCCTTGTATTTACTATAGTCCCATATTATCCGTGTAACTTTACACACTGGCATATTATCATTTTCTGTTGTACAGGGAGTGCATAACAAACATTAAATTGGCAGTGCAAATGATGTCTGTTTAGTCTATCATGTTACTTTCTTATTCAGTATCGTCTATATGGTAAAAGACTGGTAAATATACCTTTCAATTTTTTTTTTTTTTTTTGCCATTGGATCTTGATCTGGGATTGGACTAAAGCACTGCAAATGTGGGGGAGATACAGGCACTGCAATTAGCAGTTTTTCTCAGCAACAATGGCAACATTCCTGCTAAATGATTTGTTATGTTTTTAATTACTGGATTATATCTGAAATCAAGTATTCAACTTTGCATATTTCTAATTTGTTCAAATTATAGTCACATCATTATGTTCAAATCACGGTACCCAAAATGTGCTTTTGCTACAGGATAATTAACCAATGACTTTGAAATATGCAAGCAGGGAGTCTCATTTAGGTAGACAGCACAAGAAATAAGAGGAGCTAGTGATGCATTCCGTTGCATTCTTATCTTTTGAAAACAAAGCTTCAATTTGCTTTGTTCTTGATTGCATTATTCCATGACAGATTTTGTGATCTATAGTTATCTTACATTGCTGCAACATTGAAACTCTTCACCCTTTAACATGTGCTCCTGAACTAATTGCTTTGAAGTTCCCAAAAGAATTACTCCAGTGAAAAATAAATAGAACTAGCAAGACAAGTTCAGTGGTATGAATAGTACGAATAATGAGTTAGGTATACTATGATTCTTGCAATATTCCAGCCAAATTATTACATATCAGAGTATTTATATACAGAAGAGGCCGGTTTGTGTCTTTATTTTTCCTTATCGTTTTGGTTTTTGCACAAAGATAGGGTAGGATATGGTTTTCAATGAATTGTCAAGTGATACAGCAATCGTGCAGTAGTGCTGCTCATGGTAAAACTGCTGGAGTTAAAAGGCTGCTTTTCCTACTTCCATTTTCTGATCCATCCATCTTGCCTGTTTCTACGAGTGTCCATCTTTTCCACATCACTTATAAGTTTAAGCCTTGTAAAGAACTGTATATAATGTGTGACAACTTTAAATGTCTATATGCTTTTTCATGAATGATTTTGCCATATTAAATGATTCAATTAATTTTTTTAAAAGTACTTTGAACACAAACACACATGAATGTAGCCTTAAGACATATAGCCAGACTATACTACAGCATGTTAGTAAATATAATAATTACAATAACAGGAACAAAGATGTAATCAAAACACATGGTACCCTTAGCTGCTATGTTAATCTCATCCTTCCAAATATCTATTCCATCTGATAAAACCAAAATAATTTTTCCCATGAATTTAGAAACAAATGGCATTTGTCCTGGACTTCAGATGCTATATATGCTGTTGACTATGTATATTAATTGCCCTACTGATAGAATGACATTTGTGAAAATAAGAAATGACCAGATAGCTACATTCTCTCTTTTCTGTCAGGGTGCATATTTATAGACCAGATTCAAATTTGTTCTCACAATGTGTTTCATGTGCATATGAGCGAAAAAAAAATTGGACCACAAAACGTGTATTAGGAAATTATCTGGTCCCATCCATAATGCTCATTGCGTTTCCTTTCCTTTTGTGGTCCACACACTTTTTTTAAACCCCCACTCACTGATTTACCTTTCCTGCATCATTGCTGTGTAACTTACTGGCAACATTGCTGAATATTTACTTTAGAAGACTGACACTGTTTGCCTGAAACAGCCATGTAGCAAGAGGAAAGCTTACCTACTCAAGCGAAACTCGGAGATAAGTAAGCTGTATCTGACTTTGGAAAAAACAGTTTGCGGTACAGTCTTGTCAGGTATTTGAACTGTGTTACATATGGATACATTTTAGGAAATGTTTGGATGGAAGACTGTATGTATGAACACTTTATAAATTTATAAGCTCTCTGTGATAATACTGGACTGTACAAAAGTGTAACTTATTGGCATTTCTGAATTCAATTACTGAATTTGTACTGGAAATTTCTCTTCTCCCACTCTCTTCTCTATTTTTCTTTTCAATTCTTACTCGAGTTGGAATGGTAATTTTTCTATTGAAATTGTTTTTGTATGACTGCTGTTCTTTCTGATGACCCACACCTAAGGCAATGGGAGGATGCAAGACAGAATGTTAATCCTTGTTAAAAACATTTGAACAAATTTTCCCATTCCTGATGTGAACTCTGATTTGGAGTATGCTCACATAAATCTATCAAAGGAAGCTTATAATTTAATAAATGTATTCTAAACCATTTGTTAATTTAGAAACAGAGGTTGGCAAGGGAATGTTAAAAATCTCTAAATGTCTACCTGCTGCTTAAAGACTGTTAATGTCTGTGCATAGTTTCACAAGATGATTGCTAGCATGATACAAATATTACAACAGTATATTTCACTGGTGGATGGATATAGATATGTGTTAGGTATGAATTGACCTTCTAACTGAATTTTGTTATGCATAATGTATACTTATCAGATAAGGGTATGCTTGAACATGCTTGAAGGGTGCACAGAATGTATTACTTTTGTAATCTAGAAATCATTTCTTCTTATTTTGGTGTAAATGTAGTTGCACAAATAATAAGTGTTCTATTAAACCCAACAGAGAGCTCAGGCACAGTCTTCATTAAAGTGGTACAAAGACCACACCATCTGCTACAACTAGTCCCAGCTCTCACTGGGTTTGTTTGCTCAGTAGTTCCTGCTGGCTGAAGCCACCTGTTCGCTTAATTAGAAACACGTTCTTAAAATACTGCGTACTACAAGCACTGTGATTCTCAAGAGGTGGGGTTCTCAGGCAAAGAAGCAAGTTGCAAGTAATGAGAAACTTTGTTCATATCTTAAGTTTGGGAAACTGAATAAATGAAAGGAGGAAATAAGGTGTAACTTTCAGAAAATACTTCACCAAATTTTGTTTTGCTGTGGGTAGAAGACATGTTTACTGCTTCCTCTTTGTCAGCAGTAGTAGTTTTATTCAGCCTTACTGAACTCAGTTAAGACAGTTCTGCATTTCACTAGCATGAAGAAGAGAAAGTTGTGACCTTGCAAACACAAAATTAAAGGTAAAACAAGAGCGAGTACAGCTCTTAGTATTTTACTGTCGTCATAAATCAAGATATAAAATGAAATCAGAAGTTGCATTCGAAACTTGCACGTAACAAAATGCAAGTGAAAGTTCTTGAATCTGGTCTAAAACATTCTTTCTTGCCAATGAAAATATGAAAAACGTTTTCAGCAGACTAAAGTACAAAAGGGAGTATGTCTTATTAGAATAATAGTAACCTACTACTATGCAAACCAAGTCTGCATGAACTCTGAACTTCACATGCATTTCAATCTCCCTGGAAAACGTAAACGTCCTACTTGGTTTTCTTTTCCACAGGCCAACTGCCTGAAAGCAAATAATATCGATAATGTATCCCCCTATTTTACTGAGAAAACTGTGACCCGCCTGGATCCCCTAAAAAGGGAATTTAAGAACATAAAGGAGAGTAGTGACATGAAACATTAGTCATTGGAAACTAGTTTCTGTTCCAGTTGGGATATGTGTATGCTTTGCAGCTGGTTTTGTTACTTTCCTTCTTACTGGAGGCCTCTTGGTAACTATGCGATTGCTCTGGTTTTATAACTGTGTAACTGCAGGATTTGGTCCACTGAATTCAGAAAGTTGATCAGGATTACTGGAACTGTGTATGATAAATAGATCAGTATTCATCTCTGCTTTTTTAAAATGAGATTTATGGGTTTACCATTGTTTGGTAGGATTTGCAGGGTAGACATTTACCTCAAACAAGCACATGTGTACCCCTGTGCAGTCTTTCCCAGCTGAAATTGTGCAACCCAACAGCAACCTCTGAAAAGATAAGAACTTAAAAAAAAAAAAAAAAAAGTGTTCTTCAGATTTGTTTTGCATGATTTAGTCCTACAGTCATTATTGTATTAAGAAATAAATGCTAAATTTTTTTACTGTTGAAATAGATTATTAAATGTTGGACCTGCAGGGTGTGTCTCTGGGTAACTTTATTGCTTGCTTTTATGCTAGCAATCTTAATGAATTGGTTAATTGCTTAATGGGACTTGAAGATAATAAACCTTCACTAAGAGTCTAATAGTAATGATAATAGTCATAATTAATAAGTATTACTCATTTACTGCAGGAAGGACTGGATCATGGCTGCTGGTACAGAAGATATTGTAGAATTCAGTATCTCTTAATTTTGTCCTCTGTTTAACTCAGGGTGGTTCCTGGCTGTGATGAGGGATAAAGGGTTGAATCGCATAAGTGAATTATTCCCTATTGGAAACTCAACAGTGTATACAATACTTCATGACCAGTCTTATTTCTTTCTCCCTCTAATCTCTCCTGGTACTGTACTCTCATGATGTTGCAGACTTGAATTATTTCTCGCCTTCTGTAATTACCTATCTTATTATATCCAGTTTCCTTTCCAGTCATGCTGTAGTTATTATTCTTGCTGTAGTTATTATTCTCTTTAACCCTGCAAACTCCCTTTGGGGTCTGCCTTAATTTTGGCAGTTCTAGGGCTGTATATTCTTCATCTTCTGATTTCACTAGTAAATCAGATGTCAATGAAATTCAGTGTAACAGGTCAAGCAGAGGTAGATCACCAATTATCCTTTGTGTTTCTGAACTATGGGTTTGTATTTCTGTGAAATGTATTTGTGTAGTTCTGCTCTTTACTTTGGCCATGATCTATATATCCAAACGTAGCATGTGACTTAACAGGTCGGGCTGTTTCCACAGATGCAGGTGGGGAAGGATGTGGGCCCTCTCTCTTCACTGAACCAAGGACATGGTCCAGTCAGTTAACATACTGTGAATTTATAACCGTTTAACCAATCGGATCAGAAAAGGCGTTTTAAGTATTTAGCTCTGAGCAATTCAGGAGTCAGTAGTAGTTTGCTCTTGCTGAGATACATTCAGATGTGGACTAGGTTTTTCTGGAATTCTGGAACAGAGTGGGATTGATTTTTAAGGGAAGGTAGAATATAGAAGCTACTGACTATGGAGCCTGAAGTGTAAGAAAAAATGGCAGAAAAAGATAATTGGAGAAACTGTCTTTTTACTGGGATATGTATGTTTTCCTGTTTGTATTTCTTTTTTCAAAATTGTAGTCAGGGTATAAATTCAAAAAGTAAGATAAAAAACTTCGTTAATGGAAGAACCACGGGTTGAGTAATATTCAAAGGTTGCCATGATTTTTTCCCCAACTGATTTAATTGGCTGTTTGACCAGTTCTGTGGTTGGCAAATACCTTTAGTCATATAAGCTACCCTAGAAAATTGACAAGTACCTTTTACATATAAAATAAGTTGAAACATATATTGAGAATTTGTTGCTATTTCTCTTTAAATTCCATAAAATAGGGATGAATTCTAACAGAGGTAAATGTATCTGAATAAAATTACTTCTGAGTATGTCAAGTTGATATAGCAGTTGCCATGGTAAGCAAACATTGTACATAAATACTTAAATAAACAGTTGTATATTTAGAATGGTAGCAAGCTGTTAACCAAGATTTAGACACTGATAAACAAGACCCTGTAGAGAATCCTGGTGCTTTCAACTGTCTATATATCTATTCAATTAGCAAACTTACAATTAAATAAAACCTAATTGTTCCAGCCTTTAATTGGAGGCTGGAGAAGCAGGCAAAGGAGAAAGAATAACAATAAATATCATAAAAAGTTTTAAGAGGAAAAAGGAAGTATTCTGAATCCATACAGCTCACCATCACAATATAAGTCTGCTTCTGAGACTGTGGGCATTAAAGTGGAAAATAACATTCAGTATGAGTCGCAAATCCAAATGTTTTGATGATGAGTTAAATCAAGTATTTCAACACAAATCATAGTCTTTTCAAAATAATAGACCTTGAATGTTTTTGTTAGCCCCAAAAGAAGATTAAGTGCATCTCTGTTTAGATTATTGGAAGGGCAGTGTTCCAGCTAAAGACAGAAGGTGATCTCAGACTGACTGAAAGCGAAAAGGATTTGGGGCTAAAAATAAGCAAAGAAAATGAATTATTTTGATGCTACATCACAACATTTTAAAATAGTAGATTTTGAAGTTATTCAGGAACCTCTGTCTTCTTGTATTCTGTGTTTAAATATGATAATTGCTTGTGTTCCAAGGCCAGTCAGGGATTCTAGTATTTTTTTTGTGTCTTTTGATTGTAACTATGCTTAGCTGAAAGATTCTCCTCCTCTTCCCTTTAACTCGTATCTCTCCAGTCTTATCCTAAGACAGTTAAGCTTTGCACCTCATTACTTCTCACATTTAGCCATAGTATAATAAGGAATAGATATATTCCTGTTCTATAAGGAATAGATAACTACCAACTCAAACTTGCCCAACTGTTGAAGTGTTTTGTTTTACTTATACCATCCATTTTTCTGTCTCTTAAATTGTTCCCAATTCAGGACAAAATTAGATCTCTATCTTAAAAACAATTGAAGTTCCCTATAGTTGTTTGTAAGGAATTTTGCCAAAAACTTGATAACCATAAATGCCACCAAAAGCTACCTGCCATTATGTACTTAGCATTACATCTGATGAATGGCTTGGGGAAATAAATAAATAAATTGTGGCTAAATAACAATAAACTAATTAATTACTGTTCATGTTTTCTTCCTAGGACACAAGAAACTAATTTAGATCTGCCATTACTTGTTGGGTAAATATATTCTGAGAATAATAAATGTATAAGATTATTCACTGTTCAGAGTAAATACATGATTAGTAGTTGTCAAAATGTGTATTCTTGACAACAATAGGGCCTAACAGCTGCTTTGCTGCACTGTGCCAAGACTTGCTCAGGAACTCCTCAGTTCATGGACCAGTGAAGCAATAGACAATAACAATTCCCTTGCTGCCATTACATTTTGCAGAGTCACTGTGGATGCCAGGTGTCACTGACATGTGAAACACTAATAGTTCTTTGGCAGACTTCTAAAATATAACTGAAAATCCAGCAAACATAGTAATTGCATGCTGAGAGGGTTGTTGCAGTGCAAATCCAAACTGATTGCAGTGAAATTAAATAATGTGTAAAACTGGTTTCACTGAGAGGATTTGTAGCATTTTTCATTTATCAGGCTTTTTAATATGTGGCTCAGAGCTCTTGCATGTCTGTCTTTGTTGTTCTGCATACTTTGTGTGGCTCAATGTATATCAACTGATACAAAAATTCAGAATTCAATGGGAAGTATTCAATGGAAAAAAACCCAACACAGTTATAACATGGCGGACAAGTGAAGAGGCTTTACTGAATCGTATTGCTCAGTTCTAGGAACAGTTACAGTTGAAATGGAAGTGTCTACAGCTATTAAAAGCAGTCTCAGGAAGTTAGTTTGGTTACCTCCACTAATAGTATGTGAACCATCAAGACTAGAGAACGTTCCCTCAGCTTTAATTTCTCTGATATCTTCCTGTCTCTTACCAGGGAAGAAGAACAAGGATGGCTGATAGTTACAGAGGAACTAGCACTCTCATCTAGCACCCCTTCCACAGGCAATAACTCAGTTTGGTAGATAAGGTACTAGCAAGTCTTTTTGGATAATGATTCTGGATTTGGGCATTTAAACCCACCCAGTGACTGCTTTTAGTACCTAAGGATCTTATTGGTTCTTCTGTTATGGTGCCTCATAGGTTTTGTGTTACATAAAACATATCCCTTTCAGAAAAAATAGAGATACTTTGGAGAAACTGGTATCAGTAGTTATACCTTTATTGAGAGGAATAAGATGCAAAAATTAAACTATCTTTTGTTTTTATGACATTTAATTTTGTCTGTGCAAATAGTAGAAATGAACAAAAGCAGCTTGACAGGGCTTCAAAAGTCTTAACATTCTGTCAAAGAAGGTTTTGGTGTTTCCTTTGATAAAGAAGGTAAATTGGAAAGAAATAGGAAGAGACGCTTCAGTTAAGTCTTCCACTTATGGTATGTATTTTAGGGTTTTGACCTAATAAGTGTGGTTTGTTTTGAAGATCTGTACTTCCACTGTTTACTTACTCTTTTGCTAGTTTACCAAAATACAAGTGGAAAATATTTTCTAAATTTCTAATTTAAAGAAGGTCTAAAACATTTTAAATAATGGGGGGTTTTATTTAAATGCACAAGATTGTTTTATGCAGACTTTCGTGTTCCAAGGTAAACTTCAGCTTGAAGAAATCTATTGCAGTTGTTATACATTAAAACTTCTGAAAACAGATATAAAATGGGAATGCTAGTAACTCTATGTCCAAGCCATCACATGAAGTGATTTTAGTATTCTTTCAATTTGCAAATAATTCTACCAAGAACTCTTAGCAAATCTCAGAGTTGCAAAGGCCATGTCATTGCTTTAACAACAGCTTTCTTTGCCCTTTACAGTCAGCTCATGTCAATAACTTAATTTCTTTGCTGTAATTCTAATTACCTGAACTTATTATATCTAATACATGCATAAGTGATATGTCAGAGTATTAACACAGTTCTTTTCTCAGTTCTAATATTTTAATACATAATGATTTATCATTTCTCTTCCTTTTTGTTAATTTTTTTTTACATGAGATGTGAATGTCGTGATTCTTAAAATATTGAGTTGCTTAAAAAGTGCCCTGAGCATAGAACACACAGCTGCGGCTCCTGGTAACTCACCAGCTTAACCCATAAAAGTTAACATCATCTGGCAAAATGAATTCCTGTTACCTCTTGGGCAATCAACAGAAATTTTTATAGACAAAATATGTTCCAATGTTAATTAGAGTTCCATCCCAAAGGAGATCAAGGTGACTCATATGCCACTAATGCATATAAAATATATATTCATTTAATTTACTCCTTTTAGTTTGTTATGAGTTCAGTTACTAAAGGAATTAATGATATTTTAAGTATAAGGCTGACAAAACCACCGCAGCTAATGAGCGCTTGAAATTGTGTCAGTATTCTTAAATCAGAAAACAATAGTAATGACCCATATTTCTTAAGAAAATACAACCGTCTCTCCCTAAAACACCTCACTTCATTAAAACTCAGTCAGTAGACTTAGCAGTAAGTCGATGCTTTATAATTAGAATTTCTGAAAAGGAAAAATCAGTGAGAAAAAAACGAGAAAAACATTTATTTTGCATATGTTGTGGCCAAGACACAACCTGAGTCTACCTAGTTAGAGTATCAAACTCTATAACAATGTATTGTAAATATGTAAACCCAAGAGAGTTCACTTTGATTAGTTAGGCGTGTCTAAAGAAATGAAAGTCAAGAAGGCTGGTCAAATGCTGGGTTTTGAAACAGTCAAATGATTCTTATGGAATAAGCTAGCTGTAATGGTCATATGTATATACATTTCCTCCTGAGTTTCCTCCTGAATACATAAGTGCATCTGGTCCTTGCAATGTGTGTTAACAAAACTCCTGGTGCTGTGACAAGTAAAAAATGATACAGATTTGAGAAACTGTCTGGGAGCAGTAGTATGATGATGTCAGTATGTCTAGAAGGGGTAGAGAAAAGGAAATTGTTTTCAAGGTTGGCTGGTAGGAAAACAGCATTTTAGGATGCTGTTTCTCGCATTGAGAAGTTTGGAAAAGAATCTTAAGAACAAGCAAACAGTAGTCCAAGTATGATCGCACAAAACATAGGTATAGGACATAAAAGTGAAATGTGGACATGCTGTTTACTTCTCCAAGTCAAGTTATATATCTCCCAATTATATACTACTGTGTGAATGTCTGTGTTTTTCCTGGTGAGCCTTTCTTTACTCTGCACGTAAACTGTTGGGGCGCAGGAATATTAATTAGAGGGCAAGATACGGAAGAGAATGTGTATTTTCAAGTGGCACAGCAGATGCGAGGAGCAGATGAGAGGTAAAACTGACAGTAGATCTTTGGTTTCCTTATGACAGATGTCATGCAGTGCAATACAGAAATCCTCAAGTTAGTGCAGATATAGCCTGATACACCTAGGCTAATTATATTGCTGAAAATATGAGCACTTACCCTAGAACAGAAAAAGATACTTAATTTGTGTGTGATTCTGTTGTTCAGAAAGGAAAAGTACCTTGTGTTTTGATGGTATTCCAAAATTGTTATTTTTTGCAAAGTAATTTTGCAAATAGCAGGAGGGGAAAATACTACGGTCTGTGAAAATTTTGTTTACTGTGGTGATCTGGGACAAACACTGTTTTCATATTGCATTACCCTCGAAGAGTAATGGCATATTTACTACACTGATACTAAAAGCAAACACTTTAATATTTGTAGTTGCAGTTTCAATTTCTGCCTTTCTTTTTCCTGAGGCACCATAGAAAAAAGATGAAAATTAAAAAAACTATTGCTTTATGAAAAATTGCAAGTGTTGTAAATGACAAGTATTGCTAGGGTTCCCTTGAATTATTCAGTGTTTTTTTTAAGGTTTTATGCTCTGTGTGCAACAGTGTCTATGTTTATTTGATCTATTATTTTTATATAGTTGTCTGACACTTCTTTATGAAAAAGAATAAAAGATGTGAAGCTTATCTATGATGTCAAGTTTTTATCATGTCCAAACATTTTATGGTTCTGCATGTTTCAGATCAAAGAATGCTAGGTTATCTTTTTACTTGATTTAATCTAACCAAGAGTAACAGTATTTTAGAGTATTTTAGAGTACATTTTACATATACAGATGTTTGGCAAATGGAAAAGTTTAATTGTTAATTTTTAGCACAATATTTATTCTATACAATATTTTGGGTGGATAGCTTTGTTTTCAGAATTTGGTTTTCTCTTTAATGAAGAATTAGTAGTAAAGTATACATAGGAAACCTTGTTTTGCTAATACATTCACAAGGCAACTAGTAGCCTATTCTGGGGAAGAGCAAAAGTAAAGAATGTTAATTTAAGTTTTTAACAATATGGGCTGATAAACCATATTTTTTTACCTAAATAGTTACAGTTAGTTATAGCTGTTATAATACTGCTTTTGATTCCAGCTGGTGATGTCTTTATTTTGTTTGCTCATTGTAGCTTAATGTGTTATGACTGTACAGTGTAGTCCTTAGTTTATACCAGCTGAGGGTCTGTTGCTGTAATTTTGTCATTACACTCAAAAAGCTAATGATACACTAGCAGCAAACTTCAATAGCTTTTCCTGTGTCAAGCTTTACCAAGTTTTGAAATACGTCTTTATTTTCAGAACATATTTGCATTGTCTTGGGATTTGGAATCAGTATCTATTGTCTTCTATATACTCTGGAAAGCGTATTCAGGGAATACGGTGTCTATTGTATTAAGTTACATAAACTTAGATCATGTATGGAATTGGCTAGAAAACCAATGTGTTTTCTAACAGTGGGCAAGAAGGCATTTTCGCTTTCCTTGGTGTTTACTCTTTTGGATTATTTCTGGAAATATCTCGCCTCTGCTGAAACTGTTGTATACCTTCATGCATCTTGCTCCTGCCTGTGTAACAGCAAACATACAGCTTTTCATTTGGTATGAAAATATACAGGTCCCAAATGCTTCCTCAAGGAAAACTCCTGGAGACTATAGTTCTTAGCTTGCCACAGATTAGATAGCCTTTTCCAGTTTATCACATACAGAAACATTTCTAAAGTAACTTATTTATAAAGAAACTGTCTGAGACTGTTCAGTTAGGGGGAAATACGTCACTTGCTTTTAGATGCAATAAAGGTGTATTCTTTTGGGAGTGCAACAGAAGAAATGGCAAATAGATTGACTATATGCACCTGCAAGAAAAACTGTCAGGAATAAAAGCATTACACTACTATCCCTTGTGAGAGACAAAGAACTGTGTTGGAGAAATATTGAGTCAACATTGTTAGTAGCAAACCTGATATGTGACAGTTTTCCAGCTTCCGTTATAGCCCTGAAAAATATTTTGTTGTCTAATGGTAATGCATGAATTGAATTTTATATCAGATAGTCATTGTTTGATAAGGAAATATTTATATTTCACATTTCTAGGGACCAGCTACATACATTTTTTTAGACATTCAAGCATTGTAGGGAGTTTATGTATATGGAACACTTCCTTCTATGATCCCCCTACCATATAGACCATTAGTGCTGCAGTAGCATTACTTCTGTTCCCTCTTTTTGTCAGCTGAGCTTAACTGTCTTATGGAAGCAGAGATTTCTTTCTACATCCTGTCTGCAAGTTTTTTTTATGTCTACCTTTCCTATCTAAATGGCCTGTGCATTTATGCTGCATTTTTAGAAAGTCATAGATGTTCACCCCAATGTGCTTCTTTGGTGGAAATGGAGATCATGTGATTTTGCTCACTTGCTTGTTTGGGGTTGGAAAATCTGTAGCTATTAGCCTCCTGATATGTGTTGGAATATATGAAATGTATAAAATTTTGACCAATCAAGAGAATGTTCATCCTATAAAAGCCTAAAACCTCTATGAAGTATAATTAAAATTCTGAATGCCAATTCACATATTCTGTACTGAGTCTTAAAATAAAACACGTTTTTTTTAAAATTAAAAAATTGTAACTTTGACACCATTTGTCTAAATCTTCCTTTGTTTGACTACCCTTCTACCAAATGTTATAATGGAAAATTTATAAGGATTTAAATGAATACTGATTCATAGGCTCAGTTTCTTTAAACAGTATGAGAGAGACATTAAATTAAAAAAAACATTCTTATTTAATATTTCCAGTTGATAAATTGGGCAGTATTTGTATAATCTACTTTCCTGTCTTTGTAGAAGTACCATTTGGAATAGATGCATTAAGTATGTAGCAATGTAATTCAAGTACTTAAAAAAAAAAAAAAAAGTCACCAAAATTACACTGATAATTGATCAATTAGAAGAAAAGCATATAAGAAAATGACGTCATTTGAAAACCAGTGGCAGTGAAAGCCTTTATATGCTTTTATGGATTTGTAGTAAAAAGGAGTTTTATTTTCATAAGAGATATGCTGTAGATGAGTTTAGGGAATGTACTTTAGTAGCTGTCTAATTGTATGTAATTGTACATTGCACAATTGTACAATGGCTGAACTATCTACTTTCAGAACTACTAACTACTTTCAGAACTTTAGAGGAAATGTTTCTAAATCTTTTAAGATTAGTGACTATGACCCAAATCCAAAGTTAATGCTCAATAAGGTACATGTCCAAAAAGAATATTTTCATTGTTTAGTGCAAAGTAATTGAAGCCTATTGGCTGTATTTCACTGAAGTCAACTGTAAGAGAGCAAATGAATTCTGCATTTACATCCTGAATCCACTGTTTTCTAGTGATTGCTTAAAAAAAGAGAAAAAGATGTCCAGATCTTTTTGGCTTCATTCATATCAGGGCAATCCGGGATACCTCAAAGTAGAAATGAAGCTGCTACCAAAAGCAATGTTTCATTTTTTTAATGTGGTAGATAATTGCAAGAAAGGATCTAACTTGTAAAACTATCAGATGCTGTTTCTAAACTTGCATTCAAGTGGATACTTTCTCTTTGTCTGAGCTAATGTTTGTTGAAGTTCTCATTCAAGTGTGTGCTGTCAAAGTTTCTGTCTTGTCTTTTCATCCAAAACTTTGTTGAGGGATGTAGTTGTCACCTTTGGGAGTTGGTCTAGCCTAACTGACTAAGGCATATCAAATATATCAGCCCTTCTCTGTCTCTTGCTTCTCTATCTTTGCCTGTTTTCAGGGAGAGAGTGGATAGAAATTGTTCCTATCTCATACACAAAAGGACAGAGAACTACCTGCCTTACACAATCCAGGTCAGAATTTGGCCTTCCTGAGTACCATGTGAAATAAAAATAGAAGAGTCTATGCTGTGCCTTTATTTTTGAAAGAGACTTAGCCCTCTGTCTTAGCTTGTACCATCCTGCAAATAGGATTGAATGTCCTTTTTTTTTTTTTGGTTTTACTACAATACTGAATTTGAACTGGAGCCATCCTAAAATAAAATGTCTTATTTTTATAGAATTTAAGGGCAATCACAAGCAAATATCATTTCTTCAGTCAGTGTATAACCAATTAATTCAGATCAGTGTTTAGGGCAGTGCTGGGCTTTGTGTATTTTCCTTACCTTTTTTTGAAAGTAATGGGACTTATGATGCAACTTGAAAAAAATGTTTCTGAAAATCTTAACCACGGTCGTCATTCTGGACGTCTTTCTGGAGATTCCATTTCTTTCTCTCGGTTATTACTTGTTGAGTTCCTGCCATAATTAGCTCTGAATCCAAATTCATACCATTCTCTTTCTGTTTCCTTGAATAGCAGAGCAAGTGTGATGGGGAAATCCCTGTTAAGTAATGGAGTCAAGTTAAATGTAACCGTAAATTAAATGTATAACCACTACACAGAGATGCAAAGAGGGGTTATTTCTTGTCCTTTCCCTCCTTTTTTTACGCATCTCTGGAAGTGCTAGTTTCTTTGCCAGTAATGACAAGATCAGGCGCAATATAGAATGGATATTTCTGGCAGCAATAGAGTGGCATTTTTAGATTTGCTAGGAAATTAATTTTGTGAAGAAAATCTCAAAACAGGAGTGAAAAGGTCAATAGATATGTCAGGAAAGGCCGCAGGACAAGTCTCCAGGCCCTAGTTGTATCAATGCTGGAATCGGAGCAGTTTCCATGGGCTAAAGAGATTTCTGTAGGGGGATTTCAAACTCAATATGAAGAATATATCAGACCTTGCGAACCTGCAAAGCAGGTAAAGGAGCATGAGCTATGTAATGCTGAACTCCTATGCTGAAATGATTTGGGTTAATTTAGTTCTGAGCTTTATCAAAGTTTGATAGATACATTGAATGTATCTGTGTTGGTCTTTTCATCATAGTGCGTTTGTGTACTCTCTGTTAGATTTTTGCAGTAGCTGGTTTTGCGGGTTGACCTTCAAGCGTGTTACTACATTTCTTCTCAGAAATCAGAAAAATATTTAACATAAATACCGTAATAAGCAGATAATAAGTGTATGCAAATATGATTGAGGCACAGGTCATAAAAATTTAGAAGTTAGCCCTTTTTTTTTTTTAGGAATATGTATTTGCATATATTCAAGTATATATTTATTTAAAATCCTTTTATTTCCAGGCTTCACAATTTTCCAAGTATGAATTATTGCCTAGTAGTAAGTATTGCTAAGAAGATTTGTTTATTAAGCCTGCAAAGAGTGGACCTGGCTGTCTTTATTGTTTGGTCTCATATGTTGACAGTTTTCTCTGTGGGCCTGCACAGAGCACTGAAAAAGGGTTGCCACAGTCTTTATCAAATTTCTAAGAGCTTAAATTAAACAGAAAATATCTGATGCACTGTTCACAGAATTAAGAGTAATTCTGTGAACAGAGCATCAGATATTTTCTGTAGATATTTTCTGCCAGATATTATCTGGCAAATAGGATGAAAGAAATCCCCAATTAGTAGTCCTGCTTTTCCTTGGAATGCTATTTCAGGCGAAGTATGCTTCATTCAGAAGAGAGAGTTAGAAATTTTACACAACCCTCCTTGTAAATATTTCTGAACATGTTCATCTTCTGCCTTTCTTAAGTTACGTTCTTTCCTTAGAAAGAAAAAGTGACTTTTGCAAAGCTTCCTCTTGTCCAAATATGTGAGTCTGATCCAATCTGTAAGCGGAAATACTGCCACCTGATCTATGAGACAAGACGTAACAAAATGTGTCCAAAATTTCAGATGATTCAACTCTAGGTATGGATGTCAGGTATTTACAAAGAATTGTTTGTGATCAGGGCATAGAAGGAGAAATCTTAAACGCAAAAAATACTTACTGAATGCATGTGGAAAAATATTACCTTGTGGGTTGGTATTACAATATTATCAATTCCTTGTTACTGGCTACCTATGAACAGTTCCTTTTCACATGGAAAGTATATTGATATTTAATTAGATACAATTACTGTTAATTAGAAAGGTAAGAAAAAAATCTGTATTGGCATATGGTACAGCTTTTGGATTCTAACTTGGTTTTATATAGGTGAAAGTAATTGCAGTTTTAAGACTCTTCAGTGGAAATCTCAAAAGGCAAAAAGAAATGCTATAGTAGGCTTTTAGTACAGGTGTATAACTATAACTCAGATAGGATGATCTGGAAAGTGCTGACAAGCAAGAACAGCTCCCCACAATCTGACATTCTCTATGTTTTTGGAGAATTAAATCTCACACTACTTGAGGGATTCTGCCAGAATAATCCGAGTGCTTTGTCTTTGTGCCAGGCTTCTCACTGAGAGCACTGAGATGCTGAGAGACAATTCCTTTTTGAGCTCTGAGGTAGGCAGGGGGATGATTCTCACTGTTATCCCAGGGCTTTTTCTTGGAATTTACCAGTTCTGGTTTTGTGGAATGAAAGTGGGAACAGAAACCACCACCTTCTCAGTCTTCAACAGAGTATGTGGTAAAATTGTCTGTGGCTCCCTTGGGCTGTTACAGAGATGATGCTGTGAGATCATGGATTGCAAAGGCTTTTTATCTATTAGCATATCGTATGTAATTCCTATCAGGGTTAACTGCTTTGTGAGTGTATCATTGCATTGCTGACAATCAAATAAACTTAGGACTACCAGTAAACATTCTGGTTTTGAAAAGATACAGCATCATATTTCCTGGAATGGAATTGTCTTACTAACGCGGCTGTGGTATGATAAAACAATTCATTTGAATAATGTCTTGCAGTGGGACTTTTGCACTATATTTTTGATTTGTTAAATTCCCGGTATGGGCTTTCAACAGGTGTCTTTAATCTCTTGAATAATGACATATTTTAAAGCAGCTTAAATCTAGCTCCTTCTTCAGCTTTTAAATGATATAGAAATAAAAGAAATTACTTGATTTGGCATGTGTGGACTACGGTGTATATTTCTCACAGCCAAAGTAGAAGTATTCAAGTAAGATAGACTGTAAATAATGATTTACAGAAAGGCATGCTAATCCAAGGTGCCTTAATTTAGTAGGTATCTAACTTGCTCATATAGCTCCTCAAATCCAGATTTAAATTTCCTGAGACATTGTGACTTGGGTTTCATAGTGAGATATAATCTCAGTTTTTAGGTTACACTGTAGTTAATGCGTTCTGTAGTCACAATTATTCAGTTATACTGGAAGTTTTTTCTGTTGTATTACACTGTGTGCCTGGAATATGCCTTTCCTGAAAATCCTCTGCCAGGCAATTCTGCATCTTCCATTTCACATTTCTTCATGACTCATTTCACTACTCAATGGAAAAGTAACAGCATGGGAAGGAAACTAGCCTGCCTCACACAGGAAAATAGTTGGAAAGCTCTCTGCTTTCTAATAGCAAAGGCAGGCAATTTGTGTTCCATCTTAGAACAGCCCCTGCTGAGGTGCTTTCCTACATTGCCAATGAAGGCATTATGGTAAATATTATTGTTACATAAAGCTGTGCAACCAACCATATCTATCCCTCCCACTTTGGGGAGAACCTGGTAAGTTTTGCCGGAGTCTCTTTACCAGCTTTGTGCAAGGTGGTGTGAGGGTCAGGGCATTTAAATCAGCCCTGTTCCAGCAGAGAGGAAAAACGGAGAATCCAGCATCTTGGTAAATTTGGTTTGTGCTGAAAAGATTCACAGACTGGGAAACTTCTTTGCCTTCTGACACACATTGTCATTTTGAGATTTATAGTGAGGTGTAAACCCAAGTAATATAAGTTTTTAAAAAAAAAAAAAGGCTTCATTTATAGTCATAGGAAGATGTAAAGCCAAGTAATATACTTTAAAAAAAAATTGCTTCCTTTATAGTTGCACAGAAAAGCAACACAATTCCTTTTAAACTCCAGCACTAAGAATGAATAAACTGAGTTAAGGACAGAATAAATTTAATTTTTCTTTATTCTGACAAAATATGTAGCATTTAATACTGGCAGAATGGGAGTTGAACATTAATGTTAAATGCTGCGTGTAACACAAAATGCATTACAGGATCATTCAACATCTTCCCTGTAGAATATCTAAATATGTATCAATATAGAACCCCTTGTTGCTGATCTCTCTGTGTCTCTGCCATATGTTTTGCCACGGCAGGCCCAGGAAATTAGGCATACAGATAATGTCCTTAAAATAAATGTTAAATCTTTGCAAATAACCTACAATATAGAACTCCCACTGCTCAATACATCTTCAGACCCTCTGAATGCAGTTATCTGAACTTAGCACACTTCAATGTTGAGCCATACTACTTGTACTTAGTCACTATTTAATAAATTAAGTTACCTTCATGATCTCCAAAGTGTCATGCCTATAATTTATCTAACTAGACACACTCATAATCCATCAAGATTTGATGGCAGCTTTTAAAATTAGAACCATTAGAATATCTTAAAAGTTTCCTTTCATACATACCTCTTCCTGTTGCCTCATTCATTCATTTTCATGTCTCAGAAAATAAATGTTCAACTGATTTGTCATAGTCCTATCATTCAGTATATAAAGGGAGCTTATAAGAAAGACAGAGAAAGACCTTTTGACAGGGACTGTAGTGGCAGGACAAAGGGCAACAGTTTTGAAGTGAAAGAAGGTAAAATTAGACTGGAAGAAATTTTTACAATGAGGGTGGTGAGACACTGGAACAGGATGCCCATCCCTGGAGGTGTTGAAGGCCAGGTTGGATGGTGCTTTGAGCAGCCCGGTTTAGTGAAAGATGTCCCTGCCCATGGTAGGGGGGTGGCCTAGATGATCTTTAAGGTCGCTTCCAACCCAAAGCATTCTATGATTCTAAATGTGATCCTCTGTTGTAAATGAATTTGCTGTCTTCTTGTTATCCCTGCAAAAGAGTACAGGGTCTTATTTGTTGGACCTGTAATCAGCCCTATATGGTTATACCAAAACAGTGTTTTAATACTTTGGGCAATAAAGAACAGGTATGGCTATAAACATTCAGGTCAAAAGTATCTGGATTTCTCACTGCCTCTATCATTACAAAGATGGATTAATTGCTATGAATCATCTTAAAGTATCTTGTAGAAATATGTACAGAAATGGGATGTTCAGTAAAATTTTCCAGAATCTGATGAACTGATTAGGACGTGCTGTTAAATTACAAATAACTTTGGTTTCAAGGGAGTTTCATGTTTTGATAGTATTAGTGAATTGGTAAATTTAATTACTGGTGTCTTGTTAAATGTTTATCTGATACAACTTGGTACTTGCTTTGTAATATATTTTCTTTGTGGTACCTATGGTTGACAGAAGTTATTTGAAATTGTATTTTTTGTTTTATATTCACTTCACTAAAATTTTCAAAAACAACCCATAAATTTCTATTTAGTTTTTTCATACCCATTTGTCTTTGATGTCTGCTTCATCTCTCCTAAAGTACAGCCAACCTTTTTTCCTTAGTGAAACAAAACTTCAATTCCTTCTAAAAATGAAATATTCTCACTAAAAAAGGGAGCTATAAGAAGGCATCACTGTGATCAAATATTTGCAGTTTGGTTAGTAGACCAAAAATAGCAAACACAGCTTCCAATGTTGGACAAGCAATTGGCTGAATCAACTCCTGTGTTAAGTAAGAGGCCAAATTATAACTGGCCTTCCTGAAAATGCATTTACCAAACCAGTCACTTTGAACTGCAGTCCTACAAAAAAGGACTGTTTACTTCAAGCATTTGTGTGTTCATGAAATTTCTTGAATATATTTAATTTAAACCTGCGGCTAAAAGTCTTTTTTGCTTTCATGGAATAATAATAGTGCTTTCCCACATTTGGTCATGTTCTTAAATGCTTTCCTGAACTGAGGTTTGTGTCTGAGAGCAGGAAATGTCATTGGGAACTGCTGGTAATGGGGCAGTTTCCATATATTGCGTGCATTTTTGCAGGATTGTGGCCTTAGGTCTGTGTTTTTGAGTGTATCACGTTCTTTATTATTCATGTGCAATCCCATATACTTTGAAAGGATTTGGGATGGAACAAGTAAAAGTTGGGTTTATTTACTACAACAGTTTGAACTATTCTTTGTTAGTATCAGTAATTACTCACTGTTCAGCAATGTAATGCAGCATTGTGGTGTTGGCTTAATGAAATTATTACTTTATTTTATGTGAGAAATAGAAATCTTAATCACTTACAAGGACAGATTCCAGTAAAAGTTCATTAAAACCTCGTGGTGTAGACAGGTGCACAAAATCAGCTGATTTATAGCAGGCTGATTTGTAGCACTGTGTCAGCCAAAATCAATACAGATATTGCTAACCTGAGAACAGATTAGTAAGTGGTGAGCAAAATGAACCTCTCTGTTAAGGTTTTCTTAAAACTAGGTGTCACACGCTAGTCTCAAACAACAGCCAGCAAAATTGTGCACAGCATTTTAGATCCCGATTTCATTAGGACAAACTCGGAGAAAAATGTTACTTGTCTTCTGTGAATCCAGCCTTATACAGAACTCAAGTATTTGGCCTCTCTTTTTTCATATTAACTATGCTTTGGAGTTTAAGCTCAAGTCTGAACAAGTCATTGTATTATTTGTTCTTATTATTTGCAGTTATGCTTTTCAATTTAGGTGCTTTATAGAGATGAATAGGTCATCTATTAATTTTTTTTTTATTTCTTTTTTGTAAAGATCATTATGAATGAATGCTGCCTTCCTGACAATGGAGCTGAGGGGTAGTGCAATAGGTCTCCATAGTTTATACAGTAATCTCCCCAAGATAACTCAATGCCTTTCCTGTTTGCCATTACCAATCAGGAGATGTGCCAAAAATCATTATGACTATTCATTCTTGTGACCTATTTGCTTTCTAATTTGCTATCATTTCATTGGGAACACACATTCATTGATGTAAGGAAATAAAGTAAGCTTGTTCAAAATTTTCTTAGTGGACTTCCAACCCAGATGCAATTCTGTATTTGAACAAGTCTAAAACTTACATTTACTTGATGAAAATTACTGCTTTTGATCATAAGACAGGGAGGCATAATTTTGGCGTTTTCACAAGAAGCCAAAGTCTGCTGAATGCATGAAAATAATTTCTCTGATTAGTGTCACTGTGAAAATAAATTCTGATTAATTTTATTGTGACATTAAAGGGTAGCTCATGTATTTGATAATTCTAGGATTCTTCTGATACTAAATTTAATTTAGGGCAATGTAATCACCTGGATAAGAAACAAAGAATGTTTTCTCACAAGTCTTGCTGAGTGAGAATGCTATTTTTCTGCTACTTCTTTCACAGAGCCTTTAGTTTAGAGAAACATAACTGTTAACTGTAATTTTGTCCCTTCAAGACAGATATCTTGAAGGTATGACAAGATATATTTTCTTAGGAAACTCTCATCCAAGTAGATATTTTATTTTTGCTTGTGTTCATGTAAGCAGTAGAAACCTAATTTTTTAAAACAACAATTGCAAAGTAGTATTATTTCTAGCACTATTTTGTCTGCTAATACGTCAGAAAGGAAAAAAGAGTTGGGGAAAAAAAGCTTTGTGTTTGAAAACAAAGTCCGTAATCAGGTATCTGAAGATGGAATTAAAAAAATTAATTAGGTTACTTCTGTAATAGTTTTATCATGCTATCAGTATCTGTTGTTAACTCTTCCTGATTTGTAGTTACAATATGTAACATATGCAATTCGTATAATTTCTCATTATTATGGAGATAGGAACTGAGCTATTCACTTGCTTTTCAAACAGCGTTTGTGTAAGTGTACCAGTGTAATCAGAGGACTACCTACTGTCCTTAGCTTACATTTCTTGGCTATGAATTTCCTTTACTAAGCAGAAAATTGAAACTCTTCTGAATAGTTTCATAGTAGGAATTAACAATGCAGCCATATGTATGTAAATTTTATGGATTTAGAACAATCTCATAGAGTAAAACAAATATGTCTGATAAGAAAACTATACTAGAAAAGATTGGTATATCTCTTGTCTCTTGTTGATTGCTAATAGAACACTTTTATGTTTGGAATTCGCATCACCAAGCTATTATTTTGACAGGTCCTAGATGAAATACACTCCAGATATTTTTCCTTTAAGAAAGTAACTTACAAGAAATGGATTTATTCTTTGCCTTGCTTATAATTTTCAGGCCCATCAAAAATCTCCTTTTATCTGACTTCAGATTGTGTTGGTTGTCAGTCTCTTTACAGTGGTTTAGATAGCATTCTTGCTTGTCAACTTATTTAAAGAGCAATCTGAAATAGCATAAAGGAATTTCAAACATTTCAAGAACTATACAATGGTAAGATATGTCTACTATGAAACTTGAGATAGGAATTTAGTAACTTTCACTGGTATGCAAAATAAGGTCATTCAATAACCTGAAACTCTGTAACCATTTCAAAATGACTTACAAAAGACTCTTAATGGACTCTGGGTATCTGCAGGCAGTTCATCTGTATAAGGAGAGTTCTTGCTGAGTAAGTGAGATTGGGGAATGGGTTTCAAGCAGGCCAAATCCTGTCTAAAGGTTGTACTTGATTTAAAAGTCTGGATGTCTTTATGGTCTACTTTAAATACAACATTCTATAAAAATGAGGAATATGTAAGAAATGTCACTGTTTATTGAAATAAAATTATTGAACTATTGAAATAGTTTGGATGTCAGTAACTCTAAGGCATTATAATAGCTTTTGATAATATAAAATTTCACCTATAAAGCATCTTTTTAGGTGTATTACATGTTTGATAGGTGTGAGAGAATGCAAGGCTGTCATTTTTCTGGACAGCGCCTTGATACTTGGGCATGCTTGTGTTCTACTAGTGGAAGGAAGAAATACTGGAGAAATCATTGCGCACTTTCCCCTTTGTGCCTCTCCTGTCAATTGTAAGAGAAATGTCGAATATACTAGTGGTCTAACATAGTAAGTACTCCATCAAACATCATGTGCAGAGGGGCTTTCCAAGTTATCCTAAATATAAGCACTTTTGTCTTTTGGAAGTGTCTTTTCTAAGCTGTTACTGTGTATGGTGAGTCTCCAAACTTTTCCCTTAGTTTTCTCTTCTTGCTTTGCATAAGAACAGACATATTGCAAGAGGATGATTTTGTCCTTGGTCTTCTACATAGTAAAAGTATGAAGACCTTCAAAAGGAACAACGTGCTGTACTTATATATGCTTAAGATGACAGAATGGAAATGTTGTTCATAAGAGAATGTAATACAGAATAGCTAATATTGCAGAAGAGTATTAATTCCTGAGGCAGTGTCAGTGGAATATGTGCTCTCAAGGTATAGATGTGAACTTACCAGGTATTGCTTTGGTATATAGGTCTGAAGAATATGCCATTCTTTCCCACCTGTTGCAAAAACGTAGCATCATGGAGGTGATTTTTCTCTCTGATGGTGAATATTTGGTGCATCTTTATTTGGTAATCTGCACAGTTGTGCCAGGCTCTGCTAAAAAGAGATAATTTTACATGATATAAAAAGGGCAGAAACCTGACTTAACAGAAGTATACTGGGGGGGGCGGGGGAGGTAATTTTGCCATCATTCCCTCTGGAGTTTGATTATCTCTGAAAGCACCGTTTAATGACTGTGGAATAGTTTTCTCCTTGGAGCCTTTTCAAAATGGTAGCTCATTACTCTTTATCAGACTCCAGAAGTAAAGAGGTAGTTTGACATTAGTGTCGTTACAGAAATGTAGGCAGATGGGTTAAGGGACTTGTTCATTGAAGATGGCATAAAATGTGAGACTAGAAGCCATAAATGAAGTGGTTGATCTACTTGAGGCAACAGTTTTAAACGTAATGTTCAGGTTGCCAGACCATTCTACCTTTGTACGTAGGTATATTATGCTTTATCTGTGGATACTTAATGAACACAGAGATAAGTACAAACATCCACCCTAATAAAATTGAACAAAGATAGAGTGATCCTTTTTTTTTTAACCTCATGCATTCATGTTCTGAAGAATTAATATTAAATGTACAAATTTCCTGAAGAGTAAGCCTTTAAAGGAATATTTTTCTTTTTCTTCCTAACATGATAGTATGTATTTATAAGGAATATTTGTTCACATCACTATCTATGCTCCCACAGATACTCAGATAGATCTCAGCTACCAGTAGTATTTTTTCAAGGGAGTCTGAGGACTCTTATTGCTTCTGGTTTTGGAGAGTTTAACTGCAAGCTCTGGACCATGCCTTATGGAAATGTATACATTCATATAAATTAACTTTTTCTGTTACTCTGAAGACAGATTCTTTTGTACTGAGTTTGAAAAGAATTTTGGTGGGGTGCACAAAGGAGAGAGATGTGCCCCTCTGGTTACTTATGGAAATTGATTACTACTGTGGAGTTTGCTTCTGCTCTTCTTGCCCTATTTAATGTCAGAGAGTTGGATTATGCAGGATCCTCAACAGGATTATGGGTTCAGAATTTATCCTGAAGATGTCCCAGAAGTAGAATGTTACTCCATGTCTATCAACTTTGTCAAGAGCAATAAAGTTTTCATAATTTCTTTGGGATGAAAGACTTACTGGAGTGTCTAACAATATAGCCAATTTTTATAGTACCTTTACAGCCATTTCAAAATTCTGTGAGTGTAGTTAGTGTGGGAAAAAAAGAAACTGTAGTAGTTACACTGTAGTAGTACAAGGTAGTACCACAGAGCTTATTTTAATTTCTGAGAATGTTACCCCCTAACTCACAATAAGGAATGATAAAAGCTTCTCTAATTCTTTTTAATTTCAGCAGAAAACCTAAAGCAAAAATACATCTAGAAAAGATTATTTTCCCATCCAGTTAATCTTATCACATTAGTAGTGTTTATTTTTTAATTGGGATGAATATCATTTTATTGAAATGAGTTTCTTGATTGGAGTTTAAGGAAATTTCAACTTTAAGCTGTGAAATACACAAGCAGAGTTTTAACAAAAGAGAGATTTATGTGTCTATTAAATATGGATATTTCACTGCAAGATGTGCGTCCTGCCATGTAAGTGGATCGAGAAGACTGTGGTATTAACATTTTACAAGGGAATTTAGTTGTTCAAAAAAACCTCTGGGGACCAGGGAGCGTAATTTCATATTGGATTCTCCCTTGAAGATACCATAGTCTTTATAATATACCATACCATAGCAGAAGGAAATGAATATGTTGCTGCTGTTTGCTCTATCATTATTTCTATATTTAGTTTTACATCTAGAATTCCAAGAAAAAGTAGCTATCTCTTTCAGGCATTTGAAAGCTTTATTAAAAAATAAATTGTTTCTAACTAGAAACAAATGTGGTCAAAATGCAGATCTATTCAAGGGGAAAAGTACATCTAACTTATTAGTTTAAACCACAGCTCAGATGGAGTGGATGAAAAGATTGATTATAATCTCCAGCACAACAGTGGAAGCTTAAAGGAAGTCCACTGACTGAAATGGTATGGATTAATGAAACAATACTGCTTTGTGGCAAAATCTATTCAAAGTAAGTGGGGACAAAATATATTGACTTCATCGGTAAATGAACGTGAATTTTGGGGCGACTTTGCCTTTAAGCAAAGAACAGTGGACAGATAGAACTGATTATATTTTAAATATTTATGTGTTGTTCATGTTTGTTTTATACCATTGGAATTATTCTTGATTTATAGTCAGATGAGACTAGACTGATGTTTTAAAATGGGCACATACACACCTTTTTAAATTCTAAAATGGATCTGTAAATAAAAAGATGGACAGATTAAAAAACACAATTAGAACCTGGCATACTAAAGGAAAAAAGAAAGTTAAGACCCCTTAGTAGTTTCTCTTGAAGTCAGCTGTGAAACTTAAAATCACTTTCATTTTATCATTGCATATGTATTCATTGGTTTAAATTTCAAAGAATTCTATTCCCTTGGTTTTGTCAGTTTACTGGGAAATTTCAGTCCATTTAGAAATTGCCATATGGAAGAGCATGACTGGTTTTAATGTTGCTGTGTGCTGTAGTCTCCTTACATGGCTTGTCAGTATCTTGGCTCAGGTGTTATGAGAAGAGCTTCTGGTCCAGCCTTTCTGTATTGTGCTCAGAGGTGGAGTAGTGGACTATAGGTTCAGCTTTGAAAACTAGACAAAGGCTGGAGTGACAACTTGTCCTGATGTTCCGAGGCTAGAAAGAAACAGATGAAACCAGAGAGGCTCTTGAATCTTCCTTTCTATGCTCTTTTTAAAATTACTTTCTTCCCTGCAAAAATAAACTATCACTGTGTGAAACATTATTTCCCCAAAAGTGGTCATAATATTCCACTCGGTTGTTTTGTACCATGGGCGCTCAGTAAAGTACATTTATGGTTCCATCTGGAAAGAATCTGCAGTAATGAACTCGTGTTGATGTTTTGCCAATTTAACACTTCATGAAATACTGAAGTGCCTCTTGCATGTTCAGAAAGGATTTTTGCTAGTGATTTTGTGAGAAGCAATTCAAATTGAATACAGTAATTTTGAACTGTTTGTTTAATAATATGAAGAGCAATAATAACAATCATAAAATCATCTGTGCTTATATATTAACATGGAAAGAACCAGAATTGATGTAAGAGTGACTCAGTGCCTTCTTCCCTCATTGTGTGACCACTGGTTCCAGCAGAACCACCAAGCTGATTTATATCTCTGAATGATCTGGCTCTTTAGATCTCCACAAATTCAGGTTATTCATATCAGCTGTTTGTTTTGTGTATAAGGTTTTCCAAAGCTGAATAAATATAATAATAATAAAAAAAAAATGAGCTGGTGAATATTCAGTTGAACTCTAAATTGAATTTACATCACCCAGGCAAGTGGCCTTTCATTTGACTTTCAATTTGCTCTGAAAAGTAAGTTTTATTCACATGAATGCGGCTAGAAAGTGAATGCAAAACCAACTTGAGTAATTGCCAAAAGTAGACTAAGTGGAGCTGATGTAGATCAAGGTAGCAGCTCAAGAATCAATGGCATAAAAAAGTGAGAAGAGAATCAAACTAAATGGCTTTTAATGTAGCACAAAGACATAGCACGCTTTGTGAGACGATGTGCTCTGTGGAACTAGGAAAACTATTTCCCAGAATTACTAACTAATATTTGCTTTGTGTCTAGGATCTAAATGCATCCTTCTCAGTATGACTGTACAAATACAGATATTACCATTAGTATTTACCAGAATTTTATTAAATTACAGAAGAGTACGTTTAGAACTGACTCTTCTTTTTTTGTTTTTTTTGAAGGAGAAACATTGCTTGGCACTTCCTGTATCTATCTGTCTCTAACCAAAAATCAAATCACCAAACTCATTGCAGCTTGTAGCTTTTTTTTTTTTTTAAACCAGTAAGCATACGACCAAAATTACTTCACATGGCTTCCTCAAATTCTCTTCATTCTGAGGAATGCTGTTTCATAATATTAAAATTTCAGAAGTATTTTTATAGCCAATTTTAATAGTTTTATTTAGTACAACATATCCATATATTCGTACCCTTTCTGTCCTTTGTATGTGTTCCACCTTACAACTTTAATTATACCTTTGTGAAACTAGGAGATAGCTTAAGTGTTTTTTTAACTTGCAATGTATTTGAACCTCTGTATTACAAAGGACTACTCATTTTCCTTTTTGATACTATATACACTGAAATCATCTGGGATGCTTAGGTCAGCAACCTAGGGATTAAGCCCAAGGGACAGTTTCAGTTAAAGGACCACAGCATAGAAATGTGTTCCTTTTTTCCCTGAAACTTTTTCACTTTTAAATTGTCAGGGTCTGTTTGATTTCCCAAACATATTTTCTACAGACAACTAAAGAGTGGATATAAGAATTGTTTTATTTACCTTTTGTTTCACTTCTTTAATTTTGGAGATTTCTTGAGAAACTGAGCAGTAAATATCAGTTTTAATATCAGACATCCTTCAGTGAATTTCTTCTAAAGTAATTGCATATGCAGTGTGTATCTGTATAAAGGTGCGTAGAGATGTTTTAGGTTACTAGTTATTTAGTTTATGAGATGATAGACATAGAAGAAACCACAAGCCATGTGGATGGTTAGTTTGCATACTCTATTTAGACTTAAATATAACCATACATACTGTATGTCCTTTCAGGTATGAACTGTCTTTTTCTAGATGGGATCTTAGGTTCTACAGCAGCTGGGTTATTGCTCATCACAGGAATTCTGAAGTGCTGCTGAATTAATAATAACTAGTGGTAGTGATAATGATGATAATAGTAAGCATAGAATGATTTAAAGCAAAATCTAAGACTTTTCAGGTGTTGGTGTGTTGTCAGGGTCTCTTGGGACATGTTTTTGACAGTGTTTTCCATGGGGGCTTATGACTACATGGCTTTACTGTGTTGCCTAACCAGTTGAATAGGAAATGTCGATGATAAAGAAGTAGGAATAGAGATGTAAATGCAGCAGGTAAGCCTGGCATGCATTTGACAGCACTGGAACTCTGTTTGCAGTCCCAGATTGGCACCATCTGGATTGCACCATTCTTAATGGGATCATATGTGTACATGCAATTAGTTTATGTCAGTAACTGTGGGATTAGATGAAATTATGGAGCAGTAAATGCTGCTTTGAAACCAGCTTGATTTTGTAAACTCAACTTGAAATCCACTATAATTCTGGCAATTACCCTAGAACTGCTGGGCTTAGAGGCAAAAATAGGGCTCTCATACTCCTAACACATCATCACCTCTTCTCCTGAAGCTGAAGAGCTTCTTAAATCCAAGGTGATTTGGGGGAGGTGTTTTTGTAAAACTGGAGCAGTATGGAGTGGAAAATCAGAAGCTGAAGATAGATTGATATAAGGGAGGACTGGTGAGAATGATGATCAGTGAGGCTGAGTATGACAAAAGAGAGGAGACAAAGGCTGGAATAATGGAAAAAAAAAATCTTTAGAACTGATGACTTTATTAGTGTGAGAATTCCTGGCAGAGATGTGTTTAGTCAGAGGAATTTTTAATTAACGTCTGCTTGCTTCTCTTCAATGAATTAGCCCAAAATCCACCATGTAGATTAATGATTATTTTTTTTTAATTATATTGACAATTACTCAGTGACTGTTTTCATGTAATAAAAATCTGGAGTAAACTTAGAGTCTGAGTCACTCTTCCCAAGGGATAGCAGGTGAAATTCTGAGATGATGTCAGTAGTGAATCAACCGATGTTGGCATTAAATCTTTCTCAGAGTAGAAATGACTCACAATGCACATCCAAATTGAAATCTCCTATGAATTTGTTCTACTTACCTCTGGGGCTGAAAGGACTGGTCTCTGTGTTCTTTCCAATCTGTCAGAAACTCTATATCTTTATTATCGATCTTTGATTATTTTTTTTTAAACAGAAAATGTAAAAAAAACTATTGCTCTTTCATGCAGGTAAGATTCCCTTAGTGAATAAGCCCCGAGTCGTTCCATTTCTGGACTCTTGGCGAAACAATATATCTGCATGTAACAATAGTCTAAAAATACTTGCTTCAGGGATCCAGGAAATGAACACACATCTATATGCACACATACATATAAAGACAGAGCAGTTTTCAAACAAATTATTGATAACAAATGTAAGAAAGTCTTTGAAAATCAAATACTGTAGATACTGATATTTTCAAAAGCATAAAGACTTAAAAAGTAAGTGTTGGGCCTGTGTCATGGTTAAAAAGTTTATATGCTGGTGCGTCTGATACTTAGAGAAGTATTAGTATATAAAACAATTTTAAGAAAGAGTATTCCTGAGTAGCAGTTTTAGGTTTTCTACATTATATACCAGATAAAAGTTGTATCTCCACTTAAGCATTAAATGTTTCTAATTACAATTTGTACCTTATAAAGCTTTTAAATTATTTCCTTTAACTTCTTCACAGACAGTGAACTAGGAGAGGTAAAAATAAGTTNGGGGGGGGGCGAGGAGGGGGGGGAAGAGAGGATTCAGTCCAAAACTAACAACAATAAAGAAGAGGAGATTACCAAACAGTACAAATGGTATAACTTCCACAAAATAGAAAATATGTTGCTAAAAGGTTACACATCACAAATGTGTGTAACATTATAGTGAAGTCTTTCCTAGATTGTGTCAGTACTGATGAATACTTACGGGTTTTGATATGAGCCTTGTTGAAGGAGATAATTACCTCTGAAGTTGATTGTAAATAATGCTTTATTTCTATCTTTTAATTATTATTGTTTGTTTGTTTTCCAGTAGAAATTAGCTTAATTTTCTTTGGGGTGATGAATAGAAATAGGAAAAAAAAGGGGGGACAATTATTGTAGCTATAGTAGTAAGTGAGTAGACTAGTGCTCTGCACAGGATCACCCACCCAGTCATTGAATTAAACACAAAACCTTATACATGCACTGCATGTACTCTGATTTGGCTTTAAGGTTTAATTTTTTTATCCATCAGTGAACTGACTTTTTTTTTTATGCTTCCTTCCAATGTAAGAACTTTCTCTCTAAAGATGTTTAAAGTGTTTAAAATCGATGAATTATATTAGACTGTGTACGAATAAAAATACACACATGCATACAGTACAAACTGATGCTTATTTCCCTACCCTGCCACATCTCACTGGACCCAGCCATGGCAAATTATCTTCCCAAGACCCCGTAAACACTGATTTCTGCAGCAATATCCCCCTTTTACGTACTTTGTAAAGGTGAGTATAGACAGAGATAACACAGTGGTGTGCCATATTGATTTTTTTCCAGCTGGGTCAATGATGCTGGCTTACAGGATAGCCACAAAAGCCTGCTACACAGGTTTTATTGCACAGCTGTAAGGCAGGCAGGTATCTTCATTAGCACCACGCTGGGTGAACCAGGTGCCAGCTTGTGGTGTGGCTCACAGCCATGTCCCTTTGTTGTTCCCAACCTCTTGCTCATCATATGTCCCTGAGGAAAACTTCAGGAAGAAGCGAGTTAGAGACTTCACAGGGAAGAGAAACAGACAGTAAGAATGAAAGCAACAATAACAGCAGATAGGACTTTCCAAAGAGTGCTGTGGTTTCTATTCAGTGCAATCAGATTTCATTTTCATGAAAACTTGACTGTGGGTATAGAGTAAAAGAAAACGTGTCTGGGTCTTGGCCCAGTATGGGATTGGGGATACAAATGGAACTTTTCAGACAATGCTATTCTTTCATTTGGGTTACACATTGGCTGGTTGTTACAATCCTTCCTTCTGCTCAATGTCATTTAACATCTCTCTCTATCTTAATTTCCCTTCCCCCCATGTCTTCTCACCCTCATATGACTAATTTAATTTTCTTTCCAGTAGTGTAATTTCCTCCTGACTCAACTCACAAGTTCAAATGAATCATGTCATTTGTACAAACTCAGTGTTCACTGTATTGTGGCTGCTGTTTCCTTTCCCTACACGGTGTCAATTCTTTCTCTTTAGATTGCAAATATTTTAGGTACAAATTATCTACATGATCACAGTGACTACTATTTCAACACGACCATAGTAAACATGTTGAATAATAATCCAATGAAACAGTTTAATCATGCCCCACAGTCAGGCCAAATGTATTTCATTTATAAGGTACATCAGAAAAACGAAATAAATAGGTCTAAATGACTCTGTGTGTGATTGTGGTGATGTGTGCATTCACATATCTGTGTTAAAATACATCTCTGTAATGTACATACATCTGTGTACAAATTGATACATGCACCATATTCCCATTACATATTTTCTTTTGAAAAATAAAAAGCCAATCATATTGTGATTCACAATCAAAACACTGTACTCTATAAATACTTTCAGTATAGACTTAGTAGGTTCAGAGTTTACAACATTGTATTTAAATAAACAAAAGATAAGGGTGCTGAATTTTAGCTTTTCTCTGAAGCACACAAATTGGCCTTTCTAAAAAGAGGTGAAAAGTAAAGAGAGGAGGAATTTATATGCCATGTGCATATATATATAAATATGAATATATGGATACCAGTTTAAAAATACAGAGGTATTTTTTAACCAGGTCTGTGAACCTAAACCTTTTTTTTCTGGGAATAAAAAAGCATATACAAAAAACATATAAGCCATAAGCTTTAGGTTCCTGGATGTGGCAAAATATAACTTCCCCTCCCCTGCCATTTTTGAAGCTGATATCCCATTGTATCAGATGGCTTTGTGTTTGGTTATTCTTTGTTAAGAATAATGCATTGTAGGCATATAGCCTGAGAATGAAGAGCTGTCCTGGATATACTATCACTGTAACCTCTGGAGGGAGAAATCTGTGACTTGTACTGTTTTTGTTGAAAGGCTTTAACTCCTCTCATGATTTTTAATATTTAATAGTGATATTTTGAAATTAGTTGTTTATTTAAAATCAAATACAGTACTGTGTGTGTTCAAAAAGTGTTTGTGATAAAAGAAAAAATACAAGCCTCACTAAAATCCTGTTATTTCCATAATTATTCATTAATTTTTACAAGATATGCAGAGCTCGGAGCACATATACCACTCTACATTTTTACTGCTGTCGTAATGAAAAACTGTATTTACTGGGAGCAGTGGCATTTTTTTGCCTTTTGACAAATTCATGGGAATCTCTTTCTTACTTGCAAATATTTGCAAAGTAAGAATTGATACCTTTGCACAGATCTGCCTTGTGAGGTGCTATGACACTTTGAAGTTCTTTGATCATTTTATTTAGTTTGTCATGCTCCAGACTGTTTAAATATACTTGGGCATCTTGATAGACTTAGAAAACTGGCTAGCAGGGCTGTCTGTGGAGTGAAATTCATTATTCTGGGATTGGATGTAATAGTTAAAACAAAAGATTGGAAGTTAATAACAGGTATTTGTAAGCTTTACAACAAAATTTAGAACAGGTGACACTCCAGTCAAACCTGAATACATATCTGTCTTTAATGTCCTTTAAACAAATTGTAGTGCAAATTAACTGTAAACTGAAGTTAGGTGATGTCTCACACTGTCAGTGCTACACTACTCATTTCATAATGCACATAAAATTCTTCATGCTGATGAAAAGACTTCTGCCGTGATTTCTGTGGAGCTCTTAGAGTAAACCACAAGGTCAGGACAGAATAAAGCAAGCAGTTAACAGTGAACCTCTCATCATCACCAGGGTCTAGAGTAAAGCTAGAGTCTTTTTATAAGATTTCTGTGTGGTGGGCGAGACTTGAAGAAACAGCCTTTGGCATATGAATAAAACACCTCTGCATTACTGACAAATGTAACTGTTTTGTGTGGCAGACCATATGAGTAAAACAGTGGAAATTGTGCATTGACCTTCACAAATCCAGTCTTCAGATGTATGACTGTGTAACTTTTAAATGTTTTCAGATTGTAGGAATAATATTTTCTCCACAGAGGTGCTATAACTAATACAATATGGTGTTCTGTAGTAATTTGCAATTTCTGTCAGATTTGGTATATAAATCTATAAATATGGAAAGTATTTGCTTAAAGAGGTGCCAGCAGTGCTTTCTTAGACTTGTATTTATCAGTGTTTAAAAGAGGAATAATTAACTGGACAGATTACTTAGCTGTAGTTGCATACTTCACTGAAGAGCTCCAGGTCTTCAGCTCAAAACTGTAAAATTAACTACCAGGCAGTTAAAAATATGTACCTAGCCCAGTATTTCATATTTAATGGAAATTCATCAGAAATCCATCAGTCAAAACAGACTTGTACAGAAGGAGAATTATTATCCCGTCCCTTTCTAGTTCTTTCTCAGGTTCCGTGATGCCAACTGCATATCCGAAATAGCTGCTATGGCTCTTGCGTTTAATGTAACTAAGCTGGTTTATGCCCTCTGAGAATCCAGGCCATACTCATTAGTGGAATTTGTTCTGCTTTGTTTTACCTCTGGTTATACTATGATATATAGAACTTGAACAATTAGCCCAGAAGAAGTGTTAGGCTATGTGAAATGTCTCTTCACTTGAAGAAAATAATGTTTTTTTTGTTGCCACCATAAATTTGATTCACATTTCATTTTCCTTTTGGCATGTGCAAAAGGCACCTTTCTCTTTTCCATAACAGAAATTGCTTTCTGTTGTAGTAAATGCCTGACTTTTGATGCTTCCTGCAAAGCTGAAGGATTCCTCCTGCAGGGGAAATGTCTCATCTGAAAATGATTGCTAGGTCTAATTTATAAAAATGTGTCAACATGACTAATTGTAAGATGAGTGGTGAACCTTATTATGTGCAGCATAATGCTGAATATCTTCGCTGAATACTGCAACATATTTCAACTGTGGCAGTAACATCTCACACCCCTCACAGCAGGTCAGGAAAATAAATGTCATGCTGCTTCAGAATAAATGGTATAAATGGTTCTAAAACACATGACAACTGGCAAATCCATTTTTATTCTCTTTAATAACTGAGTCAAATTTTAAATATGTACTTCACAATGGCCATAGTTTTTGTTAGAAATCTTTTCAATTTGCTTGCAATTTTGCTAGCACCTTTCTATAATACTTCCTACTTCTTTTTCTATGTGTTTTCTTAGCCTCTTAGGACAAAAGACAACACAGTTCTTAAGGGAGAACTGAGATGCAGCTGTTTCCACTATACTGGCATTGGAGTTAAACTACTAATGAATACATATTCCCCAAGGGATGTATTTCCCAGGGAAATTTTCCTCATTCAGCATGAGTTAAGAAGAAGAAAGGGAAAAGGTGAAAAGGACACCACCCCCACCCCCCAAAAAAAAGTTTCAGCTTCCTGTTACTTTAGAAATAAACAGAAATAATTACATAGTGTAACAGTGTGAAGACTGTCACCAGGTATCAAAGAGTTGATAGAACTGTCTCCAATCTTGCTCCATTCTTTGCCTTTAACATTCTCAGTTTTATAGAGTCTCGGTACCTTCACCACTCATTGACTTCAGTAGAATATAAAGTTTTCACAAAATGTCTAAGAGTTACATTTTTTACTTTTGCATAGTTTTTCCATAGGTGGCAAGTTAAGAATCTGATGATAAACATATGAGAAGTCATTTTTTCAAATCCTTTTTTCTTTACTTTCTATAATACTTTTTTCTTTTAATCATATCTAAAATATTTGAAATCAAGTTAACATTCAGATGCTTTTCCTTCTGCATGTTTATTTTCCTAACCATTCCCTTTTCTTTATAGCCTTTCAAATAAGACCTGTCACTCATTTCTCCCTTGTTACTGTATGAACAAGATCATCTTGCATGCATTGAGATTGATGCTCTTTGCATAGTCAATTTTATTGCACACTTAGGAGTCTCTAAACCTCTGTGACCTTACCAGTAGCTGTGAGGATTAAAGTGTATTGTAAAATTATGGAGAAAAGAAAGTCCAAACAACTATTCCTGTGGTCTGTATGTGCAAGCAGGTGATAGTCTGTGAGATATAAAGGCACGGGAGGGCAAATGCAAATGTGGGAAGTTGTGGCAGATCAAGGAAAGTGGTTGAGCATTGACAAATTATTGTATGTGGAAGTTCAGAGAAAGAGGTTTGCAACACCATCACTTAGAACAAATCTTGTTCTCTCTAAAGGTGACAATCCTTAGAATCCCAAATATTTCAGAGTAATACCTTCTTTTTTTCAGATAAAAGGGTCCCCTGACATCTTTGTTTTCCATCTATCATCTAAGACGCTCTAGGAGCTTTATCAAAGCTATAGTCTTACAAATTATTTTCACTTCTGGAATGGAACTAGCATGATATTTACATGTCAGGGCTATTAAAATACAGCTCAGATTAACTCTCTGAAAGTAGCAAAAACAGGCCTCCTTTCTATGGAGTTTTCAAAAGCTATCACCAAAGGTACTCTAAAAGAAATTCAGCATCTCAAGAATTTCTTGTATTTTATTTCTCCCAACAAGCTACTGATAAAGAGCAGTGTACAAATTAATTGCCTGCTGTAATATTTCATCTGTAGGGATGATCAGGGAACATAAAATCTCAAGAATTTCTCAGTATCTTGCGGAATTAAGCTCTAACACTTTGCTTTGCCACCTGGATGGCTTGATAAAGTCCCAGGTTGGCATTTCTTTGCCTCATCAGCTTTCCATCTGCTTCTTTCTGTCATCTGAAAAACATCTCTTCATTCCATACTCATGTTTTCTCCTTGTAGTTGTGGTTGCTTTTTGTTTTAACCTTTTAAATTCTATTTTATTTAACTATGTAAACAAGCCAACTATTTGCCTAAATGGACAAAATTTTTAATACCTGTATTTTGACTACAGAGCACAGCATGATTCATTCAGTAGTGGCTTTCTGTAATTCCTTCCAAGCAGAATAGTTTATTACAGAAAAGTAATGTAGAAATCTCAGAACATTTGCTATGGATAAACTTTCAGAACTGGCTGCTTAGCCAACCTCATTAGGTTAGAAATCAGGCTGGTAATCTCACAACAAGAGTTTCTCCATAATTTTTCAATGTTTATTCATTGATTTGGGGCAGATTAAGATACTAGAACACCAAAATACGTGTTGAACTCCAGATTATAAAGGATGAAACCCGACAATGAATCCTGATATACCTTCATATGAAGTGTGGCCAGCAGGTCAAAGGAGTTCATTCTTCTCTGCTCTTGTGAGACCCCACCTGGAATATTGCATCCAGCTCTGGAGCCCTCAACGTAAGAAGGACATGGATCTGTTGGAGTGGGTCCAGAGGAGGGCCACGAAGATGGTCAGAGGGCTGCAGCACCTCTCCTGTGAGGACAGGCTGAGAGGGTTGGGGTTGTTCAGCCTGGAGAAGAGAAACTCCGGGGAGAACTTACAGTAGCTTTCCATTATCTGAAGGGCGCTTACAAGAAAGCTGGAGAGGGACTTTTTACAAGGGCATGTAGTGATTGGCCAAGGGGTAATGGCTTCAAACTGGAAGAGGGTAAATTTAGAATAGGTATTAGGAAAAAAAATTAACTCTTAGGGTGGTGAGGCACTGGAATAGGTTGCCCAGGGAAGCTGTGGAAGCTCCATCCCTGGAGGTGTTCAGGGCCAGGCTGGACGGGGCTTGGAGCAACCTGTTCTGGTGGGAGGTGTCTCTGCCCCTGGCAGGGGGGTTGGAACTAGATGATCTTCAAGGTCCCTTCCAACCTAAACCATTCTATGATTCTATAAATAGAAAAAAGCTTTGATAGCATTAAGTTAAACTAGAGTCGCAGCTGTCTGCCTGCCTGAACTACTAAGAATGTTCTTCCGAAGTCAGAAGACACTTTTGTACAGGTTCTACATGCAAAGAAGGCAATCTTCAGTTTCATACATCTTTAGCTCCAATCTGTATTGCTTGAAACATATCTGCTAGAAAACAGGACTCAAATCTCACTTAGGTCTGGGTTTATATTACAGGGTCAGTGCTGCACCTAGAAAAATTCCTGCAAAACCAGCTTTCATTCTGGAAAAATAATAACTTGAATCTGTCCTTTTTACAGTGAAATGTGAATCTTTAGATAGGAAAATATGATCCAAATAGAGTTATATTTCCTTAAAAATTGAAATTTAATGTGTGGATCCACTAGTCTAGAATCCTGTATGAATTATTTTTTATTATTAAAAAAAACACCTTTATAATAAGGAACTCTGCATCTGTATGTTAGGAATGCATAACTACATGCAATAAAATATTCCTCTCTGTCAATTTACAAACAGTTATAGATATATTCATGCTGTATGTCATCTTACAAGGTTAGCAAGACTAAAAGGTTTAAATTAGTTCTGTCGTCCCTGGTCCTTTAGGACCCAAAGACTGTGGTGTAATATTAAAAGAAAGATGTTCTTTAGCAGGTGCATGATTTTCCTTAGTCAGTGGACCATTGACTTTCTCTCCATAAGTTCCATTTTTCTTCAGAGATCTCTAAGGCCCTGAACACATTAAAGGTCTCAGTAGAGAACACCCCAATGTCTATTAAATTTAACAATAACAAGTCCCCAGGTGACAGCAATTAAGCTGCAAGGATTTGCAGACGGTTCATGTGGATGCCTTTTCCTTGTTTCAGAGAGAAAGCACTCAGGCAGCAAAGTGAAAATGAAAGGAAAATAAAAAGCAGAAGGTTTGCTCTAAACATACTGCACCATATAAAGCCCACTGACTGTGGAACAGCTACTGAGACTATACCCAGCAGAAGTACTATAAATCTGCATGGTGCACTCCGATGCTCTTAACTCTTACCCGACAAAATATTTGCCAGCTGAGAGTTAGGTGATGCATTTCTTGCTTACTCAGATATTTTGGAAGTCGTACTTGTGTGTACATTGAGAAGTGTGTGGCACCATGTAGAAATTTATAGATCATCTAATTTAATGTTTCCTAGAATCTGTAGGCACAGAAGAAAGCAAGCGAGCAAAGGCATTGCCAAAAATGTGCTTTCAATCTGAGATTTAAAAAAAAAAATAATATTTTTCAAAGGTTTTGGTAACATAACTAGCTCACTGTGCAGAGTATATTTACAGTTTCGTTCTGCTTGCTTGCTCAAGATCTCTTTTAAAAAATAAGAATCCACTTAATGAAAAAATAATTTTCATAATTATTATTTTATATGAGTGAACATAGTTTTATCGTTATGCATATGTAATGAAAAGTGCTTATTCTTGACTCTTGTTAGAGAGCTAGAATTAATTTTCCACTCTCACAGTTACTATAGTAACTGCACTGGAAAGCACCTATTTGGATATTTTTATTCTGAAATAACTAGACTCTTCAGTGTAACTTCAGCTGCTTCCAGAGCGATGCATGTTAGAAGAAGGAATACGCATCAGAGAACAACATCTCACCCGACTTGTATATTGATATGCCAACAGTATTTTACATCCATATTCTGCCTTTGGCATAATTTACTGAGGTAGTCAAAGTTCTGTAGGTACAGCCTACAGTGTAGCTGAAGAGAGGACATATAAGGACACTTAGTCACTTAGACCTTTTCTTCACTTTGAAAAAAAAATTGTGTTTGTATGAGCTAGATGAATTTAGCTAACTCTAGGTGCAACTCTAAGAAAGACAACGGAGTGTCAAGGGACCTTGCCTTTATCTCCTTTTGCTGATTTATATGAGAATGATGCATGAAACACAATATTTGGAATTTTAATTCAAGGTAGACAAAGCTGAGACAAAGGCATGTCTCCAACCCATACCTTGTTTACTCAGAGAAAATAGATTACGTCGGAAATGATTTTGTTTTTTCTAATATATCACCATACAAACTGGAGTGGGATTTATCTCACCAGACCTGGTAAATAGCCATCTAGTCTTCCTTTGTAAAGAGTGGAGAAGGAATTTTTATAGCTATGCATTTCATATGAAAGTAGATGTTTGAGAGAATATGAAGTCTGGAAACCTCGGAAATCAGCTTAGCTTAGATGCCTAATTTACAAATGGGATAAAACTACCCTTAGTATACATAAAAATGATCCGATTTACTTACAAAATTAGTCATAGCTGTTGTGGAGAAGATTTAAGGCAAGAGGCATCCCTGCCCACTTCTAAAGCACTGTGTTTTGCCTGCCTTTCATTTGAGAAGCTGAGAAGTGTCTTGTTGCAGCGCTATCTACAATAATTATTCACTGTTTCCTGAAGAGTCCTAATACTAGGGAGGCAGATTCTGTCTCTTAGTCTTTGCCTCTTTGAAGGCATCAATTCTTTGTTGGAGTGTAAGGTGAAATAATTTTCTTTCCAGTATTTGATTTTAAAACACTTTTTCTAGTTAAAGAACTTTTTTCCGCCCATTCCATTCGTTTATCAATTTAATTATACACTCTGGTTTCAGGTTTACAGGTATAGGCAATTTTCCCTACTGTAACATGAAGTAACTTCCTGACGTCCTGTTTTGTTAAGTCAGTGTCTGAAAATCTGGACTGTATTTTACTAAGATTTCAGTGAATAAATCTTTTCTGACTGAGTTCATTAGATTGTCTAGTTGAAATGCTATCTAAACATCAAAATCCCATAGATAAACTGATGGTGTTTTTAGTAATAAGGAAGATGGAATGGAATTCAAAAAAGCAGCTGTTCTCATACATTATGAAGAATCAATATTTAAATCAAAGCAGATGATGTGAGTTCATTCATGTACAACCACACGTTAGCAGTTATTTTGGGGATAAATGCTGCAAAGTAAAAACGATTCTTGAAACCAAAAAAGAAGAGCAATCCACACATGTGCTTCATGGTTTTAATCTTATTGAGGATTTCTGGTTGTGTTGTTCTAGAGCTTAGAGCTGTTATTAAAAATCCATTTCCTTTAAAACTTAACTTCTGTGTTTATTACTATTTTGAGAGGAAGTTTAATTCTTCTGTCACTTCAGATGCTTTTAAAACCATGCCCTGGATATAAAACCGGGTAGTAACAAGGAGAGAAGTCTTTACTTTGCAGTACTTGCAGTCTGGTTTTGGCTTCATGGACACATTAAAACCCGTGTTTAAGCTCCTCCTCACTTCTCTCTCTGTCTTCAAGGCACACTTTGCTCTTGATCCTGTTGAATCAATACCAAATAGCAATTCACTGTGAAACAGAGATTTAGAGATCGGTCACTTGCTGATTGTGTGCTCAGCTAGATTGAAACCCAAAAAGCAAAATGATCCTCTTCTGATTTAAAAAAAGAAGTTGTTAATATACTTCACAAAGTCCTCCTGCATTGGTCCTGTGGTTCTGGTTTGCTCTCTTTCTTTTTTGAGGTGGAAGTAGTTCATATAGCCTTTTTCTTATCTAGAATTCTATAAATATTTTTTTTTTTACCTGAATCCAGAAATTGGTAGAATTTTCAGTATGTTTTTGCTTCCTGGATTTTTTTTAATACTTTTTTTTTCATTAGCAAATGTGTCATTAGCCCTGTAATGGATTGTTATCTTTTTGAGCGCTTGTAAGAAAATGAAAGGAGATAAAAGGCAATATTCGGAAAGCTGCCAGCCAGAAAGAGATATTCCTTTCATCAAATAGTTCAGTAGTTAGGGTACTCGGTTAGAAAATAAGAGAATTGGTTTTGGTTCCTACAATAGAATAAGATTACCCACTTGTGTTCCCACTTTCCAGAGAGTTTTTTAATCAATAAGTTTTATGTTATTCAGTGATAGGCAGCTGAGAATATGTTTCGCTTTGTATAAAATTAAGAATGAGGCAATGGGAATCATGGGGGTTTGAGTGTTCATGTGGGAAGGTTCTTTCTGTAACCCACTTAACCTTTCTGTAACGTATTAATAAGAGAGGTTCTCACAACACACGAGTCTCTTATGTCATGTAGCCTGGTCCCTGGGATGTGAAAAGGGTACAGTGTTGGAATGCGTTCCCTCAAGCTGAGAATGGGTATCTACCAGCCTACCTGAGAAAAGTTGGCGGAGTTTGTTAAATTCTGTAAACATAGACTCAACTTTTTGTAACTTCCTAAATTGTGAAAAATTCTAACGAACTTGATACTCCTCGAAAAACCACAGCAAAACAAAGTAATGTTCTACACAAGTTTCTTCAGGACATTGCGAATTAAGCTCCAATAGGTATTTTCAGTGTGCAGGGGGTGGGAGGGTATTTATTTGTTTATTTTTCCAGTGTAAAAATCTAACACATCACAAGAGGTGAAACTATAATTTGCATGATGCTGTTTTAATATCATTTAACAATTTTTCTGATGTCTAGTACTCTTAAAACCTCATCTTTCACCTAACACTCCATTTGGAAGAAGAAAATGTAGTAGACCTGTTTGACAATAGTAACCATATTACCCTTTAACCAAAACCTAAAACTTCATAGAAAGGTCACTATGTGTTTAAAAGGACAAAATGTTATGTCTTCAGTTTTTAAATAGATAATATTAAGCTAATGTATAACATATTATTAAGTTTTCATTTCACTTTCCTGAGAGTTTGAGATGTCCAAAATATTATTTCTTTGTCCCCCCCACCCAACGTTTTTCTTGCCACTGAAGTACAAGATTTCATATAATGGCCAAATTGTGTAATAAATTCTTTGTCTCTCAGGCTATCGACACTAGTAAATTAAACATGCTTGGGAAGATTCCCAGACACTGAGGCCAATTGGCACAGATCAAGCCCTTGCTAATAAAGTCTCCTACCTGCCAAAACAGGGTGGGTGCATGTGAATGCCCTTTTGGGAGTCATCACTGGAAAGCTTTGGCTCGCAGCTTTGGCTTGGAATTATTTGGGAGAGTGCAAATCGGCCTAGGCCAGAAACATTCCCTGGATTATTTTAACAATACACAGGACCATATTTTGTTGCCTGGGAATCGTATAATTAACTAGTATAGATGTAGCCACAAATACTATGTGGAAGAAATTTCACTGCCAAAGCGTAAACATAACAGTCACTACTAATGAACAATGAGGTTTGTGGTTTTGATGGTTGACGACAGTGGACATTGTAAAGTGCTCTGAAATCTAATCATAATAAGCTATGTAGAAGAGCTGTGTGGTGTTAATTGTGGAAGTAAAAATATATTGGAGATCTGCATTGCTGTGCTGTCATTGCAAATGACACAAGTTCTTCTTTAGGTGATTTCTTTGTTAAGTGCTTTTGTTCAGATCCCTCAGGATACTTTATCATTCAGCTTAAAAACATTGTTCCAAATGTTCTTTTTTACTAGCGAATGGAATAGCTCAAAAATGAAAGCTTTGGACTTACAGTTGAATCTTCACATGACTGAGAACCTCATTATTGGTTTGCAGTAGCTTGTATGAAATTGCATCTTGATTGTACCAGTTGCACGTGTGCATTTCAAACCCTGTAAATATGAAGCTAATTTTCAATATCAACCTCAGATTTTAGAAGAACCATGGGACAAATAAGGTTTCAGAAGCAAGTTGTTCAGCTATTGAGACTTCACACATGGTGATACTAAAATAAAATGGAAATAATTCAGCTGGAATAAAGGGACGGATTTATCAATGCTTGTTGAGCTATTCTTCCCCAACATCTGTATTATTATAGAAAGTATATATACAGAAAAAATGTAGAAAAAAAAGAGCACTAACCACATTTTGCTTCTATCTCCTTTAGCCCCATAGCCTTAATTCAAAGAGATTTGCTCTTACGTCAGAACTGTGTCTGTCCACCAAACTCATTGGTAGGATGATTATAGTAAAAGGTCTCTGAACTCCCCTGATTAAGGAAACACGTTTCTGTAAGCAAACATCAAGCATTTCTGACTCAGGCTTGTGCATTAATGTGTAATTTACTGATACATAATACATGTATTATCTCTGACCACTCAGATCCAAATGCCTTTGATCAGAACACAGATAACTCAGCTGTTTGTTCAGTATGCAAATGGTCAGTCTTCTTGAAGCTGCTAATTAAACAGTTCCTTTTTGTACGCAGGATGTTCTTTGATGTGTGTTTTACCAGTTGAACCCATGTGTCATACTTACGCTATGTATTCCTTTCCCTTTGTTACGAAGCTGTCTTTTGAGTCAGCTTTGAATATCAATAAGCCAGCTGGCTGTTCCTCTCTGGTTGTTCATCGTTAGGCATTATTTGTGATTTATAGAAGTTCACATATTTCTAAAGGGAATGACCTTTGAAAAATTAAAAACACAAGAGTGTTATTTTTTTAATATCTTCAAGGATATGTTATGGTCATTCACAGTGTTATGGTTGGAAATAAAGCAGTTCATCATGATGAGCCACCTTTGATATAGGGGGAGAATATGCAGCTTAGTATCTTTTCTGTTTTCATGAATCCCTTCCACTTCTGTGCAGTCTGCACACATGCTTTGGTGTGCATAATTCCACAGGAATAAGAGACGTGATTTAGTTGTCTGAATAAAATGAACTGATACAAATGCACACTAAATAATAAGTTAATTTGGTCCCAGTTTAGATAAACAGAACTACTCCAAATCCATTTGGTTTCTCGTGTTAAATGAGTCAAGTATTGCATTTCACAGAAATAGGCTTTTTTGTTTTTAATCTTGCATTGAAGGAAAGATTGAGATCAAATAATAAAGGACTCCCAGGCAAAAAACAGTGGCAGAAAAGGTAACTGACAGGACGTTTACATATGTAAGGCCCTGCTCCTTTTGAAATCACTGATAGGGGTTGAAGCCTGTAGTATTCATCTTGTGGTCATTTAAAGAGACTCCATGTAAGTGATAAGGGGCTTTCTTATGATCCTTTTGGAAATTAAAAATAACAGATATAATATATTAAATTTTATTAGTACTTTTCAATTACCTTTCAGTTTCCTTTCATTAATCATGCATCTCCATGAATAAGATGATAAATTATAAGTGAATGCTCAAATATCACAATTTAAAAAGTGAATTTTAATAATCACTTGTGGCTGACGTGAAATACCCTTCATGAAAACATGAAAAGCAGTTTTGATAATTCTTCAGGTTTGTTTTGTCTAAAGTCATCGTTGCTTTACATCAGTAACACGAGTGATTTTTTACATCTGATGTTTTTGCCTTTCTGCTAGGGAATACATATTACATTTTCTCGAGGAATTACAGCTGATACAGAGATAATGCTTATAGTTTCTGCAGGAGTATTTACTTACAGTTAGGCTTGGTGAGTGGATCAATATTTGAAGTAAGAGATACCAACTCAATATGTTCTCCTCCTACTTAAAGCATTCAGCAGGGAATTAATTACTCTTGTATATTGCTGGGTTTGATAGATAATGAATGATTTAGCTGATAGACTCTCCCTACCAGTTCTGGAGTTATGGCAATAGCATAAGTTAAAGTAAGAGTATGGCAAGAAGAGACTGCGTACCACAGATCAGCCCGCCCACATGTGTGTTTTTCTAGTCCACTCTGATCAGAAAAGAGGAATCTTGATTACAGTTTTTTCGTGCTTCAGACCTGGAGTCATAAAGGAGTCAGTACTATTTTCTGTCTTTTATTTCTTTCTTAAAATTTGTTGTATGTGACACGTGGACTTCCTTGGAATGATGTTGTGCAGACCAGTTACCTCTGTTTTGTGGTGGGTTGTGCCTATATATCTTATTGCAGACAATATTTTATATTCACTCAGACATATGTGTCACATACACTACAGCTTTTTCAGACAAGAATTTTCCTATTCTTGAACGGAGAAAATGTTAATATATCTGTAATTTCCCTGTGTGATTTTAAAGGCATTAATCTCAGAAAATTTCAAATAATTAGCTTCCTTATCATAAGTGTATGTCCTCTGATCATTAAAATAGTTTTAATGACTGAGAATCTACCAGATTTGACTAATTTTGGTAGTAAAAATCTTGAGTAGAAAAACAGAGAAATTGGAAGCTCAAACTGGAAAGTAAAAAATGCAGTTTGGGAGATTAAAATGCAATTTCTTTTCTAAAACCTATGAAGTATTTTATGAATTACTAAGATATTAATTTGGCACTGAGGAATTTTAAAATGTGATTAAGCGCCTCAAATTTGATCGCATNGTCAGTCAAATACATCATGCATACCTAATGTAAAGTAACACATCCATTTTTCTAACTACATTAAAAATCAGATATGTCTCATACCAGAAAAGAACATTTTAATTATAATTAGGAAATAAAATATTAGCTAGATGATACACAGGTAATTTTCAAAGAGGAAGCAGCAAGAGTAAGAAACTGTTGCTGATTAATATACTCAGAAATACACGTCAGACTATTCAGAATTTCTATGTGTTTTGATAAACAATTTACTGATATTGAAAGTAGTAGTTTCATTAAAGAGAAGTGTTGACAACTGAAAGGTGAACAGAAATTCATGTTAGTTATCTCTAAAAAAACCACAAAAAAAAATGGCTAGGTTGTTTTTCAGACATGCTATACTGGACAAAATTTTGTCTTTTTCACAATAGTGAATAAATACTTATTTTATGAAAGTGCAATGTACTTTAATTAGCGTATTAATCTTCTCTCTTATACATAGGAGCCATAACTCCCTTAAATGCAAAGCACAAAAGCAACTGCTAAAGCTTTTAGAAGATTCTAGGTAGGAGAGGACACAATTAGCTGTTGTTTGCAAAGGTATTTTTTTCAAAATGTTTTGAAGGATGTTTATTATGTATTCATCATTTGCAAGGGAATGGGGAGATTAAGTCTGGAAAAATTTATTGTGATAAAAAGAAAGCAATAAGCTTCATACACTAAAAATTAATTCAATAGTTGATAAAATGTACTTCACACACTATATACATGTAATCCAGTTATAACAAAAGCTTCTATTGGAGCTACTCTGTATTTTCTTGATTGCATTTGTTTATCTTTTTCTGTTAGTATTGACATTGCTCCTTTATAAACCTGCTGCTTTGCTTGTGTATTCATCTGTTTACATTTGCTAGGTGATTTCTTCTCCATAGATGCAAATGCTTATTTACCAAAATAGCAGCAGCCTTTTAAATCAGCAAAGGATAATCAGGAAGATAGGAAAAAAAAAAAAAATCAGTTGAAAGCTGATCTGATGCCTTAGTTTTCAGAATACAATCACTTGGTAATAGGTCCTTCAAGGGCTTGAAATGGTGATGCTAAAATTGCCACACTGGAGAATTAAATAGCATACCTACTCAAAAGGAATTCTCAACCCCAAAACCTTTTAGATGTGGGTGTTTCAATTAGAAAATTATTTAGGAAGAAAAGCCTTACCTGAACATATCAGAAATTGCAGTAATAGTTCATGTGCAGCAACAAAAGAAACTATCTAGTAGCATAAAACAGACCTGGGTAGGAAAATAATCGATGAAATCTGTTTCCTAGGTTTTGCCAAAATCATATTTCAATAAAATGTTAAGACGGACATTGTGAGTGGTAAAAGGAAGTATTTCAGTGAGTGTTGTTTTTAAAGCAGAAGAACCTGATCTTGAGAAGAATTGAGAAACCAAAATTACCTTTTTTACAATAAGATTCAATGAATTCAAACTGTCAGAGTAATACAAAATTAAGTTAGGTTGCCTAGGTCTGCACCAAAACTCCCTTTGCATTTCAACATTTTTAAAAACCAAGTCACTTAGGGAGTGCCTAACTGCAGACCTCTGGACAGTGAGGGTTTAATGCTGACCTTAACTTTTTTTTTTTCTTATGGAGTGGAAAAATGAATATAATCAAGGATATTATAATACACAAATAATGTTCATAAAGCATTCTGAGAACTCCTAGTGAGTAGAAGTTACAGAATCTTTCATTTATTTTTTATTATACGGAGTTCATTCTTGCTGTACTTACCTAAAGTGTATATATGAAGACATTGACTTCCACAGTTGCAGTAGAGCCATGTTAGTGTATTAACACAGTTTCTCTGTTTTTCTTTATGTTTTTTTTAAGAATATGTTTCTTGTTCTTAGGTATCATGAAAATATGAAGAAAATATAATCTGCAAAGTGGCAGCTGCCTAAAATTGAAGAGAACCTGAAGCAATAGTTCTGAGAGTAATTTGAACCATTTGATGGAAATTGTTTCACGTGTTTATCAAGACATATTAATGAGTAGTGTTGTATTATTTAGCACTCTCAGATCTTGATACTTTTTTAGGCAAAGCGCATCGTATCCATAGAAGCACTTTATACATTTAGCTTTTTCATGTATGCTGAACTCAATATAGAAGATAATTCATGTTTCTCGAGTCCATGAAATGCCCAGATACTTTACAATGGGAGTCTGTGGATGGACTGTTATTTCAAACTATTTGATGTAACATCTCTAGGCTGTTTTTACATATCTTGGTAGAACTCTGCCTAGAGACACCAAGAATCTGCAGGAAAATTTTAGCTGTGAGGTTACAAAGTCCTCTCGCTGCAAACTGCCAGATGCCTTCCAATTGTCTCACTGAGCTTAATCAGTGAGGACTTTTACAATATTCCTTAAAGAGAATATAGAGGAAGATTCTATGGAATTAGAAACAACACAGTGGATGCATATACTCACTGTGGAGATGCCAGCAGTCATGGAAAACAAACTAAATATTTGGAGTGGGCAAAAAGGCACGTGGTTCAATTTTTTTATGAAAGATGTATCAGTTTCAAATGATAGGCAAGCTCTACTTTTGAGGAAACTCGAGAGAGGAGCAGGGGAAGCAATGTCCAGGAGCATTTAAACACACTGTGTATCTTCATTAAGTGCACTATATAAATCTAACTGCCAGCTACCACAATGCCTTTTGCAGGTTGAATTAATCTCAGTGACAGTTAACACAGTGCCCTCAGTATGAATCTAAATGCCAGTTGCATTTCTCCTGCTTAACTTTTGAGTGGAGCTGTGCAAATGACAAGAGTTCTGTCTGGGGAAGGATTGAGTTATCAGCATATGTCTTCATGCCAGGTAGGACAAAGTCACTAATTCAGAAATTCTCTGACTGGAAAAAAAAAAAGGGGGGAAAGAAGTTTCAGGTTAGTAAGTGGAAATCTTTGATTAAAAGATGAAACTAATAGCAAGTTAGATAGTGCTTTTATCTTGTTGTACTATATAATCTAATTAAATCAACTAAAACAAGCTTATAATCAAATAAAAAAGGAATTTTTCATTCCAAAACAGTCTAAAGGAGTTTCTTGACCTTTTCTAATACCAGTACTTTTCCCTTAATTTTTCTTCTAATTAAAATTGATAATCGTATCATAAAATGTTTCAACCTTAGCAGTTACTAAGTCCTTCTATAAAGGTGATTCACAGGCTTTATTGAGGCACGAAGCTTCAGAGCTTTGTAAGTTTTCTAAGTCTGAAATGGGAATCAAAATTAGTCCTTATTGAACAGTAGAAATTACAGGCAACTAAAACTTCCCTGAACAAGATCACTCTTTACCTTTTAACCCCTTATCTTTTGCTCTATGTGCATGGGTACTACATTAGTAAATAGGTGCCAATCTGATGCTTCTAAGAAGAATATGGGACAAATTCAGTGACACACATACCCCCTCCCCCAATCTGACTAAACACTACTCAGTGTCAAAAGATACAACTTTTTTTCGGGGATCGGCCAGTTTTGCACAAGTTTGAGAGCAGGCCAAGCAAAGTATGTATGAATTTTGGTATTTAAATTAATTTTAATCAATGATTGCTAAAGCTTTTCAAATACATGTCTGTGTGAATAGCTCAGAAGGAATGTTTATATGACTTAGTGCTTCCACTTTTATAACAGTCATTTAAGAAAAAACCGTGTTCCTCTGAAGAGTTTTTAAGCATGTCTCAGAGAAAAAAGGAATTTGTGCATGGCTTTTAGAAAAGGCACATGGCTGTACGTTCCCTGTGCTGGTGTTAAAAAGGTTTATACTAGCTACTCAATGTCTTTATTTAGTCACTTTGAGTAGTTTGGAAAGACAAAAGTAGTGACAAGAGGTGTTTTAATTAATCGCTAAGAAGCCTTGTAAAATAACATTTCCAACTGTTCTTGAGCCAAATAGGAAGCCCTTTAATATGAAGTGCACAAAACAGTTTGATGTCCCATTTTTTTAGGCTACATTGTTCTATTCATTTTCATAAAAGACTAAACAAATGTAATTAAATATATTGACGTAGTTTAAGTAAACAGACATTCTTTTTGGCTTTAGTTTGATCAAGATTTCTGCTGAGAAAAGATGTACTTTCCTTTAGATAAGATCCACAGTGTAAATGCAGAATGCTATATTCTAAAGGTCAGCTTTGAATCACACAAATTTCAGCTTAAAAATGCAATCCTAGTTCTAACATAGTAATTAGTATTAAATTCTCCATTTTAAAATGTATGAATCCCATGAGTTAGAAGCAGAAGATCAAACAAGGGAATGCTTTTGTTTTCCATGGCTGTTTCTTCCAATTTTTATGGTGTCTAGACCAATAGGTCAATCTCCTTGGAACCATGTATGAGAGGGAAGGCACAAAGTGTCGTCTCGTGGAGTGTTTACTTGATTCTCTCATTTTATTTCAGTTTCACAGCATGAGATGTTCTTGTCTGAAAGTGTATACACAGCTATCTCTATATGTAGAGGGGGGTGTGTATATATATAGGTTTATATTTAAGTAGGTATACATATAACAGGTGGGAGTATATCTAAATATATATAATATTTTGTTGAAGGCATTGCAGTGCATTGTGCTTTTGTCAGTGGATTCGAGTTTTATGCCTGGTTATTCTCACTGTCTTTTGAATATTAGTGGCCTCATTGTGTTCTCGCTGTATAGCATGGGGAAAAAATGCTGCCATGAGTGAATGTGCTTTTTTTTCTTGTCTACAGTTTTCATTGTAACTCACTCAACATGAAAGCATTTACTTTGGAGAGTACCCCCTGTGCAATGGTTGTATTGTAAAGGTATGCTTATAAAATAGGAGTGCTGTTTGGTTACTGATTGATGTTATGTTTGAAGAATAGAAGAATGGTGGGTGCTAGGTTGACTCTTTGATCCTCAGAAGCACTCTGGACTATGGCCAGAGCTGCACTGAACTATAAAACCATGAAAGCATTTCCACAAATACTTAAGAACTGCCATTTCTCTTTTATATCTCTTGGATTTTACGTCACGCTCCATGCCTGTATTATCTGAGCATCTTCCAGCATTCAATGTAGGACCTTCATTCTGACTTTGTTTCAAAAATTAGCCCTTTGAAATGGTTTTTGGTGATGGAAGGATATTTTTTCCTTAAAATATGTGTTTATTTCAATTATCTTTCCTCATATAAATGTCTGTAACTGCTGGCGTAAGTCTCTTTTGTAGCATCCTAAGAGTTGGTGAATCTTGTTTTACGTTAGGTCCTGAAAGCGATGAGCTTTGTCAGCCCAAAGATGTGGTGGTACACCAGTTTGTAGTTGCTGGCCAGCTGTCAAGGAAGGCCTGGCTCTCCTGGGAGAAAGTAGGCAGCTCTCTTCTACCCAGGGAGCAGGACAGTCCAGGACGGATAAGCCACTCTGTACCAGCTGCAGCTTCTTTTAAGGATAGTGTATAAAAATCCAGACGTGTTGTTTTGGACTGAAGAAATCTAAGGATAATAAAATTCTAAACAATGAAGAAGTTATATATTACATATAATAAAATTATCAGGAGTTGGGAAAATCTATTGTGTAACAAGACAGAGATAGTTAAAACGTATTTGAACACACACACCACACGTGCAAGGTGTCTGTGTGTTCATATGTGTATATATACACATAGTAGTCCAAGCTACATGGCTACTATCAGCATCAACAAGAAATCCTTAATTTTTTCATGGTAGTTTGGTGGTTTGCAAACAGATGTTCTCCACTGAAGGAAGCATGCAGTGCTGTCAAGTGTTTCTTTCTGACTACTAACATTACCCATGTCTTGCTTAGATTTACCAGCAAGATACTGGACTAGCTGGTGGTACTTCATATGGTGTGAAAGATAAATAGAACTGACTGCTACCTCCATATGGTTGGGATTTGACTTCAAGAAATCTTTCAAGTGCAAATAGAATTTCTGTAGGACAAAGAAGCAGCATAAACTTAAGTGAAAACATACATTTAGAAAATTGAATACTCTTTCCTCTCTATTGTTTTCTGTGAATAAATGACTTATTTTTTAGACAGGTGGCAGCATTCAAAAGACTTTTGCCAAAACCTGATAGTGTATGTAAAGTTGTATGACCTCTAGCTGAAGTTGATTCATTAGTACCATTATCTGTTCATATCCAGGCCTAATCTGTGACTGGAAGAGATGCAGGAGCTTGGCAGAAGAGAGTGCATTCTTCTATGTGATTCTTACCTTGGTCATGGAAAGGAGATTTAATTTTGTTTAATAATTGACAAGTCCAGTTGCATCAGAAAACAGTTCCTTAAAAACTATGTTCTGTTGTAGAGCTGTTTTTATTAATTGTACAAGATTGACTTATTTCCCATAACGTTTGCTGTTCCATAGTGTTTTGTATACTACTAACATTGCATAAAATACCACATACATGAATGCCCAGTTGCTGCAGAGAACTGGAGTTGACTAAGCACTGTAAAAGTGAAATATGAAAAAAAAAATCATATTGACATTTCAATGTGTACTTCAATTGTACTCAATCATTTACTAAATCAAAGACCACTGAGTAAATTGATCATTTCACTAGAAGTTCACTAGTAAAGGAAAATGTCACTTAAAAGAAAAATGGAAAAGTTCAAACAAAGATACCTTTGGCATCAGTAAACCAGGACTGACATATGTTTACCAACAAAGGGAATTTAAAATCCTCTTGTTACAATTTGTACATGTACTACTTTGTTTTGTTAACGATTCAAAAGCTATAGAGTATTTGTTGCAAGAAGTCTTTTCAAAACAGGATTCTTCAGCTATCATGATTTCTGTGGACTTATGTATTTATTTTTTATTATAACGTAGCTTTGGAAATCTTTGTCATCTGCAGAACTGAAAAATTTTGCTTCAGACTTTTTCACTAACTTTCATATATGTTAATTTTATTCTCTGATCTTTTACTGTGTTATATAAGGCAAATGTTTTTCTCACCTTTATTCTCTTTATTTTCATCTAGAGGGGAATGATTGTAGATTATTAATGAAGCTGAAGGGAAACAGACCCTTTAAACATTTGTTTAGTATTTGATCTCCTAACATATATGGCAACACTTTTCAATCACCCGCTGATTGTAATTCTTTTGAAAGTTTCAATGTAACCCAAAAATCAATATTAACAGATGTTGTTTGCTTAAGTCTGAAAGTGTTCCAGAAAAATGCTTGTCAAATGCATCCCATCTATGGTTTCATAAAGTTTCAGATTCACAGAATCAATATCAGCAGATGTTCACTACTTTTATTTTATTTTTTCCCAAGGCATTGCAGAAGTGCTTCTTCCAGCATAATTTTGAAAGAAAATTGAAACCACTGAGTGTATGACAGCTTTCACTGTTGCCAAAGAATACGCACTTGTCAACTCTTTGAGAAATACATTGTCTTCATCTAGTATCGTTAGAAACCAATAACTAAACAGAAAAAAATGGTATTAATTAGTGCATGATGAATGGTTGTCTAAATCAATACATAATGTAGTCCATACGTGTTAAATTCTACATTAGGGCTAGATAGCATTTCTTTATCTGGTGAGTATGTTAATACAGAAAGGAAATACTACAGACATAGTTAGGGGTAAGATAAGAAAAGACTGACTTCAGTGTGCATTGGTTTGCAGCTGGGTTTCTGAGGTAAACTTGGCTCAAGATCACTACATTTTACAGTTCAGGGTTTGTTTTAAAGGGCTGACACGAAATCTATAATTTCTACATAGAACATTATAAGGCTTCGGTTTTAGAGAATGTGCCAGAAGATTCCTGCCAGCAGAAAACAAAATAATAAAGAAAAAAAAGGAGGAGACAACCCCTCAAACCTATTTATTGGGCGGTTTGGAGGAAAGAGTTCTTAGCTGTTTTATCCGTCTTTTTAGTACATCAAAAAATGTAGTAGTTGAAACCTTGAAACTTTGGTGGGTGGGGTTGTTTTTCTTGTTAAAATAAAGTACGTACACCTCAAATCAGTTATAGAAATGTGTATGTGCTTCTCTGTGTATGTGTATAATATTTTCTGGTAATTTTAAATTGCAATTAGATGACTTCCTAGAAACAACAGCATGCATCTACTGCAAGTTCTGGAAAAGTGATCAGCACTAATTATAAAATACATTTTATATTAACAAATATTTTTTTACCTATCATAATCTTTATGTGTATATCAAATACGCCTCATTGTCAGAACTATATTAAAATGAAAATGACTTTTCATAATAAGTAGGAATATAATAATACACTGATAAATTGCAGCAAGATAAAGCCTGCAGACAGATCTGCTTTAATATGATTATGTATCTCGTGTCAGTAAGTTTTCTACAAATGGCATCATTTCAGTATGAAAAGCAGTTGGTTGGTGGAATTATACGTGCCACATCTCCAAGCTGATTACAGGTTCTAGTGTGTCATGGTTATAAAAATGTGGAGATTTTTTGCGGGTGGGGGTGAATTGGAACCATTGGTATGTTTATACCATACATCTGGGATTATTCTGTGTGAGCTCTGAGCTAAAAGAAAACTGTGCAACTGTGTTAGCACAGCAGCAAGTCTACACAAATAAAGCTGCCTCTCAGTGGGGTTTATTAATGTAGGCATCACATCATGCTACTGCAGTTATATAGCCTCTTTTTTTCAGGCTCAGAGGGTAGGCAGAGTGTGCTTACATCTGCCTGCAATACATAGCATAAACATATGCCAGGAGACTTGGCCCTGAGTTGAATTTATTTTAACAAAATTGTGGCAGTTATGATGCCTGTTTATTATATTCAGATTTAGCACTCATCAAGAAGAAGCCAATGTTCATAAATTAACTGGTTTTTTTGTTGGATGGAGTGTAATAACAAACTGTACACTTCTACAGTAGCAATTTTTTCTTTGGACCTTTTTGTATATCTGTGTCTATGGCAGCTCCAGTGTGATTACAGGTTCTAGTGTACGATGCGTTTTATTTTTGTTTCTTGTAGTAAAAAGAGAAAAAAGTATAAAAACCCTTTACGTTTCCTCAGTATATCTCAACTTGAATAGTGGATTATTGATTATAAAGTTTCGGTATTTCTGGGACACTAATTTTTTTTTTCCTCAGATATAGTTCATTTCCGTAATGAACAGTAAAATTTTTAGTATGTACATACGTGTATGCAGTGAGAACAGAAGAGTAGGATATGGACAAGCATAAGGTGTTGCTGCTCTTTGGACACATTTTGTTCTTCTATTTTAAAAAAAAAAATCAAAAGATAATTTCCTTTCATTTCATTTCCTACCATAAGAGGTACAATTAAGGAATTTTCTGCAAAAAAAAAAGAAAAATCTGCAAAGAAAAAGAAATATTTGATCTAGGCTGTAATCACAAATCAATGCCCTTCATCAGATGGCTTAGCATCTCCATACGGTGACTTTTCTGACTGTGCTTAGCCCCATGCCAGCATAGCCTTGATAAAACCATATGGGCACTTCCTGTTGGTAAAATAGGCTTTTCTGAAACAAAGGGGAGCCAAAACCCCTTGTGCTGTTGTTCTTTGTCTAATTGCCACTAGTTTGGAGTTATACGTAGTAATGTATAACTCCAGAACTTGCCTCCATCCTTTCACCTAATATGAGGAAAGCTCTCTCCATCCATATATGGAAAGCTTCATACTCTTTTTTCATCATAACTGACTATCATGTTAGTAAAAGAAGTGAATTTGGAATCTTTAATACTTCAGTTGGCTTTTGCGGGTGCATCTGTGGCCAGGTGGAGGACTTTTCATTATAACCTTACTCAAAAATTAAAATAGGGATTTTTTTTTAAAACATTGAAATATGTAAAAGCAAATGATTTCACAAGATAGCACCTTTGAGCAGTCAGCCCATATTAAACATTTAGGAAACAAGAAATGTTCCATATCTATTATTAAAATAAGTGTCAGCACACGAGAGAAATTTTAACAGACTAGTATTTTGTGATAGAGACAATGTGATCCTGTTTTCAACCATGAACCTAAAAACTAATGTTCATTAGCTTCAGCTGATGGGTGACTGTACTGCATGTGATTATAAGCAAGAGGGTAGAAGGTTACTGAGTATATAAAGTACAGATCTAGCTGTTAAAAAGTAAGAACATTAGGATTAGCTATGCGTGTAGAAAAGTTTTGAACTGAATTTTATTTTTTTAAGTTTAGAAAAATATGTTTATTAAGGTACTACTGACTAACAGTAACATAAATTGATTCATTGCCTAGAGATTCAAGCCCTTATGACAGTTCTCACAGTCACCTCTGGCATCTCTGTCTGTTTTTCAACCAGTCTTAAATTTTGCAGTGCTGGCCCATTTCTAGGATAAAAAGGTATAATTCGTATTGCCAGCTGCTGGGGACTACTGTATTTGCCAATAAATGGGTATCAGGAATAGCTGAATGAAGAGATGTTTGAATTGAGAAGAAAAAGTTTAAAATTAGCAAACAAGATGAATGCTATCAGATCTAAACTAATTTCTCTCCAGATTCATCAAGGACACAGCTGCTGGAGTGTGTGACATGAGAGAGAAAGTCAAGGAATGTTCACTTGATAAAATGAAATAGAGCAGGAATTTGCAGATTGCATTAGCTGAAATAATGTTGCATGAATACTTTTTTTAGAGATTGTGAAATGATCAGGAGGAAATGGAATAAATATTTCACAAATAAACCCTCTCTGTGACAAGTGGCATAAAGATAGCGTTCTGTACTTTAAAAAGGTGCTGCAGAGGAGATGGCTAATTAAGGCCAGTTTTGTTTAGAGAACAGATCTCTTAGGACCTTAAATCCAGATAGGTTCTAGCACATAAAAAGCAAATTTAATCTTTCAAATAATTTCTATAAATATGATTTTTCCTATTTTCACAATCAGCTGAACTAATCAGCTAGGATTGCAGTTATCAGAAAGTTTTAAGTGAGCAACACTTTAGATTTGTCTTCAAAATATTGAACCTAACTGTCAGATTTTGATCTTCACAATTTTGAATAGTTTCTCCTAGACTAAGAAATTACTTGAAAGCTGGGGGGGGAAGGGAAAAGGAAAAATGTTTTATAATGACAAGTCCATCTTTAGTTTAAAAAAAAATAGTAAAGTTTAGAGCACAAAGAAGAAAGTCCATGAGACTTTGTAATAAAATATAGTTACAGAACCTCTCTAATCAATGGGCATCTGCCTGGTAGCATTGTTGGCAACATATTGTTTGGCTGAGGAGAATAGTTCTCAACCACAGAAGAGAGATCACGCAGAGTTTTGCGGCTAACAGGCTTGGCCTCCACTCAGTGGTGAGCTACAAAGTCACAGAGTCTAATAGAAGAATTTTACTTCTCATGTGGATCTGACAATACGTTGAAATTAATAAACATTGAAACTGAGTAGAAGTGATGAGTCGAACTTTCGAAGGAGCCTTCCCTTTCAATCGAAGAGATTGAAAGAAAAATATGTTTAGGATTAAACAGTCTAAAATGGATTATGCAAAAACCATTATGACTTCTTAGATGAAATTATTCTAGAGCTTGAATAGCGTAGAAATGAAGTACTCAATGGTAATGTGGGAGTCTAGGCCTGTGTTGACTTTAGAACTTGTATAACTTTTGCAGAATTCTCTATTATGTCCAATTTCTATTGACTGTCATTTGGAAGATTATGAAAGTGATTTATTTTGGATATTGGACCTTTTGACAGTGGTACATCAGGAAGTTCTGTAGAATTCCTGCTAAGCAGGGTTTAATCACAAGAACAGGTAATGAAAAGTGACGTAGGCCGTGAAATGATAAATGTATAGCCTGTATATGATATAGCCTTGCTGTATCCCACAAGGGGCAGATCCTGCATTATGAAGCAGGATAATCTTGTCACGATGGGCTGATGGGCCTCACATTTACAGAGTGGAGGAATTAAAAACGTTCTTTTGGGTTTTGGAAGTGCGAATAGGCATATTTCTAACGGGCAGGAGAAAATAATGAAATTAGTAAAAGTCAGAGGAATTTGGGCTGCTGCTTTTATTTTTATCAGTTAACTTGATGACATATTTGAGAAAAGTTGTGAAACAAGTAAAAGCTGCTATCTTATTTTCTTTTTATTTTATTACTGCTTAATAGCTCAAATCGCAGGCCGGCTGTTGGCCAAAACAAAAAGTCCTTTTTTCACAGAGCTTGTCCATTAGGCAAATGATAGAAAACTGTTGATCTTTAATGTCCTGTTGCTCTTCCAGATACTCATTTGAAACCATAAGACTCTTCCTCGTGTACTTTTAGTATTTTATTCTTTGATTTATTCAGGCAGAAGTGTTGTGTTTATTCTAATTGTGCCCTGAGAAAGGGGAAATGGAAGTTCAGAACAGCAGCACCTCTGTGCTTTTGACTCTCTCCATTATATTTTTGCTTTTTTAGAGGAGAATTCTTGATCTTCTATACTGAAGAGACTTTTCAGATACCCTTTTACGTTTCTAAGTGAATTTAGTGTTCTTTTCCTGTCTTTTTCCCTCGAGGACACAATTCATTCGTTCTTGAGGTTTGTACATATGTTCAGATAGGGTGATATTTTCAGCATGATGCCACAGCTGTGTTGCTCACAGTCACTCTGAACCAGTTTGCTGAGGTTGTCAGCTTCAAATCATTCATTTAAACTATCTATTCATCTCTGCCACAGGTCTCAAAACAAGATGTATAGAGATATCTTTACATTTTTTGGATGTCTAATAAGAATGATAAAAATATGCACATGGAGAATGACCACATATTTTAAGTGTGAATCATTACTGACTCTTGTCCAAAAAGACTTCTCACTTGAACTAGCATCTTCTTTACTTTCAGCTGCTGCAGCTGAAACTGTATGGATGGGGTATGTAAATTCGAGGCAAGCTTCTTATTTAGCATTTCTGCCTTGCCAAATGAATCATAGATAGGAAATCACTCAGCTTGCCAAAATTTATCATACTGTGTCTCCAAAAGTGAAAACAGGTTTTTCATATAGCAAAGCAAATGCTGTGTTTTGCCGCAGATAATATTTTGAAAGTTGGTACAAGGTATCTTTGTAGCACAGATATATTTTTTTCCAAACTGATTGCGTACTTCAAAGTACCAAGCTTTTTGAGATCCCCTTAAAACTAATTAATCAACTTTGCAAACTGCATATTTTCCTTTCAAGTAGAACCCACAATCCCTCTACCTTGGGGAATAATTTTCTTGTTTTCCTAGCATTTTCCCAATCTAATTATTGTACCTCTAAATAAGAGTGTTGTTATTACACAACATGATTAATTAGATATGTTATTTCTTTATCAGGTGAGAAATCACCAAAGGATTGATGTTAAGCTTATGAAATCAACAAAGACTGTATGAGGCAAAATGCAATTACTTCTCAATTAAAAATCCATTTGACATATTTGAGAGATTATTAAACAAATTGGATTTGTTTCTAACAAAATGGATTGGATTTTTAAAAAAGATGAGTCATATTTGATACACATTTGATACACCTCATCTGGATCTAAGGCATACACCAAAGGAAAAGTATAAACTTGGTCAATTAGAGGTAGCAGAGACTTAATTTTTCAAATAGGAGCTCTTAAATGACTGAGTCATAAGTCAGTATGTAACCTGGACTGTGCTACATTCATTAACTTGCCCTTTAATCATATTTAAACTCAGTATTTGAATTAGGGCATTGCATTCTTCCCACTTTAACCTCATAAAATCCCTGAAATGCAGGTAGTCTTTGCTACTTTTTCTGCTTCTGGGACACCTATATATACTGGATAGAGGTCTGTGAAGTAAAAGACGGTATATTCAGTGTAAAAATATAAGCATGAAAGTATTAGATAACAGATAAAGTATTACATTCATTCTGGAAATTAGGAGTTCTTAAGATACAGGAAGTCAGCTGTTTGCCCTCCTAAGCAGCTGCAAAAGAATCTCAGCAATGCCCGGTGTTACAAACAAGTATTTGACAGCGTGAACATTTTGTGTGTTATCTCGTAAAAAATATATACAGTAACAAATTTGATCTTACCAGCAACATAAACGGTGATGCCAAAGGTCCTCTCGGCTTCATCAAACATCCTCCTTCTTTCACCCTCAGTTCCTACATATAGCCTGACTGCCAGCCACTCTGTGTGCTTGCAACTTCTGTGCTATTGTGTCACTATAGTGTTGAAGTAGGGTCAGACTATGCCTGGTTTCCCTTACAAAATCAAACAATCCATTTGATATGTCATTTCAGAATCTTGAGGGACTTTAAAATTAATGGATATTTGCCCATTTTGCAAAAAACTGTAGGAAACAGAAACCCCTTCCTATAGATCTGGTGCTTAAATCTGATGGAACATGTTTCCATCATATTTAGCAGAGTTGAACCTTTCTTGATTCCCTGCTGACTTTTCCAGTGAGAGTTGATTCTGACAGCAAAACTAATTTCTTGACTTGTGAAGAGCCTGGAAAACACGGATGACTGTTATGATAATAATTTACTGTCTTCTGGCCAAATGAGAATGCATTTTGCACAGAAAACTTGTTCTGAAATGAGTCTTAATGCAAGTTTCAGGGTGTGAGGAAAGCGTCTGAAACTGCAGGCTTTTCAATCAAAGAAAACTTTCATCATATTCAAACATTATCTGGAGAGCCATATGGATGACTCTCTGGCAATCTGCCATTTATCAAGCATCTGATCTATCAGTTTCCAGTTTTTCCCTTGAAAGCCTTATAGTAAAGGCCCACTGATTTTTCTTTTCAAACCTCAGTGATCAAGTAGGCTTTAAAACAAGAGAAGACATGATTTCATTATTTTGGATTCATAAACTCAGAGTTAGTGAATAGCTTCTCCCAGACTTTAGCTTTATAGAATGGCTAAAGACTTTAATCATAATGTAGAAATCATAGCATGTGAGGACAAAAAAATGATCTGTTAGGATTTCATGCTAAATTTTAGCCCTAATTAATCTTACGAATACTGTACAACAGAAATGCAGTAATACTTGTTTCCAGCATTTACTCTGGGGTGTATAGTACGTGGAATTCTTGATACTCATTAAATATTTTATTACAGTAAAAATGAAGATATGAACAGATCAAACCTATTTAAAAGTTTCTGTTAACTTTTAAAAACTATTTTAGATGAAAAGGATTTTTGGTGTTGTGAGAATTCAAATATTCTGAAGCTTTTAAGTAAATGTAGTAATTGTAAAAAGGTTAAAAGAATAAGAAAAGGCAAGGAAAATCTTTGTCTTAGGTATATACTATTCTGTTGCATACTTCCTAATAATAGTAAGTGGAACTTCCGTGGTTTGACTTGGATGCAGACTGACTGCTGTGGGTATTTGTATAGCTTTTTATGTGCCAGTTAGCAGGCTGTAATTATCGCCTTTTTAATTTCCATCTTTGTGCTGTATGAAATATTTTATCTAATGAGTTTCAAATACAGTTGAGCAATGGAACCATTCCCAATTAAAAACTGAAATGGGGTGCGTTTCAACCTTTTAACTACCTGGAGCTCCAGAAATATTCAAGACGACTAAATTATTTCTAAATTGTGAATACCTTAGTTAAAAGACAAGTAAAGAACTCTAGTAGCAGGCTGTCTTATCAAAATATGGAAGTCCCAGTAGAAAAAGCTTCAACCTTCCATATTTAAAACATATTACATAGTATTCCCACTTATGCCATTGACAGAATGCTTTACAGAGACAGCCACACACTCAGCAGAACAGGTAACCTTGGGGAAGAAAACTTGTATGAAATTTCTATCCCTCCACACCAATCACACTTTCTGAAGATAGATATTCAGCTACAAATGCCCACATATTCTCTGGATTTAATGTCTCCAAAATGCAATAGCAATAATCAAAGCAGTGCAGGACAATAGTCTGGAACAGTCATTACGTAACCAAAAAGGCCGTAATGGAGAAAAAAATGTTAGTGCAGGACAGTACAGTTTTTTCATATGTTGTTTTGTAAAGGGACCCCTGGATACTTAGCAAAAGGCATCTTGTGCTCTTTAGACTAAGTAGAGACGCCTGTCAGGAGGAATGGTGGTGGAAACCTAGGCGTGATTTTTTGAACCAGCAGGCATATGACTAGCAGCTCCTAATGCAAGTATAGAATTCTGTCTTAGTGGCATGTGTTCTTCATTCCTAATTCCTAAATTCTTGTTCGAGTGGAGAAAATTTGCATGTCTCTGCATATTTCTTTCTTCAAGAGTTCAGGCTTTTGCACTGGGAGCTGAGTGTGGTTTGGATATGTTCTTACATTACCTAAATTTCTTCCATGGAAGGTAGGTAACAAGTAGCCTATAGAAGTAAAGTAGACATTATCTGTGCACTCAGCATGGAAGAAGAATATCTCCAACTAGTGGAATAAGGAGATTTAACTTTTTTGGCAAAAGGGAATTTGGTCTAAATTTCTTTAAAAGATACTGGGTAATCTTGAGATTAAAAAAATCATAGTTCCATCTTACAGCTGCCAGCATCTGACATCAGAAAGTATTTTGGTTCATTCAGGGGTTTTGATATAGGATAAGGGCTACATATTTTCCCTGTATAACTATAGTTAATATTTCTGTTGCTTTAAGTATGCCTAGTGCTGTGGGATATTTCTTTCGTCTATTGTACAGTGAGTGTCTGAATTTGATCCTGCATTCCACTTGGACCATATTTCACTGGAGATGACAGAAAGCCTGTGACTCTGAATGCTGTTGGAATTTTAGTTGGCTGTTTGATAAATGGCAACATGCCTAAGTGTTCTGGGATTTTGTTTCATTTCAGTTTACTAAAGGCCTAATACAAAACCTATGAAGGCAATGGAAAAGCTTTTGTCTTAGGATTGGGCCCTAAAGAATTGCCAATATCTATTGAAAAACTATGTTGTACTTTTCAAATGAAAAGATCAGTCCCAGTTTCTAACTGACTGCAGTAACACCTCGGTTGAAATGAGATAACGTGGTATTGTCTATTATTAAAAAATGAGATTTTTTTCCTTTGAAGCTTCATAAGGAAATACAGACTAAGCTTAATTTTTCTGCATATGAGCTAATCACATTTTCTTTGTAGTCTTAATGGTCTAAAGCTCTGGATCTTTGCTCCTCCAGTTTCAGCAAATGAATAATACCTGGAGGGATAGAAACTTCATATACTTTTTTCCCCCAAGGTTATCTGTTCTGCTGACTGCATGGCTGTCTCTCTAAACCATTCTATCAATTGCTCAAGTGTGAATGCTATGTAATATGTTTTATATCTGGAAGGTTGAAGCTTTCTTCTCCTACTGGGAGTTTCATATTTTGATTAGACAGTCTTAGTTTCTTTCTTTTTCTACCTCCTAGGAATTCCTAAAAAGTGATCTTGTTGTACAAATAGTTTGGCAACTACAACTTTATAGTTACTTATGTAGAATTTACTTTCCTCAGTAAAACAGTAGAACTACTCACCAATTTGAATAATCTTTCACATCAGTAATGGCAGGCGACAAGTTATTTGTCTTTGTAGTAAATATTATACTCAAATATGTATTTTTTTAAATACTATCTCCTCTAAAGGTTTTGATCTTATAAATATGTTAACTTGGTTTTTTTATATTACATGGGCACTGTTATAATGTTTAAACCTCGTTTTGGTCAGCAGCAATATAAGACTGAACAAAAATTGTCTGTAATTTGGAGGTCCTGCATTGCAATTGCACAAAGGCAGATCTGAGAAATCTGGTTATTCTGATTTATGCACACCAGAATAGAGGAGTCTTGGCCTACATGAGGATGCAGTTCTTTAGGTGCAATGCAAAGAGTGATGCGTATGTGAATAAATGTAGCATCGGACTTAGCACTTATCCAACCAGCAGGAACTGTGTTATTAACTCTGGTCACTTATGTAGTGATTAGATTTTAGGAATAATTTAATCATACTTAAATGCTTTATACCTGTGTAATCTCAAAAGCTACGGAAACTATCATTTCTGTTTTCTGGCTATGTTCATAGTGGCTGAGAAGAAACCAGACAAGTTCATGGCAAGGAAGTCCTGAGAGGGTTATTAAGAGACGATGTGGAGACGAGCAGGTTGCTGAGCTGAAAATGGTTGCAGTCTGAGAGCATGAAGGGAAAGGACTGCGTATGCTTGGCCTGGCCTTACACTCATCACAAGACATTCCTTTGTGGCTGTTTATGGAGAAAGGAGAATGAGGTCAGTGAACCTTTGCTCTAAATCAGTAATTCTGTCCTTTTGTTTATCTGTGTGATAGCGGGAAGTAGAAGAAAGATAGGAATGGTTATAATAATTAATTGAATTCAGTTGTTGGGACTTGTTGGGTCTTGGATTTTTAGTGACTTCAGGGCCTTATCTGTGGGCGTTAATTAAGGAAGAACTGTCCAAAAGTGTCTGTTTCCCCAGAGAGCTCACTACCTGCTCAGACAGACTACCATAAGAGCAAGGAGGTCCCTGTTCCTGGAGTCAAGCCAGCCTTGCCCAGAGTCCTTCTGTGTTGCTGACTGAGAGATCTCCTAGTAGAGGAGAGGCTATGTCACAGCACAGAAGATGCTTTTTTGCTGCCAGCAATGTACATGGTCACAATTGCAAAGGGAAAGTTTTGTGTATGGACTGCTGGCTTTGGAGTAAGTAGTCTGAGCCGATAGAGGGTTAGTTAATGAAACTGGACAAACCCCTGTCTTAAACTCCATCTTTTGATTGTAACTGTCAAAAATATATCAGACTGAAATGTTATTGTTTAAGACTGAAAAGACTACGTTTCACTTATTGACCAAAGGAATATAATTTAGTGGCTGAAAAACAAGGGCGTTTTGGCTTTCAATGTCTCTCCTCCTTCCCGCCCCCCCGCAACATAAGTAGTCTGTTACATTAATTATCTACTAACAGTGCATCTATTTCAGTGTTTTCTATGGCAGTGGCCAGTACTATGTGTTTAAGAATAAATATACTGTATAGCATGAAAATAGCACTTACGGAAATCTTTTGTAGTCAGTGAATGGATGGCTTGCATCTTTCAGCAGGAGTTTATATTAATACACACATTTGTAATTCATTCCATTAGGATTTTTTTTCTACCCAATTTGAATACTTTTTTCTAACTGGTCTTACGCAGGCTCATATGGCAATTAGTTCCACAGGTAAATTGTTGTAAGATGGAATGAAAAAAATTCTTTTGTTTGATATTTAAATCAGTTCTGTTTACTGTCTTCCTGGCCTTACAATCAGAGAAAACAAACAGAAGTACCTGAATTGCCTTTTTGATTTTTATTTTTTTTTTCTGTGACACTGTGATTTGTTCCATGCCACATGTATTCTCTGGTGTATAACATCCTTTCTGCTTTCCACGGGTTTGGGTGGGTTTTTTGGTATTACTTGTAATTTTTAAATGCTGTGTAATTTACAGAGGGTTAAATGAGACGTAAGAAAGATGCTTTCCATGAAACAACAGCCAAACGTCGTCTTTGACTGATGTGATTGAGAGCAGAAAGACATAATTCCCAAGACACAAAGAAGCTTTTTAGTTTGCTTTTCTGAAGAAAACAGATGTCAATTTTAGCAACGATAACTACTACTTTCATATTTATTGCTGGAAATAATATTACTTTTTTTTAAAACACTGTACTATTTGTAAAGAATGAAAATTTGAACTCTGAAGAGATTAAATCCACTCATTTATAACTTCTGCCACATTAAAGGAACTGAATGCAAATTGATTGGATTAAGCAAATATAATGTTGCATTCTTTTCAAATACCTGTTATGTAAATACTCTATTTATCATTTAAAAGCAAATTTTTTACCTCTACAGTGTTTGCAAAAGATAAATTTGGTTTAAATACTTTTTCTGTTCAAAATGGCACACATGTTATAAAGAATATCTTGTGGGGAAAAAATCTGGCTGCTTAGGCTGGATCAATTATATTTTGACATAAAGTGAGCAGTATATTGGTACCTAGGTGTGATTTGAGTTTGCGGAGAAGGAGAGCTATTCATCCCAGAAATATTAATCCCAAACATACCGTATACGCTCAAGATTATCTGACCTCATCAGTTCTTGAAACTAGTTCTTGAAACTACTCCTTTGCCTCTTCCAAATGTCAATAAATCCAGCAAAGGTATTATCTGGGCTCCAGCTGCCACAATCATGAGGCTCTCTAGTCACAGTTTACCATGAGAGCTTTTGCTGATATGCCTACACAAATGAAATGCATATTTTGAATGGTATCAAAAGACTCTCAAGAGTGTACAGGGAGAATATTTGGCCATGAAATAAGTGGGATGGAAATGCTTAGCTATAGCTTTTGAGGAAGCTAGCAGGTTAGATTCAGTTATTTTTTTGGGTAGTGATGGAGAACTTAGTACCTGATGCAAACCTTTACTTTTCTGTGGCACACGAGGGGGATACTGGCATTCAGCAACAGTGCGTTGCTATGAAGATGCTTATTTTTCTGATGCACAGCAAACGTAGGATATTTAACGAGTGCTTCGTGGTTAAGAATAGAAAGCCAAGGAAATGCATCAGAAAGCCCTCAAATAAACAAAACTATGTTGTTATTTATGCAGTGTCTGACAGAGTGGTGATGCATTTTGTTGGTTTTTTGGTTTTTTTTCCCAGGACCATACTGTTTTACCATGCTGCTTAGGACTTGTGTAGTAATAAACCATCTGCAAGGTTGCTTCCAGATCAACCCCTTGTAAAGCCCAGGTAGTGCAGTAGGAAAATTATCATGTTGCTCTAGGGTTCTCAGAAGTCTCAATCCCTCAGCTTCTTTAGGGCAAAGCTCCTTAATGAAATCACAATATTTGGATGGCACAGTCCCCAGGATATGTAAACATGCTGCCTAAACAGCTGTTAAATAATTGTCAATGTTTATTCAGGCTCTCAATCAGGGAGAGGTAGATTTTAACACACTTTATGGTGGGATCTCTATAGAGAACAAAGTTAATCCTTCCTGCTATGGGTGTATTTCAGAACTGATGTCACTGATTTACTGTGTGCCGTGACAGTGGTTTCTATCCATTTGCACCCTACTTTGTTCAGAACTTTTGCACTAATGTTGGATTTAGATGATTATTAGGTATATTCAGAGAACTTCATCAAACTGTGTGCTTTTAACAGACGGTGCAATCAAACCTGAAGTCTCAGCACAGTGATCTCTAAACAAGGCATGTTTGAACCAGTTTGTGTCCAAAATTGCATGCAAGAGTTTGCACTTGTTCAAATGCCATGACACAGCGTGTAATATGGATATTTGCTGTAATACATCTGTACAGTTCTATGCTACTAGATGCCTAAGGTTAGACTTGATGCTGCATACAGAGCATAATTTATTTTCAGAGAGAAAGATGTTCCAAGTGTTAGAGCATGAACTTAGAAACAATGTGTGAATCCACTAAAAGAAAAAGTTTTTAGATATGTATTGTGTGCTTATATCTTTGCAGCTTTGAACTTTATATTCAGGTTTTGTAAAGTGAAAATAAGGAGGAAAAAAACCCAAAACATTCTCTGGATCTTGTGGGGAATTCCTTTATAAATGGAAGATCTAGTTTCCACATTAATATCAAGTATTTGATCACTACTTGTGGCAGGGTTTTGCTTTGGTGTAAAAATGAGAGGTTTGGTTTATGCTTCGATGCACTTGTGAAGTTTTCATTAAGTGTTAAATGAATACAGTAAGATAAGACATTCTTTCATGTCTTAAAATTCAAGATCCAAAAGGGTAAATATAATATAAAAACTGTTACTGGATATATGATCTAAATATATGCAGTGTGATTGCTCTTTTCTAAATATTAGCTGTCTGACTTAGTACTTTGCACTGCGGCATCATGACAGCATGAGGCCTGATGTGATATAAATGATGCCAATCTATGCACTGTTGGCTTGAGCATCTGTCTCCTTGGCAGACTCCAAAGGCAGCTCCTGGCAGCTTTGGAGTTGCCTCTAGGTCTATCATATGGTTAAGCTTCTGACTTCTCCTCTTTAGCTAAAGTCCACTCCATCTGGAACCTATTTAATTCTCTTTCACCTTTGATTCTGGAGAAACATGTATGGTAACACTGTACATTCTGAACTGAGCACTCTGGAATTATTTAAATGCTTATGGAAGTTACAGTTCTGCTGAGGTCTGAAAAAGGATGAAAACAAAAGCACTGTTTGATATCAAACTAACAAGGAAATGACAGTACAGTTTTTATTTTGTTTAGCTGTTTGGGTTTTTTGTTTGTTTGGGTTTTTTTTTACAGTTAGTTCAGCACTGCTGTAGTGGTGTTTTACCTCTCGGTGCTGGCTAGGCTGCCAGACAACATCTGAAATCCATAGTCAGCATCAAGGAGCAGGAGGAGGGTAAAAACAGGCACAGTAGGTCCGATAGAGTTCTGAATTGACCTAGAAGGTTGTTATGGATCAAGGCATACTGCAGTCCTGAGATTTATCCAAGTTATGCAATGGTTTGATTGAACTATGGGCATTCAACATTTAAAGTTCTAGCATAGATCAGGTTCGTATTACACCCCACCCCACAAAATTAAATTATTCTCCTCCTTCTTGCTTCTTGGACCAGTTTCTTTGGTCTAAAGGCCAAGTATGAATAGTTTCCAGTCACAGCTGTAGTGGGATCTGGCCTTCTTAGAGAGAGATAAACCAAAGGAAGTTTTCCAAAGAGATTAAGAAGCTGTCAAAATAAAATGATTGTTCATTTTTTTTTATTAAGTCCTTTTCTTTCTTTCGTGCTCCTATATTGCTATTTAAACAACCTCACAGTCTCCTGGTAACATCAATGTCTAGCACATGAAAAAGGGAAGGCTTATCAGAAGTGGAATGTTTCATGCTCATAGTTACTGAAATACAGCACCTTCGATCAGAGGTACAAACCCACCAAGAACAGTCATATGCATTGGGAAAAAAAAAAAAAAACCACAAAGAAAATGGAGGATGGGAAGAAACAGAGCTTCTCTTTAGTAAAAGCAGACAGCTTGTTCACTCATCCTCTGGATCCCAGCACATTTCTTAGGGTCTCTGTGACATCTGGCTCACTTGCTTTGGTTTCTCTTCACTCTTTCTCTCACACCAGGAGAGGGCTGTACATGCTGCTCCATCCTGCCATGCCAATTACAGCAAGGGGATAATGACACTGACTCCATTCCAGTGCTGTCTAGGCTTATAGCCGATTAGACAGATGGGCAAAAACATGGGTAAGACTTGACTGTAACTTTGAGGACTGTGATCTGAAAAGCCAGAAACTTATTTTTCCTTCTTGCTTAGGTATAGCATAGACTTTCTCATGCTTTTCTACAGTAGAGTCAGATCTTAACCAAAACCCCAGTTACAGGCACGTTTTCTGGCTTGTCTAATATATCCCATTTTCTCTGTCTGCGAAGGAGACTTGTGTAGACAAAGGAAAAACGCTTTTGGGAGCTACCGCATTGATAAGCCTTACGTAAAGTTCTTCATGATGTACTCCCAGGCAGAAACAGTGCATCTGAATGCTTGGACATTAGTTTCCTCAGTGCAATTTGAACCTCATTTGATTTTGTTAGCCTCTGAGGATCATTCCAAATCGGTCTAAGCAATCCATGAACCCTGACATCAATTTGTCTGCCAAAGTCACCAGTTTAATAAAAAATGGTATTAGCCAGGTAAAGGTTATGTCCCTTTAATATTCATATAATACTTCACTATGCATTTTTATATTTTTTTTGAGCAGTCACCTGGAAAGACAGCAAGCTTGAAAAGTGTGTTTTGAAGGGAGCAATGCTAGATGCCAGGTTGTCACACAATATGTTGTTTCCCCTCCTCTGCTACGTATCTAGGAGGTGTGCTTCTGCGATGGTGATGACTGAAGAAAGACACTAATTTGGGGTTTGACATTTGACAGACAAAAATAGATGAAAAATGAAGAATGTTGTTACAGGTATAAAAATAAACAAGAAATCAAAATTATCAGAAACAGAGAGAAGCAGGTGAGTCACTGTGAAAGAAAGGAAACCATTAAGGAAAGCTCACTTTTGAGTCTTCTCTTGATTTACTTTGGGGCTTTCAAACCACTGCTGATTCCTTCTCTAAATCAGTGCTGATGATCTTTATACTTGGTAGTGAAAGCCTTTTTCTTATTCCGCACTGGGTTTAGCATCTTATTTACTTGTAAATGTAGCTGCCAGATTATATAACTGCCAGATCATGCAACTCCTACACAAATTCCCAACAGAAAGAGGATTAACTGAGGAGGTAAATACTTCACCAGTCAGTGTCTTTGCAGGCAACAGTTGGCAAAGGTGCAATAGAAAACTTAGTCCATAGTCTTTAGCCTCTGTATTGCTGTCTTGTTGCTTCATTGGAAGAAAGGGATAGAAAATCAGAATATTTGTAAAGTTATGTAAACTAACCGCCACTTACAGATAATTGTAAGATCTGAAGACATATGGTTACAAAGCGATGTACACATACCCTTTGAAATATGAAGTTGGCCTGTTCTATGAAAAACAGATATTTAAGAAGGGAGAAATATTTCAAGAAACCTAACAAATATTGTTAGAATACTGATGACTCTCTTGCACAATCAACCTGGGAATCCTTTGGTGTGGATCGGTCACTTTTTTTCTTGACAGATGTATTTTGTTTAAGGCATGTTCTGGTAATAGATGCTGTAAGTGCAGCTTGCTGCACAACACCAAGGGCCATCTCAGAATAATAGAAAGTTTAGAGCTTGAATCCATCCATCAAAAGGAAAGACTACCAAAGATGTGTGAATCAAATAAATATCTGTATATGACTCAAAACCTGATAGCAAATTCTTTTCTTTTGTGCTTTAAAGAAGATTAGGATAACTTTCCCCCTGACTTCACCAAAATAGCCTTAGCCTTTAAACTTGATTTCACCAAAGTCAGAAATGAAAGAAAAGGGGGGCATTTTTTGCACTTCCTAGACTGATTTATGAATCATTTGAGATAAGACGCTCCCTTTTTAAAAAAAAAACAACAAACAAACAAAACAAAAAACAGCAGCATGAAATATGCAAGCAGGTTTTTTGTTCTATGAACAATAGTCCTTTTAAGTACCAAGGGGATAAGTCAATTTGTGCTAAATAGGAAAGAGGGGTAAAGGTGCCTAAAGATATAAAGGTTTATTATACTACAGTATGTGCCTCTGGTCATTTCTGTCAAAAAACTAAGAAATGTTAACGGAGCATGCTTTCCAGTTTATATTTATTTGTCAATATTAATCTTTTGCCATTTTGCTGGTGTTCTAAACTAGCTAATTTAGAATGTTCAAACCCCTGCAGTTATTATGGCCTGGGTCTGGAGGACAAGTCTTATGAGGAATGACTGAGGGAACTGGGGTTGTTCAGCCTGGAGAAGAGGAGGCTGAGGGGAGACCTTATCACTCTCTACAACTACCTGAAAGGAGGTTGTAAAGAGGTGGGGGCTGACCTCTTCTCCCTGGTGACAAGTGATAGGATGAGAGGAAATGGGTTCAAGTTATGCCAGGGGAGGTTCAGATTGGATATTAGGAAACATTTTTTCACTGAAAGGGTTATTAAACATTGGAATAGGCTGCCCAGGGAGGGGGTGGATTTGCCATCCCTGGAGGTGTTTAAAAAAAGGGTAGATGTGGTACTTAGGGACATGGTTTAGAAGTGGTTTTGTCAGGGTGGGTTAATGGTTGGTCGTGATGATCTTAAAGGTCCCTTCCAACCTCAACAATTGTACGAGTCTGTGATGTTGTGGTGTAGTCTGTTTTAACATGTAGACTTAACGTGTAGTCTCTTAACTCCATGAAACTGGTATCCCACTGGAAGGAATGGTACGTTCTAACTCTGAATTATGGTTATTTTCCTGAAACAGATGAGGAAAATGCTGCATTTCTTCTCTGTGGAGATATTTTCAGTGCTTAAGGTGGCCTGATAGAAGTAGGAGGACATATTTCAAAACATTTATCATTTATTAACTATCATTACACATATAATAGCACACATCTAATTAACACAGACTATATACTTTTTCATACGTTGTTCTCTGTCCTGTTCCTTAGAGTGAAAACCTCTTCATGAATGACTTTGAGGCTCTATGAATTGTCAATTTAAAATCTAATTATTATTCAAAACTAATATTTCTATTTTAAAGGTCTGCAAGGTCCAAAAACAAGGTCCTTAGGCCTTGCCCCACAGGTCTCACACTGTAGATTAAAACCAAGTGAAATAAGCAAAAAGGTCTGTCAGAGTAGGGATACAAGGAAGACGCAGCACAAGAACAGCTTCTTTGATGCATATGTTCTGGCTTGTTGATTTTCTTGTGTTTTGAAAACAGGAGAATCTTAGAATAATTATTCTCGGCAATGTCTTTCTCTTTTTTGTTGTGGAAAACCAGTTTCAGTCTAAAAAGGAAAAATTACAATTCCTTAAATATTCCTGATAGTTAGAATTTCCTTAACTATTTCTGATAGTTCCATGTACTTCACATTTATAGTTTAAAGGCATATGAAGAGAGGGGAAAAAAAAAATATTAAAAAACCCCAAAATAAAATTATTATGTCCTACCTACTATGTGTTGTTTCAATTACTAATTTAATGGAACTAATATAAACAACTAGGTTAATAGCTCTCTTGTCATCACTAAACATGTCTATAAATAAACAAAGGGAGAGAGAGAATTATGACCTTTACATGAGAAGCCTTATTAGATGTGTTTGAGATTGAGGATTATTAAAAAAATCATTACTCTGCCAGGTGTACAGCATTAAGATGGATGGTAAAATGTTGGGTCTGCGGCTCTGGTCTTCTACATAAGAGGAATGCTCTATTCTACTAACCTTTAAAAGAAAAAAAAAATTGTTTCTTTATGCTAGAAGTCAATGGAAAATGTCTCTAGTCTGAGTTCAGGATATGAACAAGTTTGTTCTGTGATCTTGTCTGTGCTAGCCTTTTTGGAAAAAAAAAAAATAAAAAAAAGAAAAAAGTCTCTTATGCTGGTTGAGAATAAGAGAATAAAATGTGTTTTCTTGGGGAATAAAATCTTAAAGCTTAACACAGATTTTCCTTTGGCAAACTTGCTAATGATGTCTTTTGAACACATTTAGAAAAAGTAGCTTCCCAGTAGGAGACATTTGTAGTAGAAGACAGAGAGTTCCAATTTTGTGAAGTGTTTGATGAGGGAGAACAGCATATATGAGGAAAGGAATAAAATCTGAATGTTGCCTCTCTCTCTCTTAAATGCTTAGATAAACAGCAAAGATCCTACTAAGCCAATGTTTCTTTTCGGGTGTAGATAATGTACAGTTTTGCTTTCATGCTTCAAAGAGGTTATGCTCCTTGTCCAGGACCATGCAGACAGTTGATGCTAGAGACAGAAGCAGAATTACTGATTTTCTATCCCACCCTATGCTCAAATCACTGTAGAACTGGGTTGTACAACAGGGCCAATACTGAACTCTACACTCAAAATACAATAAATCACTTGGGCTATGTCTTTCTTTTGAAATTATTTTTATTTTCTTGAATTAGCAATCCTTTCTCATAGTAACTTCTCTAGTCATTGCTCTAAGGTTTTTTTAGGAGCTATATCAAAGATGGAAGAACCATAGAAATAAAATCTGTATGTCTTTGGAACTTTTATTTTTTAGGTTTAAGATAAGTGAATATCCATGTGCCTAACAAGGTCTGTGCTCTAAAAATTAGAGTAGAAATTAGAGTGATAAATAATTGAAAGAAAGTGTGGAGTTTGAAATGAGATGAAGAGCGTATGCTAGCATATGGGAAGAATTGTATGCAGAACGTATGGCAATGAACTTTCTGCTAAGAATGAGAGGAAAACATGACAATTTCTGCAAGGGAGATGTTACTGTATAAATTTTCTTCATGAAAAACCTACCTAACATCTCCAAAAACAAATCCTTAATCAGCTAGATAGCCTGCACAGTGCGCAGTGACTAAATGCCCTGCAAATTCCCTGTCCACCAAGAACAGTGGTTTATAGAAGGCTTTGACTGAGACCCCAGTCACTTTTCTCTCGCTAGCATACATATCATTTTGTGTCACTTTAAGCAATGAGTCCAGCACTAAGCTTGCATGGAGGAAAAAGGAGGGCGGATTAGGAAGGGTCCATGGGAGATGCTGAGCTCTCTCTGGTCTTTTTTTCTCCATTAAAATAAGACATTAAAGATACTTTTCAAAGTAGGACGGTGCTCCAAAATTATCACCCTTGCCTTAAGAATAACGTCCTACGGCATCAGCTAGTATTAATACAAAACTGATTTCCTCTATTATAAAAAGAATACTGATCGGTGGTTAGTTTTGCTGTCACATGTTTCTGAACCATTAATTCTTTATTAATCTGTGAAAGAATAGTAGTTAGAATACAGGAAACAAAATACTAAGGTGCCTTATGATGGAACATGAAAAAACCCTACACAGGTTCACATCATCTATAAGGGCAAAATTTAGCTTATCTTTGTAGAGAAGAGAAGTCTGGTCAGGTCACATACTATCCTAACAAGTATGTCTTGCCTAAAATACAATGTCAATATAATGGATTAGGAGAGCAGTGTCAAATTCAATTACTCATTTAGGTTAAACTTAGTTTCCTTGATGGCTGTAGGATTGCTAGGGAACAGAAATTTGATATGATAATGAAAGTAAGTTTTTATATAGTGAGTAAAGTGATAAATCTCCAGAAGATAATTTTGTGGCTAGTTGACACAGTGGCTATTAGTAGCTTAGTGGCCAACTTGATACCTTTTTTAGTAACTCAACATATTCGGAAATTAGAAAAAAATTGTAAAGGCAGATAGTATTTTCCTGCAACTCTAGAATTACTTATATAACAGACATTTGGGCTTATAAACAAAGAAACAGTGATGTTATCACAGGAAATAAGAAAGCACTGTGAAAAATCATCCTCTTATTTGCGGTGTACCAGGAACATTAAAGGGCAATGGCCAGGTAAGACAGGGATATAGATATGGTCTGGCCATGTTGTGCTGTGGAGGGAACCAGCTAGGCTGGGAGAGTACGAAGAAGGGCTCCCAAACTTCACATCTTAGTCTGTGATCTCTTATCAGATTTTGACTGAGTAGTAGTTTTTTGTTGCTGCATGTTTATTACTTCATTTCTTTGATTCTAAGAATTAATTTAAGTGCTTGTTGCTTGCATGGCAGTCTTTCAGCCAGTTAGAAATTAGGACTTCAGAAATTAAACTTATTGGAAAACCAAGCAAATCTCTAGCTTTTTTTCAACTATTTTTATGTTACTGAAGTATTGCTTGTTCACACTAGCTGAAGTACGTAGGCTGAAACTAGCAACCAAGAAGCTATAAGTAATGTGACTTATGTCTTCTTGACTCTGGAAAGGCAAATTGTCTTTGTGGCTATTTGTGAAACATGTACATGTCAGGGTATTAATTTATGCTGTTTGGCCTTACTTTGGCTGTTCCCAGGAACTCTGGAGTCCTGAATACTTTGAGCCCATCCCCGACACACTTGTTTACATGTTCCATCTTTTTTTAGTCATTAAAGGAAAACCATCTAACCATCTTACATAATTCTGGTGCTGAACTGATCAACCTTGATGGTAATGAGGGATCACAAATATTCTCGTTTCACAAAAAGGATGCTAAGGCACTCTCTTTTTTGATTAATTTGATAGCATTTATGTGCTAATATGAATCCTGTTAGCATTTGTGTATCCTGGCATTGCATGGCATAGAAGGTAGAGATGAGATGACCCAAGAAAGGATATTGAGAAAACAAGACAAGAGATGACAAGATAATGTATAGAGTCAAGGTCAAGGAGACATTACTGTGCGAATCAGAGACGTTTTAAAGCATGAAAAGAATACATGGAGGAAGAGTGGAAGGAGGAGGAGGTGGAAATAACTGATAGATGATGTAACTTTGTCTTTCAGGAATTATTGGGCTCTTGAGATAAGTAGTTAAAAAGAAGGTAGAAATACAGAAATAGCTGAAAGCCATTATGCTTTCCTGAACAAAGAGTTAATTGCTTTGTGAGAAATGCAGCCTGTATGTGTATACAGTTTATAGGGGCATGTATTTTGCTTGAGTAGTCATTTGCAAACAAAAGGAAGTTTCAAGGGAATCAAAAGAATCTGTGAGTTCAAACTGAATTCGAAACATGGTTTCAGTAAAAAATGAAGGAAGAAGGAAATTGAAAACATACTGTGAAATAATGATGCCTTTAGTTTGGTATTGCTAAACTGTTTCATTTCAAAGTATTTTGAAATTAACTTTTTAACCTGCAAAATAGTATTTTTGTTTTAAAAGTTAACAAAAAAGAACAAAAGCATGTACTGTTTTTTTTGTTTTAGATCAAAAGAAAAAATTGGGTTAGCCCTAAAATTCCATTGTAAGACATTTTATTTTGTTTCTCTTAAATAAAGTGGGGGGGAAAATGCTTCACTTCAATGCCTGAATTGTTTTTCTTGAACACAGCTCTCATATTGAACTGCAGCATGTAGTTGCTTATACATACCGTATATACCTGTGGCTGTAAAAGTAGGAAATTCAGGAAAAATGCCTTTTTCTGGGAAATACTCTGAAAAGAAAAGGAGGATCAGAATGCTGAATTGTACGAAGAATGCTAAATGTTGATATATTCTGAGTACAGTAATAGTTATCTAGTATTGTTGTCAATCTTCTGCAGTACAGTAACATACTTTAAATTGTGAAAAAGAGAAGATAGGTCATGTTTCTGAGTTAGGAAGTACTAGGAAATACTTTAATCCAGTCTTTGTACTGAACTTTTAAACTTCATTAAAAAATGAATCTTCTTTAAGGGACTGCAGACTGTTCATACATCACTGCAAATTCTTCCTGGTTTCTGTTTTCTCAATTATTCTAGCTTGAGATGTCAATTGCATACGTGTTGGGAATAAAGATAACATTTTCTATTATGATTTGCAGTTTATTCTCCATAAGCTCACATAATTGTTGAAGTCATATATGATGCATCATTGTCATTGAATTGAATTGGGGAAATTTTTTTTGGTGAGAATACATGTAATTGTGAGGAAACCACAGATTCAAAGAAATTATTTAATTTTATAAGTATTTCACAAGTATTTACACTGAGTTTTTCCCCAGGGTCTGAACACCTGACGTAGAGCTAAGAGCAGAGTAGGTATCATTTGCTACAATTCTTAAAGCTATTTTGATTATATCTTCTGGCGGTGAAGGCTCCGTTTCACCTAGTCAGATCTGATCAACTGCTAATGCAGTCGTCTTCTCATAGTCAGTGCTTTTGGGGACTTCCTTCTGGAAGGGACAGGCAGAGTTTACCTGAGAACTCACATGTCAATTGAAAAGAGCTTGAGCTATCCCCTATGTTTAACTCAGTCATTTAGCTGTTTTAAATTTGGAAGTCGCTGTCCGGTATGTTTTGAATTAATGCCTTGGTAAATTCTTTCATTTTTGTGTTGCCTTCCTAATTAGCAGCAAGAAGTAGTGAGGAGAAAATGAACATCTTTTTTTTTCTTTCAACTGTTTTTTTGAATCTCTGATAGCTTCAGATTTTCCTTAACAATAAAAATAATAAGAAAACAAATAATATACCATTGGAGTTTTATGTGCTGTCTTAAACTGAGCTGGTACACTCACAAACTCAGACCAAATAAAACATGTTGTGATAAACTTGTCAATTCTAATAGAACAGACAAAACTAGATGGTTTTATCGCAGCAAATAATTAAATATTTTAATATTTTATTAAGGATACGTGTGGTGAGTTGACCCTGGCTGGACACCAGGTGCCCACTGAAGCGGGTCTGTCACTCCCCTCTTCAGCTGGACAGGGGAGAGAAAATATAATGAAAGGCTCGTGGGTTGAGGACAGGGACATCACTCAGCAATTACCATCACGGGCAAACTGGACTCGAATTGGAGAAAATTAATTTAATTTATTACCAATCCAATCAGAGTAGGGTAATGAGAAATAAAAGCTAGATCTTAAAACACCTCCCCCCAACCCCTCCCTTCTTTCCAGGCTCAACTTCACTCCGGATTTCTCTGCCTCCTGCCCCCAAGCAGCGCAGGAGCACAGGGAATGGGGTTTGTGGTCAGTTTATCGCGTGTTGTCTCTGCCACTCCTTCCTCCTCTGAGGGAGGACTCCTCACACTCTTCCCCTGCTCCAGCATGGGGTCCCTCCCACAGGAGACAGTCCTCTCTGAACTTCTCCAATGTGAGTCCTTCCCACGGGCTGCAGTTCTTCATGAACTGCTCCAGCGTGGGTCCTTTCCACAGGGTACAGTCCTTCAGGAACAGACGGCTCCAGCATGGGCCCCCCGCGGGGTCGCAAGTCCTGCCAGCAAACCTGCTCCAGCGTGCACCCCTCTCTCCACGGGGTCACGGGTCCTGCCAGAAGCCTGCTCCAGCATGGGTTCTCCACAGGGTCACAGCCTCCTTCAGGCAGCCACCTGCTCCAGTGTGGGGTCTTCCATGGGCTGCAGGGTGACAGCCTGCCTCACCTTGGTCTTCACCCCGGGCTGCAGGGGAATCTCTGCTCCTGTGCCTGGAGCACCTCCTCCCCTTCCTTCTTCACTGACCTTGGTGTCTGCAGAGTTGTTTCTCTCACATATTCTCACTCCTCTCTCCGCTGCTGTTTTTGCAGTAGATTTTTGCCCCTTCTTAAGTATGTTATCCCAGAGGCACTACCACTGTCGCTGATGGGCTTGGCCTTGGCCAGCGGCGTGTCTCTCTTGCAGCCAGCTGGCACTGGCTCGATCAGAAATGGGGGAAGCTTCTAGCAGCTTCTCACAGAAGCCACCCCTGTAGCCCCCCTGCTACAAAAAACTTCCCATGCAAACCCAATGTAATACATAAAAACAAAACTGCTAAAAATTTGCACTTTAATAGCGTCTCTCTTTCTTCAACTAAGGCAAGCTTTTGTATGGAATAATTACAGAACACTTCTTATTCTCTGTCTTTGTCCCATTTTGACAGTAGTGATGGTGGTAGAATTTGCTCTACCAATGGAAAAATAGGAGAAAGACTGGAGTTTCTTTGTTTAATTTGAAGCCTTTTACTGCCAAGCTAAACGTACATGAAGCAAGAGGGAAAAGAACAAAGCAGATGAAAGTAGTTTCTGTTTCAGGTATTGAATCCACGTCCTACATCCACTGCTGTGGTTAGTAGGTAGGTAGAACACACTGCCTTTATAGGCTTACAGAGATCTGGAAAATTTGTTGCAGAACAAACTTGTTTAACGTAGTAATCTGTATTGCCTTTCTGGTAAGGAATTCACAGAGGTCTTGTGAGATCTGGCTTACTAAGCCATTAAAATTACACTGAGAAGAGGGAGTAGAAAACCAGAGAAGAAGTACATGGCGTAAAGAGAAGAGACTTGAGAAACAAGGTGTAAAAAGTAGCATAAGGCTTATTTCTTCTGTTGTTTAGAAAGACTAAGACAGAGTAGTTAGTAATGTTGCTTGTACGATCTCTTTATTTCAGTGAAAATATCTCTAAAAATCATGTGATAAATGCAGTAATAAATTCCATAGTCACAAAACGATCGTATATCTTGCTCAGTTTGCCCATTTATTCTTTTCCCCCTAAATGCAAAGAACACTCATGAGGGGCAGAAGAACATCCATATGTAGTATGTATTTGTGACTCGCACATTTCGGGTCACTGAAATCCAGCTCCTCGTTCCTTACTTTTACAAGTTGCAATTTTAAATCTTCTGATGCCCATAGCAGATGGATTTGGATATGTTATCTAGGACAAAATATCTAGGACAATTTAAAATACAGGCTTGCACTAAAAAAAGCAGACTATTTAACTGGAAGCAGATGTCATTAGTCTTTTTCCCAGTCAATTAAAATTTCTCCTAAAATGATCACAGTACATCAATACATCTGATCTATGGAAATCTCTGAGATTTCTGATCATATTTCTGTATTCCAAATCTTATTATACAGGTGTGAGTGTGCATTAAACTTACATTTCTAACATTAAGAATATATTAAGTAAAGGTTAGCAAAATTTCATCTATGTGTGTATACATACATCTTTGCAGCAAAGTTGAAGTGTGTTATAGAGATGTATTGGCTGGATGAAATGGCTGTTTTTTCAAAATCCATTATGCAAATATGGTAGAAAAATTCCAAAGCAGAAGGAAAACAGAAATAAATGTCCAAATATTAAACACTGTCATGAAAGAAAATTGTAAGAGCCATCAGGGAGGATGGCATTAATCTCCCTATTGTTTTCCTGTAAACAGCTTAGAAATTTTCACTTGGAAATTTATTGTGAAGTAAAGTGAGGATGGTTCCCAAAGTGCAAATTTAAACTCCTGTTGTTATCAGTGGAGAATGTGCTGTGAGTAAGAACTTTAGCTCGATCACATATTGGAACATGCAGCTCTGCTGTTTGCAAAATCATTTCGACCCAATGCTGCAGAATGTCTGCAGTATGCTACGGAAAGAGTGGTGGAGCGTGGGTCAGAATGTATATGATAAAAACTACTTTGTTTAAAATTCTGTGATCATGAAGAATGAATGGATGTTGGACTGGAAAAGCAAACAGTCAAATAACTTGTATCATCTTTGCAATATGTATGGTACAGCTTCTAATGTTTCTAATGTGTCACAGATGGTCTGGTTGGGCAGAAGGACTGCCAAAAGCGAATGTATGAAATTAATCTCTTTTTCACCATATCACACCATCTGTTGCCAGTTCATTGCGTCTGTTACAAATAACAAATAATTAATAATAATTGCAATAATTTAATTAATAAGTTCCTGTTTCATTTGAAACAATTTTTATTAGGGTTTACTGTTTTAATCTCCTTTTTTCTTATGTGTAGGTCAAGTAAAAAAGATTTAAGCCTTTTTCTAGGTGACCAAATATATAGGTTAATTGTGTGCCTACTCTTAATGCTTATGTATAAGCTTTAACAAAGTATCTTTGTCTAGAAAGTCACTGTTGTCACTGAGGCTGAGAACAGATTTTAGAGTTTCGCTGGATTCTGATTATAATGAGTGTACTCTTCATGTTCATATTAGGTAAAGCCTACTGCATGAAGGGGATGATCTCGAACTACCAATGTCATTGTTCTAATATTGTTCTTTCAGAGAAAGAATTATATTCAACTTGGAAAAGAGAAAATTCTCTTTTTATTGTCTTTCCATAATAGAGTTCTCCAGTATTCCTTTCAGTTGTCTCATTTTTTTGTTTCTTCCCACAAATATAGGTTTCTCATTAATTTCTGTTGCATACATTATGCCCTTTTCGGCGTTTTCTGATTATTACCTTATTAACTCTTCACCTTCTCTTAGCAAATCATTGCTCAAAAATTTCTGGTACCATAATTTTGTATTGGTGCTACAGGTTTTCAGGCATCTAAAATAATTTATTATGGGTAATAACTACAGTTTTTACATCTTTTTCTTATAAGCGTGTTTTCAAACTTAATCAGGCATATCCATATTTATAATAAGATGAAAGGTTCCAATAATAACCACAAACACTGTTCTTCATGATTTGACTTCTTCGTATATGTGTGTTAATTCAGTAACTTGCCCCGGGCATATTTAGTTACTTATTTTATTTCCTTTTGCATTAGATTTTTATTTTTCCCTATATAATGCTTTATGTCTATTTGCTCCTTCTAATACCAAAGCATTCACAATTGTGTCAAACTGTCAAGCAGGCTGACCCACTGGCTGGGGTAGAGAGACAAGGGAACAGGACTTGACCTAGCTGCCGTTCTTCCCCTTACTCTACTCTACATCCACTCTCCCACTCTGCGCAGAAGTTGAGAAAAAAGAGTAGTCCCTCTACTTCCTACCTGGGTGCGCACCACCCCCCACTATGCCCATACGATGGAGGATAGCGATTACTTCTGCTTCTTTACTCTTTTGTGAGGGCATATAGCAAAGGCCAGGATTGAACCTCTCCCTCATACTTTACCATCTTTTGTATGTCCACAATGTATTACTGTGGTATCAGTTTTTAATGTATGAGCATTGTTTACTTTTGGCATATATTAAAAATTGGTGTGATTGATGTCATTTGAAACTGGCAAATGATTCTTCTTTGATAGCAGCATCTGCTCCTTTTCTTGATAAATATTTACATCCAGGAATCATAATCCCATAATTCCCTTCTTTTTCAGAAAACAGAAATTATTAATTCTGTAGCACGTTCAGTGCAGTTTACTTTATCATAATCAAACTCATCTGTTTCAGGTTAAGACAAAGAAAATGCTGAAGTTATGTGTCAGGTAGTATGTCTGAAGAGAAAGTTTCCCTTCCTCTCTTCTCCCCCACACCTGAATTTAGCTCATAACTTGGGAAATGACATGCAGATTTATACGCTGCCTGATAAATCTTTGTGGAAGTTCTTGTGTCAGAATGATCAGTAGGAGTTCTGGGTTTGAATTGAGAAGTCCTTAAAGAAAGTTTTCCTGGGATAGTTCTTTTTAACCTTCAGCATTACTATTGTCCCTCAGTGTAAATGCTCACTTTTAAAAATCCGCTTAACATGTGGCCTATATAGACTGCAGCGATGGATTCCATGTGTTAATTATGCATAAACCAACACAGACAAAAGTTGGTAAGTGTTCTAGGTGTTTTTTGCATTGTTTTTGCCTCTTAAAGGCAAAAAACTCTTTACTCTTTAAAGTAGCGTATAAAGTTTTGAAGTGATTTCCTAAGAATGATGCTGCGGAACAATAAGATGGAAGAAGGCGCCGGCCAGCAGGCTCAGCGATTCTTGTTTTTTCTTTTGTAGCAATGTACTTTTATGGAATTTTGTGACTATGTTTCCAAGGATAGTCAACCTTACCCACTTTCTTCTCCTTTTTCTTCTTTCTCTTCACTTTTTTCTACCAATATAAGACCATATTTCGCAATATATTGGCAGTAAGCATCCTCAAACTGTAGTCAGCTTTGCTAGGTTCAATATGCTAGAAGTTATTGTGACAAATCAAATTATTAATCTCTTTCTTTTTAAAAGTAGTTGTCTTTGAGAAAATGTTTTGTGAGTTTCCACAATACAAGTCTCAGTTTAACTAATATCATATGTTTGTGTATGTATGCATTTCTGTATAGAGCAGCTTCTAAACCCTGAGCCTTTCCACTTTGTAACATACATTATGGCAACAAATGATTCACGGATTGCATAGTGTATGAACTAAATGCATGTATCAAAAATACTCTTCAGATAATTACTAGAAAATAAAATATTGTAGAGCTGTCGTGAAACTCGCTATACCTAAATGAAATCTCGTTCTTACATGACACTACAAGAGACTTTTAAAAATCAAATATTTATCTCTCTCTCCTATTCTATAATGTCAAGTTTAATCATGACTGCCTAACATGTATTATTTCTGAAAAATGAAGTATGACTTCTATTTTGCCATCAAAACAACAGCAAATTACATAGCAGGTTTTTGTAGCAGTAGTATTACATAAAGGTTGTAAAGATTCAGCAATATGATTTTTTGGAAAAAAGGTGGTGGAAGAATGGGATCCACAGGGATCTTCCTACTCATTTCAATCAGCTCTGGATTGTTCTCATCTGTGTACCGTTCTGAGGACTCTAGAACATTCTGTATGTCTCACTACAAGGGAATACAAAGAAGAAAATGATTATTTTTTTTCACCGAGCAAGTGCTTCTACATCCCAAAAAGCAGGGCACACAGGAAAAATGGCTTTTCTAGCTTTTTTGCTTTTGGAAGGCTTAAATTTAGATACACTGCAGTAATCTGATTCAGAATACAATAAATGTTATTTTTAAGATGAGATATATTAAAGAAACATATTGAAGTCTTGTAAAATAGGTTTCTTGTCTCACCATTTGCTTAGGTTTTATTAATACTGGTCACACATAATGCTTGTTTTTGTCTTCCAAGCCAACAGAATTTTTATCCGTACATGTTCACAAGAACTGTGTGGAGGGGCATATCAGACTTGAGGAGCACCGTGAATTTGGTGTCATTTTCTGTGCCACTTGTGTAATCTGTAATAACACAGGCGTCTAATAACCTGCATTTCTTACTGACAGCTCACTGAGCTGGGAATGCAGGTTCTTGCTACTAGGCAGGAGCTGTTTTGTTGACAGAACTCTGGAGAAGTTGTCTTTGGTTTAAGGGTATGCTGAATTATAGCTGGTTGTGCTGGTGGGCAGAAGCAAAGTCAAAGTCGTCAAAATCTGTCTTAATTATGTATTTCGCCAATACATGAATGCAGTGAGAAAATCCCACTCTTTCCATTTGCTCACACGAAGGAAATATAAACAAGGTTACAGCGCAGCTGGTTCTTACAATTCTGGGTTCTTTTTCATGAGGCAGTAAAGTAATTGTTCCACAGCCTGCGTATCGCATTTCTTTTCTTAAATAGTGAGTTGCTGGGCCAGCACAGGGAAATGTACCTTATGTACTCTGTCATACTGGTTTAGTATTGTCAATACTAAACTTACTTATTTTCTTCCTCAGACCTTAACCGAGGGAAGTTGAAATTTTATTCCAAATCTTGATGCCAAGAACAGACAGTCCAATTATGGACAGAAGTCCTGTCTTCTTACACAGGACCGTGTATGTGTTTGGTAGACTGGTACAGCATCCAGTCCAGGGAATTGAATGGGAATATTATTTAATAAGATTTTTTTTAAACTTTGAGACTGGAACAGAATATAATTCATAGCAATATTTACTTGAGATAACATTTTTGAGCCAGGAAAAAATATCAAGCAATGGACTGTGACCTGTAAATGTAAATATAACTTAATGGAGCCACCAAAAAAGCTGCAACATAGCAGTCTTCTGGCAATTTGAGCTTTTGTGGAGACATCCAGAAAACCTGATTATTTTCTCTGTAATTTTGTGTGGTTTGTTGCACTTGTGATTTGATTCAGGCCAGAGGTGCCTTAGAAGGCCATCATTTTTGTTTGTTCCATTGACATGGATGAATAGTTTGCTGCATTCTGAGAGCTGTGCTTGTTTTGTGAGTCAAAGCGCTGCCTGTCCTCTGTTCTGCCTCCTTCCTTCGGTGCAGACCAGACCTTCAACGGCTCTGCACCTGGCTGACTGAACTCTCCTATACCTGACATCCTCAGGGTTCAGGTGATGAGGAAGTCAGAATTATGACTTTACCATAATCACTTCACCTGCACTCAATTTTTTATTTTTTTTTCCACTGTCTTCTTTTCTTATTTTAATAGCTGAGCTGTTATCTTTCTATTTGTTTTTTCTCTCAAGAAAAATGAATAGTGGTTATCAGTGCACTTCTTATTTTTAAATGTACTATGTTTTAATCTGTTTCATACTTGCTACAAATATGAATACAACCTTTGGCTTCATAAAGCATGATATTTAATTTGTCATTCTCAGCTCCTACTGTGACCATGCCCTGCGCAGAAACTATCCCGCTAATGTTACAGCTAGCAGGATTGCAGCAGAGTTTTGCCGATACTAATAACACATGTTCTGAAATTTGTTACTTGATGTGAAGTAGGCTTGGCAGCAAACACTAAAATAACTCATTTTTCATTGCGTAATAATGAAGTTGCTGAGTATTAAACTGAAGTTTAATCCAGAAATAAATGTTAATCTTGGAATGCTATTTGGGGTAGCAGCTTTGGCTTTCATTGCAGCTGAATGTTCTAACCCATCTCAAGGCTAGATGTCTACCTCAGTTAGTCATGTGGACTTCCTCATGATACAGTGTGCGATATACCTACCTCCTATAGGGCATCCATTTTACCTTAGACATTTCTTTTCAGAAGGTGCTTTTCTCTCTCCATGGATACCAATATCACGACTAACTCAGAACAGATACTTAACTTCTAGATAGCTACAGTTAGATGATAGGATTCATAGCCACTGTTCCCAGTCTCGATTTATATTTATGTATGCATTTTGTACTTATATATGTATGTATGTATACCCAGCTTTGTAAAACGTGGACTCCACGTCATCTTGCCCACCAGGACATTCAAGTTATTCAGGTGAAGTTCAGACAGTCTGCTCCTGTTTGAAGGATTCTGCTAGAGGCACTGCCCTTTAGTTTCAAAGTATGGCAACTCAGTGTATAAGTTTGGTCAGTTGTCAAGGGAGAAGAGCTCCATTTTTGGTATATGAAAAAGCAAACAAAAAGAAATAATCAATATTTCAAAAGTTTTCAATAGGAATATATTTGCTGATGAATTTGAACTGGTATTGCTGTTCAGTTTTTCCTAGGAGTTTTATCATTGCTCATGGCTATTTTTTGTGTTCAGTCCTGTATGTGCACATACGTTCATTACCATTGAAATGCTTTGTAAATGTTTGAAGAAAGGGAATATTGACTCAGGCAGAATGTAAAAAAGGTTTACTGCTAGTTCAGCTTCCTATACCTCTTTTGTGTGGAAGTAATCATTGAGTTACTAATTCATAACTTGGTTCTTTATACACCCCACCAAAATAATAGATAAATATTAGTCATAAATCAAATAGCTTTGTGTCATGTACAGTTTTTTCCTACAGTTTAATTGTTCTTATGTTAAATGTTGTCGCCTTTGTATCATTTCATCCTATCAAAATTTGCCCTCCTAGAGTACATTTTTAAAATGATTTGGCAACTAAACAGATACTAAACCCACTCTGTTTAAATCTATGACGAGGACATGTATTGCTCTCATGTTAATGCAGGATTTAATTTGACATGCTTCAATTTATGCCAAGTCAGAGCAAATCACTATCTTGTTCCATACTAATCTACCCTGGGCTTTTTATTGGTAATGTAGCAAAATCCCTCATTCTAAGGAAAAAGAAAAAAAAAAGGGAGGGAGGGGGAGAGCACTGCCAGTAAAAGAAATATTCAATCCAAACAACATAAGCAATTTCCAAAAGAATGACAGAGATATAAAAAAGAAAGAACATAAGTAAAATCAACATTTGAGAGAGAGAAAAAATGTCTGTAAATAAGTAACGCTTGCTGGACTTTGAATATCAGAAAACGGACTGGGAAATTGCAAGGACAGATACAGCGCAGATCTTGCACTTCTGTTCTTCATCTTTCTCATAACAGGAAAATGAACAGACTATTATTTTGCAGTTGCTGACTTAAAGGATCTGTTTCCTCATTTTCCTCACTTTGATCCTGGTTTAGATGCTGTTTTAAATAGCTATATACTAAATACAACTGCTAATTCTTAATTATTTAACTATTATCCATAAATAACTACTTAAATAGAAGGACAACATAAAATGCTTTGAATTAGGACTTTTATGAAAAATGTAAGGCAGCGTACGTAATTTACCTAGAAATTAAGTTGCAGAGTGATTGCTGCCTGTTTGATAGGGCTAATAGAATTGTGGATCTGGAAACCCAAATCCTATGACTTATTTTCAGTTAATGTGGCTATTCTTGGCATATTGACAGTAAGAAGCTAAAACCATTACGTTCAAAAGAAATGCTTAAATGGGTATGTTTTCGACAATTATTTCACGCTTAAAATGATTCTCTTTATTTTCTTAGAAAATACTGAAGTGTCACAAAACAGGCAGTTCAAGTTTGCACAGATCCCATTTCCATATAATCCTTCATTACTCACAAGTTGCAAAATTAATGAAAAACTAGGTTTTTTTCAAGTTTGAATTAAAGTTATAGAAAAATAGCACGTCATGAAGATATAAGGAAATATTTTTTTCCTTTTCCAGTGACTTTCAGAATTAAATTAGTAGCCATAATCTGTTCTGCAGGATTATTTCTTACAAAAACATCTCTAGCCTATCCTGCTAGATAATATTATTCAAATAATTATTTAAATATCATAACTGTTAACTATTAGTAATTATTTTCGTGTTATATTAAGTTTTGCTGAAATACTAACCTGAGTGTCCCTGTGCCATCTCTTCAGGTACTGCAAGGTGTTAGTATTTACTAGAACAGTTCTTTCCCTTGGTACATTATTTTATCCTTTGACACAAATACATGTGTAAGAGAAACCTTGTCCCAATGTACGGTGGGTTGATCCCAGCCGGCAACCAAGCACCCATCGGCTGCTCGCTCACTCTCCTCCCCAGCTGGATAGGGAGAGAAGAGTAAAAGCGAGAAGAACTCATGGGTTGAGATAAAGACAGTTTAATAAGTGAAGGAAAGAGAAAAAAAACCCCACCAAACGATACAAAGGCAATCACTCGCCACCTCCCACAAGCAGACCGATGCTCAGCCAATCTCTGAGCAACGGCTACTTTGGAAAGACTACCCCCTGGTTTTACTGCTGAGCATGGCGCTATATGGCGTGGAATACCCCTTTGGTCAGCCTGGGCCAGCTGGTCTGGCTGTGCCCACCCTGGCCTATTCTCTGTGGGGGCAGAGTGGGCAGCACAGAAGGTTTCCAGCTGTGCAAGCGTTGCTCAGCAGTAGCCAAAATACTGGTGTGTTATTAACACTGTTTTAATCAGAAATCCAAAATATGGCGCCATAGGGATGGCGATGAAGATTAACTCCATCCCAGCCAGACCTGGCACACAATGCCATAACTCACTCACAGTAGGACAGTATTTGTTTTGAAGTCTTTACTTTTGCATGCAGTATACAAAACTGACAAGTTTCATAGGTGCATTTTCGCCATTAGGGGAAAAAAAACCAAACAAGAAATAAAATAAGGTTGAATGTGCAAAGTTAGTTTGTTTTGACATAAAATATTGAAATTCTTCATTATTACTCTGAATGAGAATGGTATTTTGATCCTTTACTGAGGAAATTATATTTTTTGGATTTTGCAGCAAGTATCTCGTATATTGTACAAAAAACCCATAATACTGTTTTTGAGCATGTTGTGTCTCCTTGAAATTACACTTTTGAAATGAGTTATTGTCTTGTTTTGATGGAAATAGAACATCTGATTTCCTTGTTCTCGAGGCATTCTTTGAATGCTCTGCCAATTTTGCATCGTTACATTGAAATATTGTTCATATATTTAATGTTTGTTTATGACATTTCAAAAAAACCACTCTGAATATTCTCATTGTGAAAGGTTTTGCATGCTTATTTGAGCATTTGCACCAACACTGAATTAAAATACCGATGAGTTTTTACAGATCATCTTACTCCTTCTTACCTCTACATAAGGAAAGATTGTCTTCTAGAATGTCTCTACTTCCTGGAGACATCTGGGTGGATAATTTACATATACAACTTCAAACTGGTTCGTATTTAGACAGAGAATATGGTTTGTTGTTGTTGTTTTGTTTTGTTTTGTTTTTTTCAAAAACACCGCTCTTTTTTTTGCAAGAAGAAACAGTTTGTTTAGTACTTCTTGCTATAAAACAATTTCTACTGTCAGATAGAATTCCCTGTCTGTCGCATATAAAGAGACCAAGGCTGACTTTTGTGTGTATGATGCTGTGAGTGTAACTTTATCCCTTCACTTGAGGTTTTGTGGGTCGAAATGATCTATGTGACTGAGGCAAATGTTTGCAGATGCCAAATTTCAACAATAGTAATTTCCATCACACAAAACTGAGGCATGAGTAAATCATGGCTAAAAATTTGACCCTAAAGATACATTTTGAATAACCACCAGGAAACAAAAGCTTTTATTTCTCTGATATTTGTAACAGTGATTCCTATATTTTATTTTAAGACACACTTGAATGGCATCAACAATGTGTGGTGGAGGGAAGGTGATAGAAGAGGTATGTTCTTTTTTTCCATGCAGTGTTATGAATACTACCATGATTTTCACCTACTCTTATAGCTACTGAGAGCTTTCAGTTGTATGTCCATACTGAATTGCTAATAATAACGATGATGATAATTTTGCGCTCTTCTGCCCTTTAACTTCTGCGTGCCTCTAGCTCTTTCCTTTTCCATGTATCCTCCATTTGCTCTAGACATAAGAACTGTTCCTGTAATGAGAGGCAACTGAATAATCTTCAAACTGACACTCATGCCTTTGCTGACTCTTCTTCCTCTTTCATTTTCGTAACTTATGTAGGTTTTGATTTTGATTCTTTTCAACTTTATGAAACATGTATCTTGTAAAGGCAGCAATGGATAAGAACACTGAGAAAAACCTGTGGTATGTTATAGCTTCTTGTAAAACAGGGGTTTTAATTGTCTAAGTCTGCAATCTGTAGAAATACGAATTTTAACTTCCCCTTTGAGAAAAGAATCAGGAATTGTTTAGGAGTTATGTTTTATTGATCGTTCCTAGCCTTTATCTGTTTTCTACGTGACTGTTGCTGTATCTGGATTTAACTATAATGTTTATTAGAAATACAAATAAGCAAAGTATTTTCAACCTAAATAGGCCAGCACTTGAAAACTGGCAGCGACTGGCTTAAGACATACCAACAGTGCTGCTTTCTTGGGTTACCTCCTCACCTGCATGGAAATTTGTGAGTACATTTACTGTCTGAGACAAACAAATAAAATGATATTCCATATCTTGTGCTTGCATAAATACATTTTTCAAAAAGCATTCTTTCATGCCTAGCAGGAGTCCTGGGTCTGGAATCATCTATGTAAAGTGGTAGTTTTGAAAGGTATTTTAGTAAGTTGAACCAAATTCAGGGATGATTGGGAAGGTAAATTGGTGGATGGAATTTGATCAGAAAAAAAGTATATATATCAATGCATGTAAATAAAAGTCATCTCCCCCATGCTGGTGTGCAACAGTACAATCGCACAATTTACATGATGAAGACAGAATTGAGGCTGCTATTGAGGGCTGCTATTGAGATGCTGTAATAAAGGCACAGAAATAGAAAAACTCTGAAAAAGTTTGAATAACAATAAAACTGCTTATTGTGCTTTATAAGGGAAAAAAGTACCATTAAAAAGGGAGTAATTATATTTAAAAATTATATATCGTCATGAAGACACTGAAAAAGAAGTCTCATTAGACAGGAGATGATTCTGTGTTTTGTAGATATGTTTGGATTTCTTTCTTTAGATTATCATCTATTTATCTGCCATAAAAAAAAAATGTTGTGAATGCGCTGATTGCTAATCAAAATCTTAACATGCTCTTAACTTTCAAACATAGGAGTTGCATACAGTGTAGGCTGGACCTTTGGTCTGTTTAGCCATTTTGTGGTAAAAGTCTGAGATACAACAAAAGAATTGTTAGTGAAAGTAGCTTTATATCCCTTCAGTTTTCTGTTCCTTCTAAGACGTAATTACCTTTGGTTAAATTGTTGTTTTGTTTTACAGATCCTTGCTCTATCTAATTCACCTCTGCTGAGAAAAATTTAAATTCTGTTACTATACATGAATTCGTTCAAACCTAAAATGGATCCAGGCTTATTTTCTAAATACAACTGCTCTTCAGCAATGTATTGATTAAAAAATAAATGAAAGTGAAAATAAACAAAGTTATGCATACATTGACATTCTTAATTCGTAGCAAAAATATACCATGATAATTTAGTTGAGGTGCTCTACAGTAGTGATTTTAATAATACTCATTTTAATGCGGTCTAGGATTATTGCACTGTTTCATTTGTGTGGTAAATGACTGGGGGCTTATCCTGAACGGTCAGGAGTTGTTCCTGTTTTACACTTACTTATGTGCATTACAGGAATCCCCACTGGCTTTTCAGTGCTCCCTTAGTTAGAAGAAGAAGGTATTCTGCCTTATGACCATGTCTTCTTCTGGCCTTACTTTGTACGTCCTTACTTTACCAGTCTTCCCTTCCCACATCTTCACTGTGACAAGCTCCAAAGGAGAATCTGGCATCTTTCTGTTCTTGCAAACAGAGTGGATGTTGCATGTTATCAATATCGCCTTGGGTTTTTTTACGAATTTTTTATTCTTGGACTTTGGAAGTTGAAGTGTAAGTAATTGTAATTGTTGATTTTTGGGGTGACTTAGCAGCTCAAGCCAGTGAGATCATTATGTCTGAAGTCCTCACTTCAATTATAGGCTTATGTTTAACGTTTAAGCATTTCAGGATTTGCCTGCTGAGAATTGTGGTAGTCATTCATTCAGTACACATTTTTGAAGTTCCAAGACTGTTCCTATCTAAGCAAATGGGAGAAGGACTGAGCCCCTGGTAGGTCCAGCCTTACAACATCAATGAAATCCACATTGGCTCTCATTTTTGCTTTTTGTGGTGATGGGACTTTCTCGTTTTAGTTATGTGCCAATTTTATTTGGAGATACTTTAAATATTCTTTACTGAAATTCCATTTTAATCCTGAAGAGGCTTACCATGTCTTTTTAGTGGAAATATTTCTGTTAGCTAATGCTAACACTGAGTCAGCTAACAAGTACTCACAAAAGATGAAACTACGGATTCTATACAGAGGGGAATTACTAATATTAGGATTAAGAGAACCTGATGCAAGCAAATACATATGAGAAAGCCTGTTCTTTTGTTAATTTCAACAAAGCAATCTCTTGGTGAAAAGAGTATGAAGATTTAGAGCTAAGAGTTCAATCTTACCTTACTTGAAGCACTTATAAATATGCAGTATGTTACAAAGACTGGAAGTCTAGAGGGAAGGTGATAAAATGTATTTCGCACTGGTTTGTCCTCACATTATTGCACCTTGCTCAGCAGATTATTTATTGTGTTAGTTCTTAATAAATAATTGATGGAGACTGATAATATAAAATTTACTGAATATGTAGAGTGTTTTATTATAACATTAATATGCTACAGGTGTGTTTTATTGGTCAATTAACCTATGCCTCAAGGTGCGGTATGATATATGAGGCTGCTGGTGGTGTGCTGTGTGAGGGTTGGATTAGCAGGCTGGTAAAACACATCCTGGAGGGTCTTAATGGTGTCGTATAGTGAGGAAAGATGCCTTATATAGAAATTGCACTGTGGTTTATATGTGCAAGCTAACTTTAAATGAGGAAGCATGAGTTCTGGAAGTAGGCTAACAATAGCAATGTGGATCTGTTATGTAAGCTAATTTACTCTGCTATTCGGGAGAAGCTATCTTAGGGCTAAGGTGGTTTCCATTAATTTCCCAGCTTTCCTGGAAAAGTTATAAAAGTTAGTTTATCTCCCTCATACTTTATTTACAAGGCCATGTACAACACAAGCCTACTTGTTATCTCTGAGTGCTACTCTTAATCAAGTAATGATGTGAATATAGCCCAGAAAATCTAAATAGTATTTAAGCTTCTCTTAAAATTCTTCATCCAGTAATAGTTTTCATTATACAAAATAGATAAGTGGGTTTGGGGGGGTTTTGTGGGGGGTGGGTTTGAGGATTTGGCATCTTTATTTTTGTATGTATGTGATACTTGTTGCTTCTTATATACCTTTTGGGAAGGCTGACTTAGACAGTATCCCTTGACTATCATTCGTCTCTTCCTTCCTTCTCTTGTCTTATTTTCATTCCATGCACAACAGAAGATGAGTAGCTTTAGGCTCACTTTTTGAGTAGAGTGGTTGTGAGGGAAAATAGAAAACTGCAGCATTCAATGTCTGTGTATTCCTAGGTGAAACTCTCTTAACTGCGTGCAAAGGGCAGAGAGCTCCAAGAGCAAAAGGGTATGTGCAATAGATCAGACCAAGAGTCCAGCTGATGCTGGAGAAATCAACAAAGACAACAGGCAATAGCAAATGCCGGAAAAAAAGTGTAAAAGCAGAGCAAGTGTATTGATATTTCTGTAAGTACAGCTTTTCCTATTTTCGTCTCCAGTATAAGAACTTCTTAACCAGAATATTATATTCAGACCATTTTGCTTAATGGCTCTTGAGGGAGTTCTCTTCCATTTGTCTAAGAGGGTTTTAATCTTTTTACATATTAACATCCAGCCTGTCCTTTTGGAATGTATTCCATCATTTTAGTTCTGAATTGTGTGGGAAAAAATTGATTTACATCTGTGCTCTTTATTTTAAAACTGCTGCCACATGCTTTCATCGCACACCTTATGGGTCTTGTGCTACAAGGTGTGGTGAATTATCAATCTAAATTCAGTCATCCTGTGCTCCCTCAACTGTGTTCTTTCCCGTGTTGAAGAAGCCTCAGCTATTTTGTGCTTTAAGCAGATTTCGTCACCTTATTCTTCATTCTTTTCATGTAGCTTATGAATATATTAAATACCAGGGGCTCCAGCATGAACTCTTATGGAATGTTACTGAGTTTCTCCCTCAATTTTTAATCCTTGTTCATTCCTAGCTTGTTTGTCCTGTCTTTTACCAGTTTATTAGCATACAAGAGAAACTTCCTTTTTACCTCACGCTAAACCTGTCTTTATTCTCTAGTAGAAAGTAGGTTTTTTGGGAATCCAGGTGTTATCGTGTGCACGAACTTTATTTAAGGTGTAACTGGCTTCTTTGAAGAATGCTCTTAGGTTTTAAAAGTGTGATTTCTATCTGCAAAAAATCAGGCTGACTTTTCACCTGATGTTCAGCCCCATCAGTAATTTTTTTTACATATTCAGCCACTTTGGCCAGTATGGAGTCATGTTTACTCATTAGTATTTCTGCATATTCTGACTAGAAACTTTTCAAACCACTGATACCATCTTTGCCGTGTTTAAGTGATATCATGTTGCCATATTCAACTCAAGATGAGAATGTGCTGGACACAGTCACCAGGTGTTCTGACAGTCTACACTGGTCTACTGCTGCGTGCTGGACCAAAAGAATGGAAACATCACGAAAAACAGTTCTTATAATCTTTTTTTTCTGGAGGTCGTCCCCAAAATTTCCTGTCTGCTCTGTAACAGAATAGGTAGCGCCATTGGAGGGGAAAAAAAGTTTTATTTTCAAGTAAATCTCTTCACTCAACTCCTAATCAAACAAGCTGATCATCCAAGTAGAAGCACTGCATTTGCACTTGAGCCTACCTGCTCAAAGCCATTTCTTTCTGTGCCGCAAAAGCAAATGGACTGCTTAGAAACATCATTTTTACTTCAGCAGGTGATTACCTGATTAAACGCTATACTTGATTAAATGCTGTAAAAGTGTCTAAGATCATTAGTGGTAACAAGACTAACAGAAGAGTGGTAGAATGTAGAATAAAAAGAACCTCATCCTCACCCCAATGACTCTTCTGTGAAGAGGCAGGTTGAAAATGAAGACTGTGAAACAAGAACCTGGACCAGTATCGAAAGCAGTATGACTTGCAGAATTTCAAACCAATAGCATAAGCCAACAAGCGAAATAATGAGTGGAAGTTAATGGAAGCTGATTCGTCTTTTGTGTGAGATGTCCAGAACATAAACGTTATTACTATGACTGAAGTGCACACTTGGTGTATAGAACTGGACTTTCTAAACAGTGATTTTTTGAGTTTGTTTATTCTTACTTTGCCCTGGGCTTGCTGAAATCAGTGGAATTATTTAGCAAAAAGATGTTCTGAGTAGAAACCATGGGACCTGGACCTGGAGTTTGCATGGGAACACTACCTAGTAGTTTCAGTGCCTGTAAGGCTAAGTCCTTCAAATTAAGGTAGTTGGAAAGAGAACAAGTGTCTCAGGGTTCAATTGAATGTGGTTGGTTGTGGACTGCAAGCTGGTGCTCACCTACTGAGCACTGAATTCTTGCTGCCATGGGATGGCAGCTGCCCCACTTCTCCAGCCAGCTCCTACCAGTCTCAGTTCTGACTCCAGGCATGAAGACAGTTTCTTTTATTTATTCATTCACGCATTTATTTAGTTTTGTCTATTGTTTGGTCTTTTCTGGAAGATAGTTTTGTTTGCACCACTTTGGGTAATGATCCAAATTGTGTATATGTGACCACCAATGGGGGGGAGCTGACCTCTCAAAACTATGTGTAATTTACCCTCGCTGTCAAAGGTTTTGTTGTTACTGTGTGGCTGAAATTAGCGGGCTATCTGGAATGCAGAAGTCTCTTATGAGTCATCTGAGTTACTCAATTCTTCAAGATCAAAGCTCTACTCAAATAAAAAAAGTATGAGACTTTTGATATTTTAATGGGGGGGGGGGGGGGGGGGGGGAAGGTGTCTGTGCCAAAACAATGTGCTATATAAGGAAGTACTAGCAGAAAAAGAACTTGCTGCTGAACGTTCATACAAATCATGTTGTGGCTGACTAACTTTTAAATGGAAAGTATTGTTGATAATTTATTGGGCTGGCAAGAGGCTTTTCTAGCCCAAGACTGTCTGAGGGATGAAAGGGCATGATGGGAAGGTGGCTTAGCAAGGGAATGTGAAATCTAGACAAGATATACCAGTACTGCTCTTGACTACAGATGAGCCAAAGTTGTTTATAGCAGATTCCTCAGAGGAAAAAGTTTTTTGAGGAAGACTGGTATTTTGCCTGTCAGATCTGCTTCAGGTCTAGTGATTATCAACATCTTAGCTGCTTCAATTCCCTGATGAACTGTCTTGAAAACATGAGTTTTATAAATCACCTCATGACACTGTACTACAAAGCCGTGATGATCAGCAATGCAGTGACCACATTTATGGGAAGAAAAGACATCGTTTCTGGGAATAATATGAGAACGTATCAACTCCACACATCTTGATTGCAGACTCTGCAGGTAGCCAAGGTTTCTGTGGCTTACTCCTTGACCTTCACCTTTGCTTTCACAGACTGCAAACTTCTCAGACACATCCATAGTGTGCACTGCATCTTAATAGCTAGACTGCCTGATGGAGAGATTTCCTTCCATTCTTAATTGGGCGATACCTGTAGCTCTCTCATCCAGGATCATAAAGATTTGCTGCTTCCTATTTGCAGTTGCATAGTATCTCTGGGTAAGTATGACAATTTATAACAACGAAACAGGACTTTAGGCTGCGTATTTACATTATAATATTCTATAAATATTCTGCCACTTTTGACAAATATTAAGTTGTGCTACTTTTGCTTCACTTTCCTTTTTGTCTCTCATATCTCTGTACTCTCTGAAACCTGCAATAATTTTTGCTGCCTACTAACAAATAATAAATAGTAAGTTCAGTCCAGGTTGTTCTCATAGTGTGCTTGCCTCAGGAGAGTGCATAGTCTAGGTGGCAGATCGGATGCCTTCATTAGACACGTATCTTCACCGTGATAGGAAGGACCAAGTAACAGATTCCAAACTGGTATGTTCCCCACTCCCTCCCCTCCTGCACCCTTCCCACACCATACGCATTTCTGTAGTGGTAATCAGAGTTTGGTACTGTGTACGTTACTGGTTATTGGGGATATTGCCACTGTTGCCTGGTCTGCTGCCTGCACTCTATTTATATTTGTATGTTCTTGCTACTTTTTAATATTAAATTAGTTACTGTAGTTAGATACTTAATTGAATGTACAGTTAATTCCCTTTTTTGTCTTCACATGGATGTGCTGTTCTGCTTGTGTTTTGACCAGTTGTGACTCTACAGCTGTAAATTCTGGTAATTTGATAAATAAGATGTTGCTGTAATTCACATCTGTCAAAGCCAATCTCAGAACCTCATAAGGGGAGCAGAAAAATCATGGAATTTGGAGAAGATGAACTAGGCTTTCTAAGTCATGTTCATGCTGAAGAAAAATTAGGCTGCTTTGGTTTGGTAGTTTGGTAACTTGAAATAACCCTGGAAAGAGCTGTTTCCACTATTTTCATTTTCATACAACATCTTCCAGTGAAATTACTGGAGAAGATAGACAAGTTGCTTTGCCTTTTTTACTGGTTTTGCCTGGGATAGAGTTAAATTTCTTCATAGCGGCTTAGATAGGGCTATGCTTTGGATTTGTGATTAAAACAGTGTTGATAACACAGTGATGTTTCAGTTATTGCTGAGCAGTGCTTACACAGCATCAAGGCCTTTTCTGCTCCTCAGACTGGGCCACCAGCAAGTAGGCTGGGGGTGCCTAAGCAGTTAGGAGGGGACACAGCTGGGACAGCTGACCCCAACTGACCAAAGGGATATCCCGTACCATACAACATCACGTTCAGCAATAAAAGCTGGTGGAAAGAAGGAGGAAGGGGGAGACGCTTGGAGTTATGGTGTTTGTCTTCCCGAGTAACAGTTACATGTGATGGATCCCTGCTTTCCTGGGTATGGCTGAACATTTGCCTGCCAATGGGAAATGGTGAATGAATCCCTTGTTTTGCTTTGCTTACGTGCGCAGCTTTTGCTTTACCTATTAAACTGTCTTAATCTCAGTCCATGAATTTTCTTTTACCCTTCTGATTCTCTTCTCCATCCCACTGAGGTGGAGTGAGTGAGTGGCTCTGTGGTGCTTAGCTGCCTAATAGGGTTAAACCATGACTCCTTTAAAAATCTCTGTTCCCTGGTCACAAGCTGGAAAGAAAAGTAGGGGCCTCCTTTGTAAGACGCTATGAAATGTATTGATGAAAACTTTGTATTAATGGTAGATAATATTGGTCAGTTCATGAATGTGTGCATCAGAGGCCATGAGGCTGTAAGATCAGCTAAATAATATTATTTCCACTTTTATGCAATTTGTTTTCTACTGTTTTTCTTTTTATTTCTATAAAGTAACATGAAAGAATACACATTTTGGGAGGTGCCTTGATTAGCTCTGCTTAGGATCAGTATGGCAAATTCCATTCTAGAGATGAAAATGCTGCTGGGCTTACTGTCTAATTTTAAAGGAAAAAAATAAATTTTACATTCTTGTGCCATGTGTTACTGAACATACATATCATTCCGTACGCCAGATTTCAACATACTGTTGAAAATGCATGTTGTCAAGACATTGGCTATCAAGCAATATTACATGTGTTGCAGTAGCTGTCAGTTCAGTAAACCCAAAGATTAACAAAAGGCAATGCAATGAAAAAGCTATATGGACTAATCTGTGTCCTCTTAAATTTAATTTTTAATTTTTTATCTCTATTAACACTTGTCATTATTTTTAACTGACTGTTGCTACTGGATCAATTTTACTGTGAAAGCAATGATCAAATTGTGTAGATCAATACAAGATCTGTCAAATCTAGACTATTGGCAGGAAACTATATTTAGAAGTAACCTGTCATCTTGTAAACTATCATCTTGCAGGTGGTTTGTCACATTTGTTTGCTATGATTTTCCATGTAAGAGATCTTGGGAAACAAATGCAGGCTATCAGTCTCCAGTTGCTATAAAAGTTCTTTGGCATCAGCACTGAGCTTTAAATTATCTCCTCTTCAAAGGATACTGGATCCCATTTCATTTTTATAGACCAAGACTTTAAAATTCTTTGGGTGGGGGCAGAATACCTTTCTATTTTTATCAGTTCCAGCTGTTCTAATGTCTGTCTCTACAGCTTTTCTTCAAAATGCAACAATGTTTTATTAATGAAAACTTTTAATGAAAATTGTTCCTTCAAAACTCTTTTAGTAAGAATATATGGTGCATCCGTATTCCTCATGAAAAATATGCTTTATAAAAATGTATATGCACACACTACAATGTATTTTTACAAATCATTCTGAAACGTGAGGCTATCTGTAAGTATCTGTCTTATATCAGCTGTGTATAACTGTAAAGGCTGATGGGTTTCTGTCCTCTTGAGTTACTCTTTTGTTACTTCCATTCCCCCCTTTGTGGTTAGAAAGAGAACAGGCCTAATTATAGTAAGCAGTATCATCTGCAAATGAAACAGGTAAAGTGACAAGAGATAAACGAGGCTATGTTATCTCAGTCTAAAAATAGAAACCTGCAAAAGGAAGGGAGACAGGAAAAGGACAGGGTTGATGCAAATATGCTTTGAGGGTGTTCAACTTTTGACTGGTAAAGCTATTGAGCAGATGGGAGTTGAGTTATACTATCTGTTCATCCTAAAACTCATGGGATACAGTAAAATTCAGAAAAATATTTTAGTCGATAAGTGTTCAGAAACCTTAATTACGTATCTGGACAGCTGTACATCAATTTTTTTCAACAGCTTTTAGTCTGTTCTAAATCGATTGTTTACAACAGAGCGAAGTGTCATCTCAGCACTAAAGTATAAATAAAAATGATTTTTTAAGGCTGAAAAGAAAGGCAGGGCTAAGGATATCTGTAAAGAAAGATGCCATACACCACTAGAAATGAGTGGTAAAGGTAGTAATAACACGATGAAGTGACTTTAGTTGTGTTGTGCTGCAGTATAAGGCTGATGCATATTATACTAGAAGGTATTATACTAGTCCTTGTAGTTCTGCTCGTCTGCTTTTGCTCCTGAAAGCAAAGAGAATAAGACTGAGTAATCAGGCTTCCAACACTGTGGTAGTGCAGTCAATGTATTAAACAAAGATTTATTTTCAAATGAAACTGTGATGTTTCACATCTTTCAGATTTATTTTTTTTTGTTATTATCGGAATCCGTAACTTTCTGTTCAGGTCAGGTTACAGTGTTTTGGATGGTTTATTTGTACACAATGAGCGGTTAATCAGAACTTTTGGCTTAATGCTTCTAGCTTCTTTTACGGCTCATCCTACCTCAAAGGTACAGTTCCATATGTTAACTAGACATCAGGTTAATGGACTCTGGCAATCTGCAAATTACATCTCTACATCCACTTTAAACTTGACTAAAATACATGATATCTACTTTCTTTTTAAAATCTCTGTTAAAAGCCAAGTCACATATTAAAATGACAATAGTGTATTTCAAATGTTTATGGTTTTGATATTTTTTACGTGGTTTTCTAATTAGATAAACTACAGGCAACTCATTCATACCAAAAAGAGAGTCAATCTTCATTAGATGTCAGAACAGTGATTTCTCCCATAGAACTCATTCCCATGTTGAAAACTAAAGACAAAATTAAACAAACTCCTGAACTGATCCTCAGAACTTAATGTATCTTCATTTTTTCATACATTTTTCTCTTTTGTAGTTTTATGTTTCAGTAGTAATAATGTATATTGATGTTTTGTTATAGTATACCATTGGAATTTCTTCACAGGCTATTTCAAAAGTTAAATGAGCAGACCTGCCACACAACAAATCACCTCATCTAAGATATTATTTTTTATGTTTTTCTAGCCAGTGTTTCCAGCTTTACCAGTAAAACCATATTTGTACCGAATTCTAGGGACAATGACAGCTCTGAGGGGAGTTTCTGAGCTCAACTTCTGTTTCCTCCATGGCACATGGAAATGTGATAGTCAGCAGTATGCTGTCAGGTCAGGTAGCCTTGCCTTGCCTGCCTGTTTGCAGGTTGCTGGTTGGAAATTGCTGATATATGATCAGAAATGAATGATATAGTATTCTTTGCCATTTGTGAGGGGCATGGCATAGGACAAAAAGAGTCATTGGCAGCAAACTGTGATGCACCCATGGTAAATCATTTAAGATATGAGTAAACTTCTGTAAAGGTATTTCTAGGTTGATCAAAAACACTTGTGGGTTTTGGAACTGACCTTTGAATCTCAGAAGTGTGCTGCTCCAAACCAGAGGGCACTACGAAGCGCGGTGCCCTGACATCAAACAGAGCACTTCCCATTCCACTCAGACCTTCATTAGGTATTATCAGAGTATGTCTTCTAAAGCCACATTTTTCTGTGTAAAATGTTGTGTACCTCTACTGGCACCTGCTGTGGTCAGAGAAAATGGGATTACATATAATCCTAACTCCTGTGGTATAGACAATGAGATTACACATCTCCTGGAGCTATACTTTCTTGCACTACCACAAGTTATAAAAGAGCCCAGGGGCTAATCAGTCATCAAACTCATGTGAAAACTAGGGAGAGGGGAAAAAGAAAATAACAAAAAGATTTGTGCTGCTGTCTTAGTGATAAGCATTAGTACAATAACAGCTAAATTCTTCCCGTAATAAAAGAGATAGAGGGTGGAATAGTTTTCTCTGTGATTTTTTCCTGCTAACAGTAATTGCAGTATTCCCATTAAAGAAACAACCCAGAGCATTTTCAGAGGAAAATTTCAACTGCATTTCTTTTCCCGAGGAAATTTTGTTTCCTGGTTGTTTACTGGTGTTTAATGTGGAGTTCTAGAAAATCTCTATCAACCTGTATATCAGATAATCAGCTAACTAAGTTTAATTATATGAATCATTAACATATCGTTGTGTGATGTGTGGGAGCACAGTAGAAGAACGCATGCACATCAAACTAAAATGAAATTTAGAAATTTAATGGGTAGATTGGAAGAAACTTAATGCTGAAGACTGCAGTAAAGATGAGGCTGATGAGAAGTCTATCCTTTTGAGATGCTGAGTGCTCTTACAATGTGTTTAATAGGAGCTGAATAGACAGAATTGGGCACTGAATGATTTATTCACTGGGTTGTTTTCTAATGAGACAGAAGAAAAGATCACAGATAAGAAAAGTAAAATATTCAATAGTTTTGTGATTGCTCTCCAGAAGATAATCCTCACAGTTAATAAAACATGGTGATTGCTCCCAATTTAGGTTAGGGATTTTTTTTCTGGGCTCTTTCAGCCATTTAGTATGAAAAAGCAAAAATTAAACATTAAATAACATTTTTTTACAAAAAAGTAAGATTAAAGTTCAAGTTCATTAGGTTTTCTTACAGAGCAGAGAGACTGTGAAACTTCTTTTAGTAATCAGTTTCTTATCTCTATTCCACTAAACTCAGGTGTTGAGAAGAAAAAAAAAAATTCTCTTGGGAGAAAAATGTTAACGTAATCTTAATTTTTATTTTTCCTTCCTAACAATGTCACAATTTACAGTTTTGAGAGAGATATATATAGAGAGATATATTCTGCTAGGACTATCCACAGAAGGGAATTGATACCTATCTTGCTAGATCCCTTTGTAAAGTTCTCAATTAAAGGTCGTTGGCACTTCTTAAGTGTTCCTTTATTCGAACGTACTACCATAGCCCAACTGCCAGCCATCATCACCCGCACCCTAGGTAGTCAGCAAAGAAGGCTGACAGTACCTCTCTTCTGTTTCGTTTTTTTTTTCTTCCAAGAGGTATTAATTTTAAAGACCTTCCTAGTGGAAAATCTGGCACTAGAAAAAACAGATGGAAAAAATATAGAGGGTTTTGTGATAATCAGATTAGTATACACAGTGCTGTATAGTTTTGCCCTGGGCATTTATTGAAAGATGGGTGTAGATACTGAAATTTTTATCAGACATTACATTGCCGCTCTCATCCAAGTCTTTTTTTATAAGCCCAATGTAATACTAATAAAGCCATGTTGCATTATATAAGCAAAACAGGCTGCTTCTGATTCTTGCAATAGGCAGTGGAGATTTTATCACAACCCTACTTAGCAAAATGATAAAAATGAAATCGGCTTTTTCTGAAAGGTTCTTTTTTCCCTAAATTCTGTGGGTAATTTGCAGCTGTTAGTGTTGATGAAATACATATACAGATGAAGAATTGAGGAGGAGCAGCTGCACCGTTGCCCCAGATAATTCATTGAACATGTACTTCCAGATAAGTTTCCTGTGATAGCAGTGAAGGCAGCAGCACCTCAGGAACTCATGCGAAACTATAGAAGGGTGCTTTCTCAGGCAGTCACACATCAGCACCAGAAATTCAAATTAATTAACTGCATATGTTGAATAACGAGTTCTACGAGTCTAAATAAGATACCATCATAGACATTGTTCTGTCTACCTTGCTGCTGAAAAATTAAGCTCCACCAGAGAAGTGCAATATTAAACATGCGACAGCTGAAGTATGAGAAATTCAGCAAATGTTGGGCCAAAATACCTGACTAGCATGTCTCCATTTGGTTCATCAGCCTGTTCTGTCATTCTGAATGCCTTTTTTATATGAATAAGGTAAAGAACAAACTTATCAGTATTTTTGTGAGGATTTACAAGCTTTCTCAGAATCCCCTCAATTTTTTGAAATGCCAACTTGGTATTTGCACTGTGCACAGCTAATCATCCATCTGCATTCTGTCATAGAGGCCACTTTCCAGCAAAGGTGTGTGATTGCTGGGGGAGATGAAAAGGAGGAAAACGTCTTTTATGTCAATCTTGTAGCTGCAAGTATGATAGCTTGTTCAGTCTTGCACAGTTCAGTCAGGTCATGCTCACTAATCTTAGCTGGAAACTCAGACAAACCAGAAACCAATCCACTAGGATGCATTTCCTGAAGGCTTTTAATGTCTTATTCTCTTCTGGAGCCTTCCCTTCAGAAGAGCATTTAATAAATACTTCACCAGTATGAGGCGATTATGTTCTGTGTTAGATGCACATGTGAACATGCTAGAGACACTAGGTTTATCCAAAATTTGGTGATACACGGGCTATAAGTAGGGGTGAAATCTTTCTGTCTGCTAGCTTTGATTTCAACAGTTTCTTTATAGCTAAAGATCTGACAGATAACAAAGAAACTGTAGAAAACCTGAACAAGGGCATGTTTGCGTTTCGCATTCATCATTTCCATTGCTGCTATTCTCCCAAATATCTGTAAGGTATATTTAAATTAAAAACCTCAAGACTGGGATCATGATGATCTGGCTGAGCAGTATCTGACATGTCAGCTCACTTATTGCTGTACTGCTCCTCTCTGTCCCAGCTTGGCCTAGCGACTCTTACCATCACAGCTGCTTTACAGAATGGGCACATCAGGAATAAATTTTGCCCTTAGATCATATTCATATGCCCATGATCTGACAATTGTGCATCAAAATGTTTAAACTTGTTGCCAAAAGAAGAAAATAAAGTATGTGTGACTGATGAGCCAGCTGAACAGGTAAAAGACTATAAATGGGAAGCTTTGAGGACATTATGTAATGCGGACCTGTCTCACAGCCAGTTTCTGTTAATGATGGAATAGCATCTAGTAATGGCAGCACCTTATCAAGTTACTGTCAATTTTTGTGAAATTATTAACATCACAACCAGATTTTCAACTTTTGTATGTCATTAGGGAAGCCTCACAAGTTCAGTGGAGTCTGTTTGCGAGGAAGCAAAGAAGATGAATTTTTCTGGAAGACGAATCAGTTGGTACATTGTTTCATACGGATAAGACTAGATTATTTTGGGTTTGTTAGCAAGCAGCAACAAGACATTGTATGGGTATATATGGCTGAAATTAAGATGTAGATTTCCAGAGAGAGGAGGACTAGTGTGAAAGAAAGACTGACAGATGACTGGTGTCATGCTCTCCTAGGGAACAAATTATTCATGCTTTCAAACTTTCAGATTTTCTTTATATGTTCTTCTGATAATTTTTTCACTATTGCATACCTGGTTTTGCTTTCTTAATAGTTCTCTGAGGAAAAGTTTCTGAGCCCTCAGGTTGGAGTTTGTGAATGTAATGAAGTTCGGTATCTCACCGATCAGCAGGGTGTTTAGGCTTTGTTAGGTATGGCAGTCGTTTTGCTGCATCCACCTATTCTCATCTCCCTTGTTCGCTGCTTGGGAAAAGAACCATTTCCCTTAAAAATGTGTATTTTAGTACGTTGCGGTAAAGTGAAATACTGGTGATTGGTGCCTATACAGACAGAAAATTTGCAAGCAGATAAGTTCATAAACACTACTGAAAAATTTAAAAAGATAAGAGGACACTTTTAAAATAAATTTTGTTGCCTCAGAAAACATCTTGTGCATAATGTGCCTTTAAAACTGCTGTGTCTGATACCAAGCTTTTCTTTACATGTGCATTGTTTGCCTGTAAATCTATCACTGAAGTAAGCTTAAAGATCTTTAGTGATAATCAAGTAGCATTCCAATTTAAGCACTTTGGCAAGTCTTCACAATGTCATTGAAAAACAGGAGGAGTTTCTTGACAAAGAGATCCCCTTGGAAGAAGGCTGTGAGAAGATATCACAGATTCTACAGTTCTTTACCTTTTTTGCACATAGTACAGTTTGGATTTTTCTTGTTTTCAGGCATGCGTGTTGCAGTAACATAATCAGAATGTCTGTCTGAATAACTCCTTGATACCGTTTCACATAGCAAATAGTTTAAAAACATAGAGGTTTTAATTCTTATACTTTTTTAAGGCTTATGGCCTACTCTAAGGTAACTTCTGAGTATTCTGATCATCAAATGATAGGAAGTATTTCACTCCCTGCCTTCATCTCTGCTCCTTCACGTAGCTAGATTTGCAGCAGATGCATTTAGCTAATAGAACAAGCAATTGTAAGGGTATAAATAATTGTTTTAAAATGCTATTTAAAGTACTATATATAGCATGACTTTCCTGGAAATCTTTCCATATACTGTTTGGTAGGAAATAGTTTCCAAGCAAGTTGCTATGTTAATTTGATAGCTAAACCCTTCCCAATGTTCATGTACTTGATTTGCTTATAAAAGAAATCCCATTTTAGGCTGAGCGTTTATAATCAATTTGCTGTTACCAAATCATCAGAGAAAGGAGCCATACCACATAATAATGTGAAAAACCCCAAACAACTAATGTTAGCAAAAGCACGCCTAAAATCCAATTTTGAAATGCACAATTTTGGTTGGTTTTTATCACATCTACGCAGTAAAAATCCAAAGAGAGATTAATATGATAAAATATGGGACTACTTAAGCTGTTAATTTTCTAGCCAAGTTTAGATGAATATCATGGACTAGGATGCTAAAAGCCATCTAACATAAATGTTTAATGAACAAATAAAGCTGTCAAAGGCAAATGTGCATTGCACATTATGTATGTATTTGATTTGGGTAGATTGTGCAATTAGAATCCTTCTCTGATCTAGGCTTAAAGGAAGTCTGTTTTCCACAACTTAGAGCTTTACTATTTTTAATAGTCTGTTCACAGTCTGATTTTGTAGGCATCTGGAGTTTTGTGTGGCCAGTTTTCCAGGCCAGAATTATAGAACCAATGATCTAATTCTTCGGGCTTTCCAGGCTTGCAAATATTTTTATTGACTAGACCAAACTTCAGATGTAAGCCTTCTACTGAACTTCTACAAAAACACAGGCAAAAGTCTCCTTTTGCATCTAAATGGGGAATCTCAGTGATGAAACTTCCCAGCCTGGAATATTTTAAAGGATTTAACAGAAAGTAGCAAATTCATGTGTAGAAGAAAATTTTGTTTCCACTTCAACTGCTTCCAACAAGATCTACAAAACATCAACACCACTAACAAATACATAGAAGATCCGTATTCTCTATTTAATAAGAAACCTTGAAGTGATGTCTACAATATGTTTTTGTAACTCCCTAGAACCACGTGTTTTCATTTCTATTTGGATCTATTTCATATAAGGCATTATTGATTTTCCAGCTAGCATGGATCTTTGGGAAAAAAAAATCATGATAAAGTCTTGCACTATGGATTCTTCTCATCTTTTTTAGAGGGCTGTAGAATACTTCTGGAATGCTGACTTACGCTTTTTTCCCCAGGGAGGTCTAATCCCCACCAAAAGCCTTATGTAATGAGGAAAAAAAAAATTAAAAAATTGTGTGCTAAGTGAAAAAAATCTGTGATAAGCTCCGGTGAAGGTGATTATATCTATATTCTTCAACACATTAGTAGAAGTCTTAGAAATCGCAATAGTTTCAGCAACTCCTTCTGTATAAAAGGGCATAATTTTTATTGCAGCCCTCCTACAAATGTTTTAATCAAGAGAGTTGACTTTGGGCCCAAGGACTTCATTTAACTAAGACCTTCTAAAAAGAAAATGAACATTTCTTTGGATAAAAAGATAATGTGACATTAAGTCCAAGAAGTTGATGTTCAACGGCATAGAAATAAATGTCCATAACCTGGCAAACAGCATGTTCTATGAGAAAATAAATGAGACTGGCATAACTATAGTGACTGCTGAATTTGTACTAATCATTTGTAAATGAAATCCTCTTTTCATTAGCATTTCCATGCTCACATGCATAATTTACAACAAAGGTTTGGAGGCACTAACACAGTTTTCATAAATTAGTGGTAATTTTGTTGTTGCTGAAACCTAGGAAACTTTTTAATGCAGTAGGATTTTTACATATGAAGAGAACCATAACCTTGATTGCCTTAAAGTCAGATTTAGTGTTTAAAATGTATGTAATGGGCCTGATTTCCATTCTGTATTCCTTTTTGTAGCAGTCTGTTCGAATGCAAAGTAAGCATAAAAAATGACCAGAGCTACCAGAGCAAAGTGGTAGGGTTAGGCGCTATTCTCTGTAAAATGCTGGAATACTTTGCTAGGTGGGCATAGGCTGAGAGTTTTATTTATTTATTTGATGGCAGCTACAAAATCAATTAGAAGTTGTATGTGACAGATAATTAGCTAGCAAGCACCATATATTGCTGTCACTCACCTTGACCATGTCTTTTTTTCTCTCTTTTTTTTTTTTCCAACCTATCCCTCACTCCCATCCCATTCACCCCTCAGGAATGTTTCCTTTGCATTGGATTGGGGCACACTGACACAATGATGTGGGGAGACTTTAAAGCTTCTGCTAGCTGATAAATTGAAGAATATAATTTCCAAGGCAGATCTGACAATGTGTCATCTCACTGAAACACTACAAATTAAATACAAATCAACTCCGTGAGTGAAGAAACCAGGACTGCAGCTATCTGGAGGCAGAAGAGAAGTAGGGATGAAAGAAAAAGAAATAAACCCATTTATTCTTGGAATAGTTACATAGTTAATGTAAAAAGTTTGGAGTAGGTAAGCAGCTCCAGAGATTCAATACAGCTTTACCCAACAGGAAATTATAGAAGCTCCTGAGATTTTTTAAAAGTTCAGAAATATTGAAATTCATGCTTTTTAAATTATCTGACGTTGAGAGTGCTGATCATTTACTATTATTCCTGACCTGTAGCAATTTTAAAAGGAGAAGTTCTTTTAGGGAATCTGGCCAACTCTATATTTTGAAAAAATTGCATTGCAGTTCTAGTCCAGAAATGCTGAATTATGCTTCTAGAAATAGATTGAAAACTATAACTATGAATATTCATTTGACTGCTTTTTGCAAATTAACTACATATTTTGTTTTCATTTTTCATGGTCCCTTTGTGCTCGCTTTCACTTGTACAAGTGTCCTTGAAATAAGGGGGAAACTTCTCAGAGCTGGGGTACTACACTGTCGACGTGGTCAAATATGGGCAGGGTGGCCGGATTCTTCTTCACCTCATATCTGCTCAGCTGTCTCTTTCTGCTCCCGGTATTTATGCAAGGGAGGGGAACAGAAAATCTTTTTCTGTGTTCCCATCTTCCAGCAAAACCTACAGCAGACCAAAAATGGCTGGGACTAAATGGTAAACTCGGTCAGAACACAATGAGATAGAATTGCTTTACATTAGAGAGCATGTCTAAACGCTCTGTAGTGTTAGAAAGAAATGGCTACTCCTGTGCTTTATGTGATTAGAGCACTGCTCTGTGAACTGCTTGGGAAAGAGTTCATTATGTATTATTTTTATGATGCAAAGTCTGTTTAGAATTTATAGGATGCCTGCACCGTTGGTTTCAATGGATCTTTGCTTAGTGGGAAAAACAAAATAATACAGTATTGTAATAGCACCGTGGCTGCTTCTGCATCTTATGAGATAAGAGCAGTATTCAGGCCCTCATGAAGTTATGTGACCATTAAAACACAAAGGAAATTAAAGACTGGAGAGCCTTTAAAATAGCATTATGATTTGATTCGCCAAAGTGAAGACACTTTGGATTATGGAAACAGCAACTTTCTGACAAAAAGTGCTTAGAGTGATGTACATTGGATTTCGTAGATTAGGAATGTGCAGGACATGAGATATAATACCCTGCATAATGTGATTTTTTTTGAGAACAGATTGAGATCCTTCTCACCTGCTTCTTTCACTGTTTATTTCTTGGGTTTTTTTGTTGGTGTAGGTAGGACAAGAATATTACTCAACAAGGAAAGCAGATGTATTTATTCCAAGAACATTAGAATTTTAAGCTCATAAGGAATGCTGGAACAAATCCATCTCTCCAGCTCTGATTGGGAGTGGGGTGAGGGACAATTTTAGTGTCCCCTTGTTATCAGCATCAGCTTCAGTCCACCTGTGTGCTTATCTGCTTACTAGGAACCAAATCTTCCTGCCAAGCGATGCCCTGCATTAGTGATACACAAGTCAGATTGGGGTTTCTCCCGTTAGCTGTTTAGTATGTTGTGTATGTATGTATGTGTATGTATGTTATTTAGATGCGGTGCTGATACTAACAAGTGGTGGATGTAAATTGAATTGTGAAAAAGACATTGCAAAGTGTATTGCCTGAAGAATGAAATCAATGCTTGTATGTTCTCAAACAAAATTATTTTTCACTTGCACTATTTTTAAGTGAAGTCATTTTTCTGCAGGTGAATATCAGAATAATAAATCATCGCTAGAGAAAGTTTTGCCATGCTTAGTGATTTCATTAGAAACATTTTTCTACCTATATAATATGCAAATATTTCTCAGGAATATAGGAAACAAGTAAATTGGCTCATTTTACACTGAAGATGTGAGTGTAAAAAGTCTGGTTTTTTTTTTCCCTGGACTGACTTTACATACTGAATTGGTTAACAGAAATGTGTAAATGGAATTTTTTGTAAGGTTCAGAACTTAAATTTGTACCACCTATTACTTCCAGTGAAAGATCCATCTGTGTTTTTTGAACACCAAATTTCAAATTGTTATTTGGGCAGCCTTAGTATAGGGTAATAAGGAAGGATTTTAGTATAGCGGTAAAATCTTACATCTAAGATAACTGCTTTATGACAAAGACTGAATGTAGGTTTCTTAAGCAGCATAGTATCGCGTAGAATGCCTATTTCTATTTTAGAAAATCAAATTTAAAAGACTTGTCATTTTCTTTCAAGAGACACTTCAGATCTTACATTATAAGAAAAAAATCATATAACTAGTTAAAGTTAGTAGAGAGAACTCCTTCTGAAGTGTTCAAGCAGTTTAAACCTATTCTTTTTAAAATTGATCGCTTAAGTGGAGATGAAACAAATCTAAAAGCCCTACATTTACATATTAAAAATTTGAGAAATTAAAATAAGTTCTGAATCCTTCCTCTTGCTTGCCTTGAAAGAATACCGAAGCCCAACTTCCAAACAATTTAGGAACAGTTTAATTGGCCTCTTAGTATTTTAAAGCTCAAAATACCTGTATGAATATTATACAAGGTTAGTTTTCATGCGCCACTTGGCAGACATTGAACTAAAGTTTGTGTTCAGAATGACACTACTATATCTGTGAAGCTGTTATGCATTAATGGAGGTAGACCAGTTTGGCACACTGACATTTCCTATGGAGAAGTCCTGGGGAATTTATCAGAGATGAAAGTAACATTTTGAAAGCATCTAAGTAATTCAGATGGAGAATGAAATGGAAGACAAAAATTCTGTACACCTGCTTTTGAGAAGTATTTTTGTTCTCTGCTTGGAATGGACAGAGAATCTTCTGTTTTCATGGAATCAGAATTGTCTTAAAGTATGTCTGGCTGTGTTAGCATGTCTGAACTCATTGGCTTAAGTTTTTGAAAAAATTGCCCAAACAATCAGTGAAATGATAGAATGGCTGGATAACAACAGCTGAGGTCAGCCTTAGTGCTCTGTATCAATCTACCCCCCGGCTGAAGACACGAGGAAAGGAAGTGGGTTCAGCAGAGAAGCTGTAACTACATCTCTTGGCCACAGATAAGAACGAGGGCATAGAGAAGTACGAGTGAGTCGGCGTAGCTGGTACTTTGCCCTGCACTGAGCAGCGTAAATATACCGGGATACTGGACAACAGATGTTGTAATAGACGTAAACTCATACATTTAATCAGTTTGGTGACTGCGATGGACGTTGTTGCACTACATCTTGATTAGCAAGATTCAGGCAATCACAATGTAGACTTAGCAAGATGGCAGTCGTCATAAAAGGTATGCTTTCTGAGAAAGTTCAACCTAATTTAAACATAGTGCAGTGAGATTTTCTGTTCAAATCTGGACGGTACTGCAGGGGTGGGTACTGTGGGTGTTTGCAGTATGAATGACTGCAGAAATACTACTTTTTATATCACATATATAATTTATATCATATATTTTTATATATATGGGAACTAACATCCTTAAGTTGGAAGGCTTTTCCCACCCCATATTAAGTTAATTTGATAAGCCAGAGGCTCTTTTGAACACATTATTTTAAGCTTAGATGCTCTAAGGAGAGGAATTGCCATGATTTTTTTTTAATATTCAGCCTGTGATTCCTTACATTCTCCTTTTCTGGTTTCCTAATATGAAGAGTTTAGTGGTTAGCTAAAAAGAACAGGACAATCCCACAGTAATAATAGTAATAAAAAAATATGGATATTGAAAAGCCACTAAATTTGGGTGCCCCAATTTAGACTCCTTTAGAAGACCTGCATTTCAGTAAAAAGCACACTCGCTGCAAACACCAAGCTTTTTGGGGAGGTTTCAAGGTGCCCACATTAATCCGAAGCTTGTTTTTATGATTTAGAGCTACACCCGCTAAATTAAATACTGGCATACTGAGCTTCAAAGGCACTCTCTCTCATTGCTGACCTTGTTCTTAAGTAAGAAGAGTTGAATGAAATTTATTGGCAGCTTTTATAATTGTTTTGAAACCACTCTGCCTTCTCGCTTTGTAATCGAATAAGTTGGCAAAGCTTTTCAAAAGAGCCTAAAAGGTCATTGGAAAATAGCTGGCCTCAGCCTCGTTTAAAACATTTGTTAACTTATGTTACATTTTCTCTTAAGAACAAGTTATCAGTTTAAAACAATGGTACATTGATTGGCCAATTATAATGGAATTTCTGTGAAGTACATACAGCATTACCACCTCATTAATAACACGTTAGTCCTTCATTATGGCATCATTACAATGAACATCAGAAGAATTAATAAAGTCTGGCCACAGCAAGCGTTACCAAAAATTATTCCCAGTCTCTGCAATTATTTGGCCCATGGTCATTCCACACATGCATTTTGTTTCAATGATCCAGGGTGCTCTTAATAACATACAAAAAAGAAAAAATTAAAATGCCACAGCCACATACCCTTTGAGGCATTAGCTATTTTGTATCCAAGGAAAACAAACCGTGAATGCCTGCTGGGTAACTGTGAAATCTCTTAGCCCCTTTCTTTAACTGAGGTCCAACAGAGCTATGTGACTAGAGTTTAAAGAGCACTAGAAAGCATTTGGTCTGTCTTCTAGCAGAGGGTTTTCGTTGGTCTATAAAAAAATTGAAGCGCTTGGACAGCTTTGAAATCAGGTTAGTGCAACTTTTTTAAAAACCAGCAATTGCTGTTAGTTCCTGTTTTATAAACAAAGTTTACATAAGTGTTTGGAAATAATAAAAAAAACCTATAACATGTTTTGAATTAAAAAAATCAAAATACCTTTTTATGTGAAGATGAAATATTTTAACTTTTTCAGAATTGTTTTGCCTGTTTTTCTTACAGGATTTTTTAAGCAAACTTTTAATCTCTGCATCTGCATTTTTCACTGCAAGTTTCTGATCAAATACCACCACTCCACTCCTCATAAATCTATATTCCCCTTCCTCCAGCTGATGGATTTGTAGGCTATGCAGTACTCTTAGAAATGCAGTCTCTGCTGCTACCGATGTGAAACTTTTAAGATACGACCTAATCCAACAGCGGGTGGCAGAGTTAATATAGATGGTAACAGTGACAGTGCCAAATGGGCTCCTAGGAATCTATAAAGATGCCTAGGATGTCCCAAACAGTGAAATTTGCTAGCTAGGACCAGAGGAAGCTCAGTTCAACTCCTTGCTACCCCCTCATTCGGTAACCTTGGGTGCATCGCCCAGGGAGCTGACGCCCAGGGAGACTGTCTGGAAAAGGAGGGAAATCGCGTGTGGCTGCCTCGCGTATTAGCATAATCACTTTACAGTCTGCCATAAACCACTGGGGACTGAAAACATGCAGACAGAAAGGAGAACAAAGAGCACAGATGAGAGGAAAGGAGACCCTGTAAGTGGGGCACAGGGCTTGTAACTGAAAGGCAGAAATGATCTGCCAGCTCTGCGACAGGCAGAGCGAGCTTGGCACGAGGAGCTGAGAGGGAGAATCGAGAGCTGACCTGGCAGCCAAAAGAGAAAAGGGGCAGAAGACCTGCAGATGTAGCAAGCTGCGGGGAAGAGAACTGTCCAGCTGCCTGCCAAATAACACTGCAGAGGGAAACAACCCCAGGTGATCTGTCTGTTTGAGTGTCTGAGATCATTTGTATTTTTATTCATTACAGGGGCTCAAATTTAAGGAGTTCACATGGAAAAGATAGTTATCGTGGCTCCGTTCTCCAGATGCCTCCTGGAGAAGCTTCTTTATGAAAAAGAATCAAAAGGTTTCCTAAAGTGCTTCCGAAAAACTGTAAAATAACTTTTTTGCTCCCAGCTTCCCTCCTCCCTCCCCTTTTGGATTTTTCGTTTCTACCTTCTATATCGTGGAAATGCTAAGCGGTAAAGCGGAAACCTTAACAAATGCATGGGATAGGAAGTAAGGTGCACAAACACATTCTCTTCCCCGAGTAAGCAACACACAGATGGAGGATTTCTGCTTTAAAAAAACCGTACAGAAACAAGCCCAAGCAAATGAATTGCTAATCCAAAGCAAACTACTCTTGGTTGTCAGATAAGTGTTCTAAAATGTTCCAGACAGACCCTGAAGGAGTTATAATTCATAAAGGAATACCTGACAGAAATACTTGATCTTTGGGGTTGGGGTTTTTTTAATAACTAAGCACGCTCTGCTTTTTTTCAGATCTTGATTTAATTTGTCTCAGTTTTGATATAAATGGTTTGAACTTGTTTATAAATAACAAAAGTGTCAGAACTGATACATTAGTTGGAAAAAACCCCATGTTTTGCAGTGGTAATGGGGTTTTATTGTTATTATTTTTCATTTTTCCAGAATGCGTAGCAAGAACTGACAGTATTTGGTATTAGTAGTATAGTGAGGCAATCATAACAGAAATTATGTCTTTCTTGCTTAAAGATTCCCAGGAGAAGTATTAGGAGAAAAATAGTCACCCTACATATGGAACAAATCAGACTAACTGCAGGCTAGGTAAAACAATTTTGAGTAATGCACAATGCATAAACGTAGTTAGGCTTTGGAAAAGACAAACTGCAACCCCACCCCAAAATAATAATTAAAATATAATTTATTGTCAGTTTATGCCTAGGAAATCTCGTGACAGAAATACTAGGTGTCTGATATAATACTGTTATTTGTATATGCCATGATTATAAGCTTTAAAGTTTCATGCTGCTGCAACGTTTTTGTTTGTTACCTGAATTACACAGAGGAATTACGGAATTATTCAACTATCTGAAAGACCAATACAGAGTTTTTCAGCTGAGTTTCCTAACTGAAAGATCATTTGCTAAATCTTGTTAGAATTGAGCACAGCCGTGAACATACTGAAATGCCATCAGTTTGCAATATTTCTGTTTTGAAGCCTCTCCAGAGGTAAAAATAGTTGCAACTTTGAATGCCTTACCGAATCCTTGTTTCCATATGCCTAATTCCTCTAGAGCTGGGGGTCACGTGCAATGGGATAATTAGGATTATTTCAGTCTAGGTCGACATTGCCAGTGGAAATGAATAGAATTTACTCAGATGAAAAGGCAGTACTGATAAGGTCATAAAAAGTGGACATCATAGGGAAAGTCTTGAAAAATAATGGTCTAAAAAGGGTGATTTAAGATCAGGTTTATGTCTGAGCTTTGTTTTGGTGCACAGTAAGAAGTGTCAAATGATGGCTAACTTACTCTCATGGTTAGACATAGTTCCAGACCCCAAAATCCTAGGACAACAAGGATTGCTTATTTAGTTCTTTCCTTCAGCCTATGGGAGAAGTGGAGAATAAATAGATAAATCCCTTAAAGGCAATGCAGAATTTCCTGTATGCATGGAAAAGATTCAGGAAACAATTCTGTAGCTTCGTATAAGACAGTGTAGGACACCCTTCGTATTGGCTGGTGCCTATAAAGCACCATTCAGTTATTGTTAGTAACAAGTGAGCCAAATAATTAAAAAGTCCTAAGCAAGTTTGTGCTGCTTGAATTATTTTATTTTTTTTTTTGGTGAAACAAGATGTTACGATCTCCAGAGATGTCCTGCATCATAGCATCAGTAAGCTTAGTGTCAGGACATTTCTAGGCTTCTTATAAATCTGTGGGGGTGAAAAATGTGTAAAGACACACTTCTCTCTAGCTACATGTATGTATATAAGTGTATATTTTCTTGGAGGAGGGGAGATATGAGAATGGTTATAGCAAAATTGCAGTGTAAAACTTCCAGAATTTACTCGTTACAAGCCTGGTCAGACTAATCATATAGTTACACTGGCAAGTTGGACACCGAACTGCCGTCTTTTTGGCTGAGGGTACTGTCAGCATAGTAAGAACAGATGGAGCAGATGTAGCTGTAAAACCACTCCAAGCGCTTTTGCCAAGATGCTGCTTCCATATGAGGCCTTGGTTCTGGGATGGCCAGAAAGGAGAACTTCTTCCCTTCGTTTTACTGGAGTGGTTTAAGTAATTTGTAAACTGGTGGAGTACAAATTTTTCAGACAGTAACAGGTGCAGTAGACTTCAGGGAGAGGCCAGAGTCAGCAGCAAATGGGAATGAGGATAAAGAAGCTGGCAGACAAATCTTAGTGTATTGATTTTAGTCTGCCAGAATGTATATTGGATGAGGCTGGAGACCTGCTGACTCTGTCCTCTCCTCAAGACTGCTGAAACATTCAGATTATGAGGCCTGTGAAGTAGCAAAGTCAGAAAGGCAGAGATCCATATCAATAAAGTAATTCTGATTTTAACTTATAATCACACACGCAGAGATTTTCATTTTTTAGAACGTAATATGGGCGAAGAAGTTACTTACTTTTTGTTGTCTTTTTGGATACAGATTTTTCTTGATGCTGCAGTTTAAATAATGATGTTGTTTTTCTGATTAGCTGCTCGGGATTGCAATTTTTCCCTGTATGTGACCGTATAATTTCCAGTAATACAAATGGAAAAGGATGCATATATTGCAGAGAGAATAGAGTTCTGGTCCAGGTCTTTTACTTGGTGTTTAGTCAAACACAACACAATGTCTTACTGGGTCTTTTTCAGAATGAATATTTTCAGTGACTGAAGAGAAACTGAGTTGTGAAACTTAGAATTCTTTCTTGATTTCAGATTTATTGAGAAATCTGATCCATGTATTTGAGAACACAAGGGAAACTGCTCACAAACCAGAGATTTGTTTTTGAGTAATCATGAATGGGAACTTACTATTTTTATTAGGTTCGTTTTTTTTTCCCCTGAGATATCCTGGTTTAAGTTATCCTGCTTTATTTTAGAAATTAATGTGTTAAACTGTGGGACTGTAAAACAATATGCGTTTATTTAGCATGTGTTAAGGTTCTTTCAATATACTAGGGCTGTAGTCAGAATGTGAAAGCCACTTAGGTTTCATTTGGTGTCATTACCTTCTTAACAAGTGTTGCGTTAAGGGGCAAAGTAGTTTTGGCAGAAAATAAACCCCCTTGTGTTCTAACACTCCTCACGGAGGTGGGAGGCTGGGTGCGGCTAGGTTTAAATTCTGAGCGATGCCCAATTCACCACTATCAGTCCAGGCGTGTTTAATATATTAAACTGTTACGGTTCTGGATGCACTGATAGCAGACTGCACCTTCAGCCCAGTCGTGCTCATCAACTAACACGGCCACGCTTCGGTCGCATTCAATGAGAAACCCAAACGACTGCTGCCTACAGAGTGCAGTTTATTTAAACAACAGATACACAAGTTCTTTTGGATTGCAAGTGATATTGACTGTCTGCAAAGCACGTGCGAATACTAAAGATGCGAGCAATATACCTCAGTTACAAAAGCGCTAAGTGATAAAACCACTCTATATAGAGATTTCTAAGTTTCCCAGGAAAGCACTTGGTATAGCCAAGTGTTCAAATCTTACCCACAAGCGTCCCTATGGGCGAGGAAGAGAGGCTCAGCCCCTCGACTGGTCCCAGAAGTCCACGATGGTGTCTTCCCTCACATCCCCCTTTTCTTGGGCTATTTTTATACTATTTTTTATCTTCAAGGTGGAGTTTGAGTGACTCTAGTCATAAATACTTTCATTATGATTGGTGTAAAATTTTCTTGCCTCACATTTAAAGGTATAGTGTATGAAAAATTCAGGGCGCAGACTCAAGGAGGAGTGGTCACACCTTGGAGGCGGGTAGCTTTTGGGATGAAGGTGTGTTTTGGTATTATAATGAAATTATAGAGAGAAAAGTTCACTGAAGGACAGCATTTCATCAAACAAATGACCGGTTGTTGGCTCAGGGTAACAAGTAGGCAGTTTATCAGTTCTATAAGACCTTCAAGGGCTCCATTTGGTCCCCAAGTTCCCAGTTTATCAGAGTTTTAGCTGCAGTGTCTCCGCTCTGATCCATCCTTCGCACTGTTTTCCTTCCGTGGTGCCATCTCGTTCCCATGTTTTCTGGATTATCACAGGGTTTGGCCTTGGAGTCTCCACCCCACTTCACTCCCCGTGTTGCTTTGCAAGCAATATTGTACAGGGAATCACAGATGTAGCGGATTCTTCACATACCAGCTGCGGCTGTATTTTACCCTAGAAGCCTTTTGATTTTATACCTTTCCCTAACGTGTGACCAATGCTGTATTATTGATCATTTTTAGTAATCGTTCCACAACAAGTTAAGTAAACTGTCAGATTCCTGTTTATTCATCAATATAGTATATAAGGAATAATCAAGTGAGTGATTCAGAACCATTCTTTAATTCACATAGTAAGGGAAATTTTTGCAGTAAGGCCCCGAACTGCAAAATTGTAAGGGTAACCTAGTGCCAGGGTTTAACCCCAGCCAGCAGCTAGGACCACACAGCCGCTTGCCCCGTTCTCCCTCTTCCCCCCAAGAAGCGTAGGGAGAAGAGGGAGAAAAGGAGGGAAAAGGAAATGGAAAAAAACCCCACATGGGTTGAGATAAAGACAGTTTAATAGAACAATAACAGAAAAAGGAAAATAACAACAACAACAATAATAATATTAATGGTAAAAGAATATACAAGATAAAGTGATACAACACAAGTCGCTCTTACTACCCAGTGAATCAGTTGCCCAGCCCGTCCCAAGCAACGATCGTGGATTCCTGTCTCCCCCCGTCCAACCCCCATTTATCTACTGAGCATGACGTCTACGGTACAGAATATTCCCTTGCCCATTCCGTTGTTCTGTCTATGCTCCTCCTCAGCATCTATGGGAAGCTGAAAAAAGTCCTTGAATGGTATAATGATCAGCGAACAACAACTAAACCAATATGTATTATTGACATTCCTTTCATACCAAATCTGAAACACAGCAACTCCTAGAAAGAAAATGAACTCCATCCCAGCTGAAACCGGGACACCTAGTCCCATGGATTGCTATAGAAATTGATGCAAAGCTAACATTAGCCTCCATAGGAGCAGGCTACCTGTGGTTAATGGGTTTAATTAGGCTTAACCATCTTTCCTGTCTGCTCTAGGTGTCCTCTTTTTTTTCTTACTTTTAAGTGTTTAAACTCCTGAATAATATGCACATTTCATCTTCGACACTGTCTTTTGAACAGCCTTAGTAACATAATCTTAAATTGTCAGTCATGTATATTCTCCTTCTGTTTAGTAATTTCTCTCAGGTCAGGTGGTAAAACATGTGTTTCCTTTTAAGAATAAAGCTCATTCACCATTTGTGATTAGGTAGTGTAGGTGAGAACTCTTCACACCACTTCTGGGTTTGTGGTTTAAGGCAGCAGAGGAAGAGGAGATCCATGCTTGGTGTCTGTCTGCCTTACACCTTGAATAACTGTATTTATTCGTGAGAGGAACTGATATTATAATCTGAAGTTACATAGTTACAGAGGTATGGTTACATACGTGATTCTTTCTTAATAGCTGTTACTGTTTTCAACTCAAAACCTGAGTTCTTTCTTACTTTATAACTATAGACTTATGATTAAATACCAATGGTGTTTTGTTAATAAAAGATGGTTTTGTTTTTAAAGGGTCATCTAAGTGAAATAATTAAACTTGCATGCTGATGTAGCTGAGGTTATATGCCTCTTGTCAGAACAAATGCTATGTTGCTAAGTGAAGCTACGTGTCCTTTATAACTCATCTCCTTGTAGCAGACTCTGAATAGTCTACCTGGTCAGAAAATTCGGGATTGTCTTTATGTCCAGAGCTGCTGCCCTACCTAAAAGGAATACAAGCTTGCCCCACAATTAATAGATGTGGTATCTTGTTCTAAGGAAGCTCTCTCCTTCGTAGAGATAAAATTATGCCTGTATATTGTAGTTGCATTATATCTAAGACCAGAAGCTGGAACAATGTGCTTTAGTTTTAGTAGTATCTATTAATCAAACCTCTGTCGCTGAAATACAGATTATTTCTAAATTGCATAGTAAAAGTTTTCTTATCTTGTAATGAATAAAAAAACCATATACATATGGGAGTTTCAATACATATTGTACTTTTCAATTTAGGTCTAAATCATATGCAAATTTTATTTCTATTGCTGGACCTTTGTGATGGCAGAGGTATTTTTCATAAGTATTGGGGAAGTGTTGTAATGAAACGAGTATTTCACGTTAGTTTCTAGTATGGGCAGCTGTCTTTTCTCCTCTAACTCTGTACTAAAGAATTCCAAATCATCTGACTGCAGTTAAACCATCTTTCGAGCTTGCATTTCTCCTTGGAGATGTCTGTCTAATGTTTAGGGTCCTACACAGTAAATGTTGTGTAAGAGAAGCATCTCAACAGGAATATCAAAACAGCGTTGTCACAGGTTCAGTTGTTTATTTCTGGGAAGAGTATTGCAGCAGCTTTTCATGAAAGGGGCCGTGCAGTATCCATTAAGTCATAGAGATTCTCCCGTGTATGTGAGAGAAACATGTAAGACACCAGGAGGGAACCGCAATGGCAAATTTGGGTGATGCTGTTGGGAAATGCTAGCTGGGACAAGTGGCTACCTGTGCACAAGGACTCCTTGGAGCACTGGTAGTCATGCAGTGCTCAGGATGCACTCTGCTCGGCTTTGATCATAAGGCAACTCATAAAAGACCCTCTGTGAAAGCACAGAGAACTGCAAAAACTCAGTGTTGTGGTGTTAGGGTCCATCTGAAAAAATCGGGGATTTATTCTTTTCTCTATAAAAGTCTTTCCTTATAGAACATTACTCAAAAAATTATAGGAGAAAATATTTCTGTGGTGTATATAAAACTGTACCTGAGAAAGTAAGTAATTCAATTTTGAATAGAGGATAACAGAAAAAAATAGAAAAGCAAAATTTGAGTGTTTAATAACAACAGAACATAATCGTTGGTGCCCAGCATTCTAAAGCAAGTTGTCAAAGTCAGAATGATTGCACTCTGTGATGATCTGTCACAGCATCTGGAAATCACCTTAGAGCAAGATTTGATGAGAATTGATTGTAGCCTTATTATTGCAAGTTTGTTATCAGATAGGTGCTAACTCATGGCAGGTGTTTGTTTATCTTGATTAGATAATGCTGCAGAGTTTGTCATGTGGCTGGAAAAATGAGAAGATTGCTTCGTGGCAAGAAGTGTATGTATGACAGGGGATGCGTCAGAGCTAGTTAAAAGAGAAGAAAAGTTGTATTTTGATGCTTTTTGAGGAGAAAAAAGAACACATTTGGAACACTGACATTGGGTTTTTTTGGTCCATGCTTTCACTTAAGTAGGTTTACTACTTGTTTGCTTATTGCATGCATCAGATACACTAATAGTATCCTATACCTATATTTCTGTGAAAGTCTAGCAAATATACTTGGGGGGATTAATTTGCATACGTTAATGTTATGCTGACAGTGGTAAAAGAACTTGCTAGTAGACTCAGAAAGATGGAAAGAGGTGAGAGTGGATAAGTAAAATGACAATTTTCTTGTATATTTTTAGCTTTCGTCTTAAAGGTTTTTATTCTCATGTCCTATTGGTTAGTATGACTCTAATGTGGTAACTGATAGGAAATGATGAAAGATACTCTGCACAGTAATGGAAGTCTACTTTCAAGTCAAGTTTCTGGCATGGGAGGTAGTTGTATTACGACTGGAATTTTGGTGCCCAAGTTACACTGCAGCAGCTATTCTAGTATGGTTATATAAATGGCGTTTATATACAGTAGTTTCAACAACTGCCTTTTGACAGGTAGGACCTAATTAGGTAAGAGGTAATCCTTATCTCCTTCTAGATTTCCACTTTGTCTCAGGAAATCAAAACACAAGCAGTTTTATGCCAAAGAAAAATGTTGTTTTTCCCTCAAATAGAAATACATGAAAAATGAACCCATAAAAATCAAGAGATCTATTTAGATTATAAAGCTCCTATTACTTTGGTTTTTTAAGAACATAAATGAAGCCAAAGAGAGCTGTACTTTATTTTGCATAATTGTAATGACCACAGTTATTCATTTAATAACCCTAGCCACTAGCCAGAGATGTCTTTTTAAAAATCTGAGTATTTTAAAATATCCTATGTGCTCTGTAAATGTAATTAAAGATAAATTCTTGTAAATTAGTTCTCTAAGCAGAGGGTTTTTTTCTATGTTTATAAAGCATAGAGGACTAGAATTTCGTAAAATTTTATTTGTAAATATATAAAAATATATTTATATAATTTCTTTAAATGCTTGTATCTTTAAAACACTTATTAAAGTAGTAGTTAGACTGTTTTATGAATATTTGAGGCTAGAAGAATGACTCCCATTAGCCTACTCTGGATTTTTCTGAGAAAATATATTTTAGAAAATTTAATGGTACTTGAACCTACATTATTTGCAAAGTGCTGTCTACTTCTGCCTGCCTGTTCGCTCCCTCAATTGCTTTCTCGCACACATACAGGAAAAATACTTTTCTTTATTAATCAAACTACCACAACACATTTGTCTTAACATTTCAGGCTTGTTTTCCAACCTCCTTATATTCAGGTGGTGAATGATACAAGTTAGGAATTCCCAGCATTTCATTCTGGATACTGCCACCACCCGTAGAAAGCATAAAACGGCATAAATCTCTTGAAGAACATCTTGGAAAATAAAGCAGAAAAACTTCAGAAATGGATTTGGTTAACTATACATTTTTCTCAGGCAGTCTGTTTGTAAAAATAAGATGTAAAGGAATGTGTTATTTTTCCTCTGATAGCAATTGTGTGCAAATCTGATGCTTACCACATCCATGGAATGAAGTGCTGAGATTCCTATGAGATATATGTCTATGTACCCTGTAGGAATATGTTTAAAGAATGTATTGAAATGCAGTAACTTACCAGACTTCATGGGAAATAGAAAGCCATGGAGATACTTTGCTACAGGTCATGTTAGTTGCAACACGAGGAAGACATACTAATGGTGGTCTTTGGAACCTCAGGTTGATATAGGAGCCAAAAGAATTGAACTGTAGAAACCAGGTTCCCCTGTGTTGCAAACTGGCATAATCTGAATGGTGAAAAGCATAAAAGTGGACGATGAGATTTAGAAGGGAATGGTGGGGTATCCCAAAGACCTGTAAAAATGGCCTAGAGCTAAGAACAGAGGGACAGAATAGCCCTGCTTTGTTCACTGGTGTATTTTCTGGCTTTATCAGCCAAGGTCTTTATGAACAATCTAGGCACTGGGCAGAATGCTTTGGATGTCAATGATGCTGCCTAGTCAAGCTGGATAATCTGTTACAAGTCCTTTCAGCTTTACTGTGGTGCTTTGATCCTTTAAAATAAAAACAAAACTAAAAAACCCCAGCTGTTTCTTCTCTGTTTGATAGCACCTCTCCAGCCACTGACTACCTCCCTCCCATGCCCTCTGAGTGCAGAGGGCAGTCTTGTACTTTCTTACTTTTCCTTGATGCTCTGCGTTTCCAGGATGAGTTGCTTGGGTTGGCCACCATTGTTTGTTTGATTGATTTCTGTGGGTTTGTTGTTTTTTTTTTTTNAGAAAAATGTTGTTTTTCCCTCAAATAGAAATACATGAAAAATGAACCCATAAAAATCAAGAGATCTATTTAGATTATAAAGCTCCTATTACTTTGGTTTTTTAAGAACATAAATGAAGCCAAAGAGAGCTGTACTTTATTTTGCATAATTGTAATGACCACAGTTATTCATTTAATAACCCTAGCCACTAGCCAGAGATGTCTTTTTAAAAATCTGAGTATTTTAAAATATCCTATGTGCTCTGTAAATGTAATTAAAGATAAATTCTTGTAAATTAGTTCTCTAAGCAGAGGGTTTTTTTCTATGTTTATAAAGCATAGAGGACTAGAATTTCGTAAAATTTTATTTGTAAATATATAAAAATATATTTATATAATTTCTTTAAATGCTTGTATCTTTAAAACACTTATTAAAGTAGTAGTTAGACTGTTTTATGAATATTTGAGGCTAGAAGAATGACTCCCATTAGCCTACTCTGGATTTTTCTGAGAAAATATATTTTAGAAAATTTAATGGTACTTGAACCTACATTATTTGCAAAGTGCTGTCTACTTCTGCCTGCCTGTTCGCTCCCTCAATTGCTTTCTCGCACACATACAGGAAAAATACTTTTCTTTATTAATCAAACTACCACAACACATTTGTCTTAACATTTCAGGCTTGTTTTCCAACCTCCTTATATTCAGGTGGTGAATGATACAAGTTAGGAATTCCCAGCATTTCATTCTGGATACTGCCACCACCCGTAGAAAGCATAAAACGGCATAAATCTCTTGAAGAACATCTTGGAAAATAAAGCAGAAAAACTTCAGAAATGGATTTGGTTAACTATACATTTTTCTCAGGCAGTCTGTTTGTAAAAATAAGATGTAAAGGAATGTGTTATTTTTCCTCTGATAGCAATTGTGTGCAAATCTGATGCTTACCACATCCATGGAATGAAGTGCTGAGATTCCTATGAGATATATGTCTATGTACCCTGTAGGAATATGTTTAAAGAATGTATTGAAATGCAGTAACTTACCAGACTTCATGGGAAATAGAAAGCCATGGAGATACTTTGCTACAGGTCATGTTAGTTGCAACACGAGGAAGACATACTAATGGTGGTCTTTGGAACCTCAGGTTGATATAGGAGCCAAAAGAATTGAACTGTAGAAACCAGGTTCCCCTGTGTTGCAAACTGGCATAATCTGAATGGTGAAAAGCATAAAAGTGGACGATGAGATTTAGAAGGGAATGGTGGGGTATCCCAAAGACCTGTAAAAATGGCCTAGAGCTAAGAACAGAGGGACAGAATAGCCCTGCTTTGTTCACTGGTGTATTTTCTGGCTTTATCAGCCAAGGTCTTTATGAACAATCTAGGCACTGGGCAGAATGCTTTGGATGTCAATGATGCTGCCTAGTCAAGCTGGATAATCTGTTACAAGTCCTTTCAGCTTTACTGTGGTGCTTTGATCCTTTAAAATAAAAACAAAACTAAAAAACCCCAGCTGTTTCTTCTCTGTTTGATAGCACCTCTCCAGCCACTGACTACCTCCCTCCCATGCCCTCTGAGTGCAGAGGGCAGTCTTGTACTTTCTTACTTTTCCTTGATGCTCTGCGTTTCCAGGATGAGTTGCTTGGGTTGGCCACCATTGTTTGTTTGATTGATTTCTGTGGGTTTGTTGTTTTTTTTTTTTTCTCTTGTTGTTGAGCAGCAATGGATGTTATGGATTCTTTGTTTAGGAAATTGAATTACTGATTGATCATACATAGAGCTATATTCCAAACAAAACTTGGATCTGAAAGCCACCTGGTTTTGAGGAGGTTTGTAAACAGGTTCTGCTTTTCAGATTATCTGACTTGTTGTTATTAGAGGTGATCAAATAGTTCAGAGGGTTGGTTTTTTCTCCTTTCTAATCCACAAATAAGGTCATTATAACCTTTCTGACTCATATGTTTTCTTCTGTCTGTCTCCCCATGTGGTTTGTCCATTCACTTCCCACTGAGTTTGCTTGTAAAGTCTGTCCCCAGTAAAGTCTAGATTACCAGCAGATGCAACTTGTGGCCTCAAGCATCAAAAATAAAAATCTTGATCCATGTTCTCAAGAGAGTGAAACAAAATAGCGTTCACAAAGACTACACTTAGGAAATCAACCTCTTTCTGCAGTCAGCAGGGACTGACAATTTCATAGAGACAAAAGCTAGCTCCTGAGTCATCCTGAAGGAGACGATCTCTGTGGTAATTTCAGGATGTCCCCAGAACTGATTTTTCTCCCCACTCCCCCAATTCCTTCTATAAACAATGAATGTATTTGCTATTCATTAAAAGACACTTCCTCTGAGCACAGTAACAGAACTGTACTGGGCAAAACCAAAGATTTTTCTTGTCCCCAATACCTGTCTCCATCCACGGCAGTAACAGGTGACCAAGGAAGTGTGAGGACTTGCAGTGCCTATCTCATACCTTCTGTATTCATGTTTTCATGGCGAGTCAGGAAACTCTAATCTGTATCCTGTAGGTTGGTATTTTCCATATTTATCCATCATCGAAATCCATGCTGCCATAGTTCATATGACAATGAATATAGCTTATGGCTTTAAAAAATGCAAAAACTACACAGAATGTCACCATACCAAGGTGTGTTGTCTTCTGTGTTTAGTTACTGATTCAAGGTTTAGCATATTTTTAAAATAATTAAATTTGAACAAGGCTTAAATATACCTAATGGCAAGCTAAATTTATTATAGGGTATTTATGTCAATAAAGAATAAAATTTTATTACAGAACAACATGAGTAGACTAAGAGAGCTCAAATTGTCAATATGATGAAAATTACTCGAAGAAAGCAATTAAAACTCCAATCCATGACTAAATTACTATTGGTTCCAAGTACAGTGAATCCAATTACTCATTATATTATAGTATACTATATGATCATGAGTACTGTAGCAGAGTGTCTTGTCAATATACTGTCAATAGAGAATTAGAAAAACAAATCTATCATCACACTGAAGTAACATGCAAATCCCAATCAGCATTCTTACAAGCTATTAAATGGCCAGAAAAGATGGAAAGGAGCTGAAATCTGCATATGAACTAATTTCACAGCCTGCATTTTTACATACATTTCCGTGATGAAGACTAAATATAAACTTATACATGGCAGTTTTTGATTGCCAAGTAAAAGTATGAAAGAAAGCAAGAGAGAATATTTGTGAGAAAATCTGTAAAGATGAGAATTAACTTAATATTGCCTTCGTATATGAGCCCTTAATTCAGAGTCTTGCAGAAGGATGCTTATATCGTTTAACATAACTACAATACTGATATGCCTATATTCATAGAATGGTTTAGGTTGGAAGGGACCTTAAAGGTCATTTAGTTCCAACCCCCCTGCCATGGGCAGTGACGCCTTCCACTAGACCAGGTTGCTCAAAGCCCCGTCCAGCCTGGCCTTGAACACCTCCAGGGATGGGGTCTCCACAACTTCCCCGGGCAACTTGTTGCAGTGCCTCACCACCCTCAGAGTGAAAAATTTCTTCCTGATATCTAATCTAAATCTCTGCTCTTCCAGTTTGAAGCCATTACTCCTCATCCTATCACTACATGCCCTAGTAAAAAGTCCTTCCCCAGCTTTCTTGTAGGCCCCGCTTCAGATACAGGAAGGATGTGGTAAGGTCTCCCTGGAGCCTTCTCTTCTCCAGGCTCAACAACCCCAACTCTCTCAGCCTGTCCTTACAGGAGAGGTGCTCTGTCCCTCTGATCATCTATGTGGCCCTCCTCTGGACCCACTCTGACAGGTCCACATCCTTCTTGTGCTGAGGAATCCAAAACTGGACGCAATACTTCAGGTGGGGTCTCAACAGAGCAGAGTAGAGAGGCAAAATCACCTCCCTCTACCTGCTGGCAACGCTTCTTTTGATGCAGTGCTGAGTATGGTTGGCTTTCTGGGCTGCAAGCACTCATTGTCTGATCATGTTGAGCTTCTCATCCACCAGTACCCCCAAGTCCTTCTCCTCAGGGCTGCTCTCCATCCATTCTCTGCCCAGCCTGGATTTGTGCTGGGGATTGCCCCAGTCCACATGCAGGGCCTTGCACTTAGCCTGGTTGAACTTCACGAGGTTGGCATGGGCCTACCTCTCAAGCCTGTCCAGGTCCCTCTGGATGGCATCCCTCTGGATGGCATCCCTTCCTCCACACAGCTTGGTGTTGTCAGCAAACTTGGTGAGGGTGTGCTCAGTTCCACCATCTGTGTTGCCAAAGTTGTTAAATAGTACCGGTCCCAGTACTGACCCCTGAGGAACGCCACTTGTCACTGCTTTCCACTTGGACATCAAGCTGTTGACTGCAACTCTTTGAGTGTGACTTTCCAGCCAGTTACAACATGGCTGTTAACAACTTTGCTATCATGATAGGCTCTATTTTTAGCATTATCTTCTTTTGCAATCCATACTTCAGTTCAGTGTCCTGAGATTTTTGTTTTCCTTTTTTTTCCTGTGCTTTTTCAGAAGTAAACCTTAGAGCCCCAGACTTTCATTTATGGTCATTCCCATGGAAGCTAAATTCTGTGTTAGCAGTGATACCATGCAAATCAGTGATTGCAGTGGATGGAATTTCATTTCATAAATGTAAACTGTAAAACTTATTTTCCCAGTAAATAAAAATAATGATGTGACTACAGTTTTTACATGCTGAAGCTCTGAAAGCAGTATGGAACACAGCTGCTTGTCATATTTCTGTAAGTCATGAGGATATGTAACATAATGCACTAAAATTAACATTTGTTACTTGGGGTTTTTTTTGTTGCTGTTGGTTTTGGGGTTTGTTTTGTTTTGTTATGGATTATGGCACTGAAAGAGAAGGACAGTAGAGCAAAACTCTCAGGTAAGCCCCCAACGATCTCTTGATTTATTTATTTATTTTCCTTGATGAAAGTTTAGTAATGTTTATGTTTTGATTGCATCTATTCAAATACAGCAGGATATGAAAGGATAGAATTGGCAGGATTTTCATGCAATATCTAAATAAATTATTCTATAAATTAAGCATATCACAATAAATCTTATATTAATTTTTCTTTAAATTGTGATGGTAAAAAATATTGGAAGTCTGGAACACAGGCTATACTTGTAAGAACATCCTTTTTTTACTGACTCATAAGCTGATTGAAAACTATTGTGTGTATCGTTTTAGATCTTATTATGACAATTTAAGAGTGTAACAGAAAAATTGCAGCACCGTGCAAATCAAGAGGGTGACTTCATATCTGAGACCAAAACAACATGGAAATTTTTATAACATAAGCCTCTGAGAAAGAAACTGTTTCTGACAAATTAGGAAATCATATTTAGCAAACACAGATGCCTAATATTTTTGTTTGAACAGTAATGTGTTTTCTGAATCATTGCATTACTTTTACAGTCTTGCTTAAGATATTTCTACAGTAACGGAACAGTTTATTTGCATGTTATGCCAAGTAACTGGTTATGCTTGCAGCTTATATGTTATAATGTAAAAATTCTTTTGATATATGATAGAACTCTGTATTATTTACCCTGACTTGTTTGATACTACCTTTTCATTTTAGTGTGTGGGGGGTTGGAAATATGACTAGAACATTAAGCAATACTAAGAAGCAGGAGTGGCAGCTGCTTTTCCATCTTATCATTTCCTTAAAAAGAGCAACCAACACAGCAACTGTAGCTTCAGATGAATATACTCAATTTCTGCAAACAGACACAGTATACTTAGTTTGTAGAACTAAACCAGCAAAGAAACTGGACTGTTATTTCCTTTTTTTCAACTTTCCCTTCAAGAAAACATAGTAATGGAAAAATGTCTCATTCTGCTGTTCATCTTGCAGATGATTTCTAAGTAATATCTCACATTTGCCAAGTCTATTTGCCATTTTTCTTTCGCCTGGTATTCATATTTCTAATCTCTTAACCCTCATTTCTGCAAGGTCTTTCCTTGATTAAAAATCGTGTCCTATTCACATCAGCTGGAGTAATACATGTATGTCTTGGGGAGAATATAGCTTACCCCCCAGTGTCTAAGGGGAGGTTATGTGCAGCAGGTATAACTGCGCTAAATTATTAGCTGCACAATTGAATAGAAACCTTCTATGGTATGAGAGATAAAGAATACCTATTTAAGAGACATCATCTCTTTCAAAGGAAGGTGTCTCTGCTGGTAAACAAAACTAACATTTTAAAGAATTCTTTTTTCGAAAGTGCTTGGCTTCGTTGTGTTTATATTTAGAGAGGCAAAAAAATCAATCGTGCAATTTGTCCACTACATCAAGCAATTTTTGCTCTAGTCTTTCTACACTTCTGCATGTCACTGTCATCTCTAGAAAGTACACCCAGTCATGGAAAAGTAAAATTTACGACGTTAAAAAAGAAAATTACTTCATGAAAGTAACACCAACAATAACAAGTTGGATTTCCCATGCTGTTCTATTAAGACAGAAAATATCATCCTCCAAAATAGAGATTACTGTGATAATTCATCATTTCTTGAGTGACTAATGCTATCAAGTAATGCTATTAACTTCCAGCTCTAATCTTGGTAATATTATTGTGTAGCACCTTTCTTTCCAAAAAGTTTATTTTACCATTCTTCTGCTTCTTCTTGTACTACCCAGTGACTGGTCTATATTGGGTTGCAAGAACTGTGTTTCTACTTGTAATCACTCAGTTTAAATAAGGAATAATTCTGTTGCTCTTAATTTATTTTTTAGGGATGTATATTGAATATATTGGTCTAGGGGCTTTACGTTTCTCTGACCTCGTACAAAATGTAGCATCTGAAGCTTTTTGTAGCTTTTCCAAGCAGCACGGGTCCTATCTGATTAGTCCATTCTGTAAATCAGGTTTTCTGCCTTGCATAGGTTGTGTCTGGCCATAACCCTGGCATTGGAGCAGTTCTGCAGTAGGTGGTTACACTGTTCTAGCCTGTCTGCATGCCAAGGAAAAAGACCAGAGGTATTTGGAGTATTCCACTGACTTGCATTTACAATAGTAATTTGAGGGATATCTCCCTATTTGTTTGAGAACCAATACTTTTTTATTTGAGTAGAATTATAGGAGAAAGCTAATTAACCTTTATAAACTTAATTCATTAGGTTTCAATGCACAACAAACACCTAAGAAAGAACAAGCTACCGGTAGCATGCAAAGGATAGCTCCTTTCTTTTTTGTGAGCTGCAGAAGGGGACAAGCTTTAAAAGATGTCTTTACAGCTGTGACAAGAAAATAAGTCAAGGCTTTATTTTGATTTTGTGTCTGCCTAGTTTTCATTAGTCCTGTATAGGCTTTCTGAATCTTGATTTTTGACTCTGAATTTGATTTTCCTCCAGTATGGAAAAATTGATTTATTGTAGAACAAATTTATTTTCTTTTCACCTGGTTTACACAATGAAACCTGGGCAAATTGGATTTCACTCATAGCTCAGTCACAGGAACAAATTGACATGCACCTCTATTCATAATGGTCATGAATACATCTCCTGATATCTGTTTCCTCTATACCTTTTTTATGGTTTTCTCCTCATTACATAGATCAGCGAAGTCCAGAAAATAATACCAGCAGGTTTTAAATTGTGTGGGTGGTCCAAGTTAAAATTGAACTCTGCAGTACGTGCGTGACATAGCATGAACATGGAATAGTATTTTGACAGCATGAATGAGCCTAATTTTGAACAATGGTTCCTTGTATGAAATGCTAGTCCTTCTGACTTATTAAAACAACGGAGGCAGGAGTTTAAAGGATGTATATGCAGATGTTTTACCTATAATAATGACTTTCTAAAAGACTCCGATTCATCTGCACTACTGAAATTAAAAGCTGATTCTTGCTTTAATGTGTCATCTCTCTTGGAATCATGTTTCTTGGCATCAAGGAGACATTGGCCTTTAGACTTTGCATATGAGGTTGCTGGAATTGAGTTTTCTTTGTGTGCATCCTCTAACGTGAATGTAAATATGTCATTCTATAGGTTTGCATAAAATGCATACATGTTTTTTGAGCATTTAGTGCTGTTGTAGCTTTTGTGTGTCAGGTGAGAAGCCTGTGTTAAAGTATTGAGGGCAATAAAGCTTAAGAAAGGAATTCTCAGAGTATTTTTTTACTTATTAATGAAAATAGCAAGTCTCTTCTGTAGCTTTTTGTTTTGGCCTTTATCTTTTCATTAATTTCTTCTGTGTAACTAGCCTGCTCAAAGAATTAGTTCAAAACTGTCTTAATTTAATTGCATTTAATATTAATATATTTTTACCTTTGTTTAATGTACTACTGCTATTAAAACATCGACCTCTGCTGGGGGTATTAACAGACTGGCAGTTGGATGATAATTAAGGGGTGTTTTGTGGATGTACAAATAGTTTGGAGAGAGACAGAGTAACAAGATTACATTGATGTTCCCTGGAGTCCTCCAAAACTGTAAATATTTAGCTGGCAGTAGATGCCAAAACAAAGATTAAGAGAATTTGCTGTCCTAAATCTCCTGATGGGTCCGGGCCTACTATTCTGGTCATTGATCAAGCAGAACTGTCCCAGCCAGAAACAGGATGACTTGTCAGTGTTTATATCCCCAGTGATCTGTTATATATGCCTCTAATTAAAAATAATCCCAACCTATCCAAAATGCTTTTTTTCTCCCTGTTACTAAACATTCACAGCTACATCTAAGCGTCCATTCTTGCCAGCTGATTCTTACAATAAAAGAGACTACAGTGGATGATTTGCCTAAGGGTAAATTTTCTCAGAAGAAAACCAGTACAGTGTAAGTCTAATTAGCCAGTTAGGTTTTGCATTCTCTCTTTCTGTCTGCCACATATGAACAATTTTGTGTGACTAGATCAGTTTGCCTCTCCTCATAAGAGCTTGGACATGAATTTTGCTCCTGTCCTCTCACTTGAGAAATGTACATTTTTTTTTGTGTGTGTTTTTTTAAAAAACCAGAAAAGGGTATACAGCCATGTGTGGCACACAACCAAAATCCTTTCCAGTAGCACATAGCTAAGTGACTGGGCTGGATTTCAAGGGCTTCCAAAGGGACTGTGGAAAGTGCCAATGAACCCTTATAAGTGAGGATTAGTGAGCGTTGTCTAACACTTGATACCCCAAATAGCTATCTGCAGTCCCTCTGCAGAAGGTTAGGAAGCCCTGAAGATATCAGACGTGATAAAATGCATGTCTGGTCACTATTCTGTGCTTGATCCCTACCTTCCCCCTTTCATTTAATACGAGAAATGCAAAAGCTCTTCCTAAGGCACATAGACGTGTGCAGCACCTCTGTCTAACACCCTGTGATCCCCGTGTGTATAATCTTTCCCTTGTATTGGATCTCCATGATTGCCTGATTTTCATCATGCATTAATTGCGCTAAACTGCCCATGAGTTCATTGCTTGATAATAAAATTTCTGCTTGACTTCACGATATTGTCACTATTGAGTGTGTGCAGACAGGCTGTTTTACTTGAAAGTAACTGCTTTTTTGTAAAAGTAAATATTTGACAGAAGGAGATTAAACTACATAGGACTTCCTTCTACAGATTTAACATTGTTGAGTAACAGTTCATTACAGTTGAGGCTGTTTATAGATGCAGTATGCATTACATTCCTTCTGACCCTTCTATTTCATCCCTAAAATATCAGCAAATAACCTAATTTGGTAGACTAAAAAACATAGAAAACCTACACTGCTGTACTGGTTCCACAGTGGTCAGAACAGAACAGGCTTCCTTTATAGCCATGAACAATATAGCCCGGATACAGTCTGGATTACGCAATGTATAATGTATAGGAGAGTACTTATATAATCTCTCTTAAATTACAATAAACACATAAAAACTATGTTTATCTTAGTTTTATATTGATAGAGGCTGTGTTCTAGTTCAGTTCCGTGGACGTTGGCTCTATTTGGAGTCATGTCTTATCAGTGCTGTTTGATGTAGTATGTCTGTTGAGGTTTGGAGGGTGTTTCTTCACTGTGGAATCACTCAAAATCTTTCATCTTCAGCTTTGGAGGCCCCCTGTGAGGACAACGTTTTGTTGGTTAGACACCCTTCTAGATGGAGCAGAAACCGAACTAGGCTTTCCATAGCTATGACCGTTGGCTAATTCATTCCCTCTTTGTGATCCTCATTATGGAACTGCAAGTGAGGAGGGGTAAAGCAGGTGGGTGGGAAAATGTCAGCTCTCCCCACAAGAAGCTACCAATGCCGAAAGTAGTTTTGCAAGAGAGGGTAAAGATCTTGTGGAAGGAAATGAAGCAAAAATAAGACACAGTTTTGAATTGTGCTAGAATTCATTTCGTGTGGTTTGTGAAACACTGCCCACACTATAACTGTAGACTAGTAGTCCTCAATCTAGTTTAATTCTATGTGAGTCTTGTGCTGCACTATCCAACATCACGTGGCTTCCCGCTGTAGGGATAAATCTGCTTCATTTATTTAATACTTTTACGTAGTTTTAATTTGTTTGGATTAATATTACATAAAGCCAATTCTGTTCTGAAGAATGGTATCCAAAGGGAAATATTTCATTTTGATGCATTCATGTATATATTTAAAGTGCATTTCAAATCTGCAACTGAAAATATATGTGAAAAAGCTGGAACTTGGTATGGTCTGCTTGCATGTATATTTACAGTAAATGTAATATATAAATTCATGGCCTTATATACATATGCTCACCTTAGAAATGCAATAATGTGGAAATTGTATAGCTTCTGTTCAAAGGGACAACGTTATTTCGAACAGAAACTAACCTAGACCCCTGCGTAGTGTGAGGGACTGTAGGAAGCTACTGCATGTCATCTAAGAAGGTGCAAAAGACTGGAAGGACCTGCTCTTTGAGCTCCACATAAATGAAAAAAAGCTTCATTTAAAAATGAGCAACAATTACTGAAAAAGAAGAAACCAGCAAGAGATGAGAGACTGATGTAGGTGTTTCCCTTTTGAAAAGAGTGGACAAGAGTTTTCTGAGAGTGAGGAAAGTCTGGCTTTCTGCTGGGAGGAGGAGGTACTGTGAGTGTGGATCTTTGGGAAGGATGAAGTGATACCACAGGGGCGGTGACCCTGACACCTGTCTAGAAAGGGATGTGCTTAAGTTTCAGCCACAATGCCATCACAGGGAAGTGGATGTGTGTATGTGTTCATGAACATAGCTAGGCTAGATGTCCACCATGTTTTTATGCTAATCTGAATGTGGACAGAATCAATGAACCAACTGTTTGTATCTGAGTATCTCACCGAGGAATTGTAATCCAAGGTACTGTGTAACCTTACCTGAGCAGTTCTTTATCTATTAATTTCTTCAGGTGTTTAATAAAGCTCTTTGTTCTTTGCAAGGAAGGTGTAATCAGAGGTGAGAACTTAAGGCACGCTTTATTTTTTTAGTTCCCCTTTGGAAGGTTTTACTAGCAGCTCTGAAATGCTCTCATTAAGCTGTATTTCAGAGATTTAAGGTTTGGGTCCCTAAGAATACTGTCTATTTGCTACACATAGGTTAAGTTTACTTTAAAAACCCCAAAATATGTTTATCCTAGCAACAGCCTCTAACTTTTTAAATTTCAGAGGGTGCGGGGTGTTCTGAAAACACTGGAAATCTGCTCTGACGTTGCACATTAGATTTTGGGGGGGAGACTGGGTAGATTGTAAAGAGGAAACTGTTCATTTTTTATTTATTTATTTTTATTTTGCATGTCACACTTTAATTCTAGATGCCCATGAGAAAAGCAAATGGAATTAAATCAAAGGCACAAGATGCCAAATTCATTTTATTAAGAGTTCACTGAAAGCCTGAAGGTGACAAACTTCAGGAAGTGTTAGGGAATATGTGCACGCAAAAGGAAACTGGTGACTTCAATAAAGAAATCTCAGCAACATGCCCTCCGAGGAATCTATAACAGCTTCTCAAAAGATTTATACCATCACATTGCTTCAGCAGAGGCATGCCATACAGTGTGCTGTACAGCAGTCACACATAAGCATTCAAGATGGAAGGTTCTTTCTACCTGTGATCTCCCTGTGACCAAAACGTGCTATGTGCTGGATTCACAAATAGCTCTCAAACCAGATTTTTTTTAGTGTTACCACTGTATGGTTATTGTACTTGCACTGCAGCTGGTTCAAGCTGTGCATGAGAAAAATAAAAATTCTGTCCTGCAGTTCTGCTGCTGGTGTTAGATTGTATGGAAAGAGAGATTTTTGGCACGTGTAGCTGTCAGCTCACCGCATGGGAAACATTCATGCACTGCTGCACATTGTATGAAGGTTAATGTAAAAACTCCATGCCGAATAGCGAAGTTTAGGCCTGGTGGAAAACCTTAGGGCTCACTGTTGTTTGATAAGGCTGATGGGGACAGACAAATGCTAAAAGACTGCACTGGGGTGGGGAGCGCCGCATGTCACGTATAGTCTTTTTGAACATGAGACTCAGCCTGCCTCTCTGTACCAGCTGACAGAGGCAATCATTTAAGTCAGCTATAAACGATTCTGGGAAAAATAGCTGGAAACAACCAATTGAACACTCATTTCAAAAGAGCTTGTGTCTATTGCTAGAGATTCATAGTGAAATATATCTTATATTTAAAAGGCTTGTTTGGTAAGCAAAACATTAGGGCTACTCAAGGGATTCTGAGCATAGAAGATCTGTAATAGCTGGGTTATACTCAGCCCCAAATGCTTTTATCTGTTCCAGACCCAGATCTGACTAAATTAAAGTCTTCACTTGCCTGCTTCTCCTTCCATTTGAAAACCAGAATATAAAAAAACCCCAAACCAGTCAGTATAAACCTTTATACCTAACCAAGGCTTTCAACTGATCAAATGTATTTCCCAAAATAAAGATAAAACAGAATGTTAGTTTGTGAAGCCTTGAATCATTCTGTATTTCAACCACTTAGAATACTTCAAACACACATACACAATCAGGAGAAGAAAGCTGGCTTGGAAATTATAAGCAAATTGCAGCTCTTCGAGGTATCCTATACATTTATTTTTTTTTCAGCTGCATTTAAATAACAAGAGCTTTTCCTTGTTTTGGACATCATTGTTTTCATGTCAGTTTTGAAACCATTTATCCTAAATGTGAAATTGAATAGGGTAATAATTAGAGGATTTCAAAGCCGTGTCTTACCTTTCCCAGTAGTCCTTAGCTTCAGAATAGTCTTCGTACACGTCTTTCTGCATAAAACTCTAACCAGAAGTTCACCAACAAGTTGGGCACATGCCATCTAGTGATACACATAGGAATTATAACTTAAAAATTTGACTCCTGGATGTAGACGCATAATATCCACTAAGTGAGTACTCCTGAAATAAAATAATTTGGTCTTTATATAGAGAGAGAATGTGAAACTTGTAATTTCTGTTAATTTTTCTTTAATGAATGATAAACTGTGCAAAGGCTTTTCAATCAAATATAATTTTTGATTGCTCGGTAGCTTTCCCTAATCTAAGGGGCAAGGAAAATTCTTAAATGCTCAGACATTGTCTGTACTTTTGCCTGTTGTACTTAAAGTGATAACTACGTTCTTTTGAAGTTAATTCAAATTTTATGACGCACTGTGCCAGTTTTAACAGCAATAAAATGACAATTAGTTTATGAAAGAGTAGGTTTTGACAGATGATAACTCTTATTACACCCCGATAATAAATCTGTGTTTCTTCTCACAAACAACTTTTGAAAATAATTCTTAGTGTGTTTGGTATCAGGAAGTACAGACTGTTGTGCTTTGTGATGTCAGAAGTGGACATTGCACAGCTGAGAAGTAAGGTGAGATTGCTTTGAGCTGACTTTGTACTTCTGTGGCTTTTGGATCTCCTGGGTTCTTCTCTGAAGTCCAGCAAAATTAGTGTTCTTGTAATTAAGTTTGTTCTCAGTAATTCCTAAGGCCATTGGAGCAATAAGAGAAACCTTTTCACATTGACTTTCTCTCCACTAGCCTATGACTTGCAACTCCTATAACAACTTCTTACAATGAGTATATTTGTCTTTGAGGAAACTTCCAGATACCACTTGAAACTGGACCAATTGAGGCTTTCCTGGGGCATTAGGCTGCACACCTGTAGTAAGAGATCCTGTGCTTAGGCAAGATTTTTTTAACTTAACCAATACAGTGCCTTGGATTTTATAATTTAATTATTTTTTTTAAAAAAATATTATTTCAGTAAGTTTAATATATTTACAAATATATACTCAGGTAGAACTGCTGTTCAGTTTGGAGAGTTTGTAAAGCCTCGTGATATAAAAGCAGTTTACATGGAGAAGCTATACAGTCTTTTTCTTCTGCACACTGTGAAATATATAACTATACCACTGTGGATTCAGTGTGAGAGGTGCAAAAGAAGAGAGAATCATTACTTACTTCAGGAGGATTTTATTAGGCAGAATTCAGTTATGCTGCTGGACAAAGTGCAGTAGATCCCTATTAACTATTTAACAGCTATCTACAACAGCAGGCACCTTATAAATTAATGGACATGCTCAAAACACAAAGTGGCTGTAGAGGAAAAGCTTAGAAGAGGGTGTAGATGAGCATCCAATTTAGTGACTGCTATTTAATATCAGATAGCACAGTTCTGTTATTTCTAAGTAGCAGAGAAACATGTTTTTGTGGAAAATGCTAGAGATGATCCACTTTTAAGGTCTGTTCAGTAGCTCATTTTACTAAATGATAAGTGTCTATTCTAAAACTCAGACATAAATTATTCAAATTAGGAATCCATCAGTATTCTGCAGGGAAAGATGCAGCTACAGTATGAATGGATAGTGTAAGTGGCTGATGTAGATGGGATGACCTGATTGAAAACACATGTGCTGCACCTGGCAGTGCTAAAGAAGAGATGACAGCCAGTAATTCCTGCCTGTTATTTAAGGTTAAAAGTAGGGACATTAAATTGTCAATAATTAATTACAGCTTTATTGGGAAGTTAATTATTGTAGCCTTTCTAGGTGCAGAAGGCTGCATGAATCTTCCATACTGAGGTTTAGTAATTGAGATGCAGTTTAGCATTCCCATCCTGACACAGAGCAGAGTGGAAGATACTGCTTTATAAACAGAAATGCTGATACCTTCCTGCACCCTGTATTAAAATAAATATCCTACTTAGTTCCAGTGACTACTTCCTCAGGGAAAAGGAAAGGAGTACTTTCATCAGGAAAAGTTGAAGCAGAGCAAAATACATTTCTGTCAGCACTAGTTGGAATGGTTCTCAGCGTAAGAAAAAGATTAAAAGAATGTGCATTTGAACAAACTGAGGAAATACGGAAACTGGGACACTTTGTATGGATGGAGTTTCTAAAAACATATGTAATCTCTTAGGAGGCAAGGATGGCCTGAGGGAAAAGTGGACTGAATGCATTGGATATTCTGAGAAATCAGAACATTATTCTTAAACAATTAAAAAACTCAGTCCTTTCAGCGAGGGTGATACAGATTTAATAATAAGTTCATGATTAAAAACATTAAAGCAAATTAGTGGTAGTGCATCTCCCATTTGTGATAAGAAATGGTACAAAGATGCTACTAGTTTATGTGGTAACTTGTCTGGAAGGGTTTAATTGACGTTTCAGTTCTTGGTCCAATATGTTGTACTGTGTCAGGTTTCATTGTCCTACACCACACAGAACACGCGGATATGATGAGTACAGCCCGGCATCACTCATGTAGCGTAAGTTGTATAGATTTTTAGTACTGAGGTTTTCTTTAACTTTGTTATCAAACTGGCAAATCTATGGCTTTATCGCTTTATCAATTGATCAATTATACCATTACCTGAGTTTCAAATATCACGTAAATTAACATCTTCTGTAGACTGTTGAAAAACGTAAATATAAAAATGAAAGGAAAGTGAACCTGGAAGTTTCCCCTATGGGGTTCTTTCAATGATTTTTTAATACAATTTTATAAAGCACTTCTCTTGACTATTTCTGAATTGAGAAGCTGCTCTTAATATTTTAATTTCGTGGGAATAATAGTGAGGGACTAATTAAAGTTTTAGAATGATTGCTACTTTACACTGCCACTTGAGCTCGCTTAAGTCAACAGAAAGACCCCTCACGACTGTATCGTTCTTTGTTTTTCACTTTTTCAGTTTAACTTTTAAGCTATAATTTTCTGGCTATGACTCTTTCTCAAGTTGAATTTATTTGATTTTATCTGTTCAGAATTTTACTTTGGGAGAAAATGTGTCCTTTTTACAGACATCAGCAATCATCCTGTCTCAGACCAGGGACTGAATATCTTAGACCTGAGAAAAGGAAGCCACTGGGCATCATTCATCAGCTAGTGGAATTTATTTTGCAAAATAGTCCGGTACTGGGGTACTTGTTTCTTTCTGAATGACAAAAGAAAGACAAAATAGACTTTTTTTCATTTCACTAGAATTACATTTCCAACAGAAAAGTTGGAAAGTTAAATTCTGAAAGGCTCTGTTTCAGGAAGAAAGTGAAAGTTTTCTTAAAGTCAATTTTTCTAAGGGAAAGAGTCCTCTAAACACAGCGAAGCCCCTGCACTTGCTAGGAGAATAAAACTGGTGTAGAGGTCTTAGACTAATTTAGAGGGGAAATTTAGCTAATTTTGTTTGTAGTGAAGCATAAAATTAGAACAGACTAAATACAAACACAGCTCTTTTGTTTCTTATGATCTTTTTTCCGTGGTACTTATTCCTATCTCTGAATAGAAGCACTTGGTTTTAGTAAAACTGACGAGTTGCATGAACACAGGCTTCCAAATAGGGAAAAATCCCTCTCATCAGCCACTGGAAAAGCAGCATACTTAAATACTGAACTAAGAATACAGTGATTTTGTTGACCTGCCCCCAAACAAGTACTGGGAAGAAAGAAGCGGACAGACAACGGTCATGAGCGTACCCAGAGATTGGTGGCAGTGAGTCAGATGTGCCAACAGCTCTGTGAAATACCTCCGAGGCTGTTGCAAGGACCACGTCTTAAAAAATGTTTGATGGCAGGAAGCAGGATAGTTCAAAAAGTTTAGATGTGGAGTTTTAGGGAGTGTGTCATCCACGGGTGCAGGTCATGCTGTCTAGACAAAGAGAAAATTCTAGCTGTCTATTCCTCCGCTCCTTATTATTTAAACATGGTGTTTTAGGCTGATCGTGAAAAGCCAGGAAGAGAGACATTTTAGTCTGGGCCGATAGATACAGGTCTAAAGCAGAGAATTAGATCAGCAGATCATCATTGTCCAGATTAAAGTTGAAATTGTATTTATGAAAAAGATCATTTGAGATGAGATTTAGAGCAAAAGAATCAGGGAGCTGAGCCCGGAGCCTGAAGAGCCCCAATGAGTACAGTCATTCTGAAGGCCCTGAGGGTTCAATTAACCTTGACAGCCCGGAGTCTCTTACGAGGAGCAGAGCTTACGAATGAAACGCAATGAAAAATTACTACTTTTAAACTATTGGCAGTTTAAAACCTTGTCTCGACAGCAAAACCTACTCGGCAGACACCTCTAAAATGCTGTACGCTAAATGTGCTGTAAATTTATTCTTCTGGCAGGTTTATTTCTTCATTAAATATTTATGTTAGATGGGTTTTAGCATATGCATGACGTTGCTGTAAATTGAGTTAGAAATTTATCAGGTTAAGTCATGTTTGAGTCTAAAGGTCTCATTCTTGAATGTTCAGTCATGCGGCAAAGAAGAGGGGACCTACAAATAACAATCCTTAAAGCAAAATGTAATAAATTTGAAGAGGCAGCTCTATTTTTCCATCAATTCACATAGGTATCTGTTTGGGGGATTATTTTTTTTTCCTTCTTCCCCGTTCCTATATGTTGCACCCATGTTGGGTACACTTTTCTCATCATCTTCTGTGAGATGACATGATTTTTAAAAAAATTATAGTTGTGCAATTAGTGTACAAGAGAAGGATCTAAATTTTCAATATCGTGTGTCTTCTGTTAAGTGGAAAGCAAGAAGCTATGAGCAAGTTTTTCTTGAATAACTGTTTTCTTTTGTGTTAAATGGAGGACTTTCCAGCATCTTGACAAATGAACTCTTTGGTTTGCTATGATATATACAGAGTATTACCAAACATTTACCAGAAAAACAGTTCTCTGTCAGTGGGTAGCTCTATGAGTTTTCCTTTCTATTGGATCTATTTTTGTGCTATACAGCTGCCATCACATCTACTGCACTGCTTATATTTCATGATTAGAGAAATTAAATTTATCAAGTACTGGAATAGCAAACAGAAGAAATAGTACACAGCCAATTCTAATATGATGTTCTTGCTAAAAAATCACGAAATCTTTGAGATATATGAAAATCTTTTCTAATGACCAATAGCTGTATGGATATTTGTCAGTAACAAGTAACATGATGAGTTAGAGCACATCAATTTATGTTTTTGTTTGGGGAGGGAAAGGGGAAAGGAGATATTCACCAATCAATGCATTTAATATTTGACCAGCTCTAGTTGACATTGTAGTGAATATACTTCGCAGCTAGGAAATTCCCTGCAGGATCTTTGCAGAACCAAAGAATATTGTAACATCTTCTAGAAATCCCATCTGTGATTCTGATAATATTCTGAAACAACTTCAGTGGTGATCTTAAGATCCATGTGGATCTTATTATAGTCCTCCTGCTTGCTGTGGGACACTCTGGGAACTGAGGTGAGTTGTAAAAGATCGTTAGCTAAACTCAGTGTGATTAATTAAAACTTCAGAGTCCTAGCTTTAGTGTCCTAAATGTATCTTGTTAATTAAAAGGAAAAAAAGGTTACTTGAATTCTGATAATTTTTTTAGGAAATATATGATCTTTGTAACTGGCACTTTTTCTTTCCTATTCCTTGATAGCTAGATATAAGAGAGCTAGAATACAGTAATGCAGCGTTTATGTTTATTCATTTTTTTTATGTTTACTTCAACAGAAGTACTTCTACCTCCTATTTTCATTAAATACATATATTGTTAATGATTAAATATACTGATTGGCATTGCCAAAGAAAAGTATGCCAGGGTTAGGGTTTTACCAAGGTAGTTTCTTCCTGCTTATGATTTAGCAAATTAGTAATGTTAAGGATGAACTAAAGTATGAATAGGAGGAAATGGCTGTAGAGGAAAAAAAAGGGTTTGTTTAAAATTACTATTTGTTGAAATCTGTACATTTTAACCACCGTGCAAAATATTCCCCTTATCTTCTTAATCTCTCTCCCTGACTCAATCTCTTATTCCCTGCTAGATTCCCACAGGCTCTCTCCACAGGAGAGTATTGCACCATAGGAGAAGGAATAGAGAAATTATTATTGTGATGTTCACTGTAGCAATTTCTTTTCCAAAACCTCCAAACTCATTTTCTGATGAGTATCTCAAATTGTAGCATTCATAGTTACATTGACGCTGAAAGTCTGAATGTAGTGTCTTTCTTGACTTGTCTTTCTTGGGGTTTTTTGTGTCATATGAGATGTCACAGAGCATTCATCAGGCAATAGCTTTTAAGGGAAAATGGACAAATGCAATAGAGACATCGGGTAATCTAAACGCCTAGTTCCCTTTCTGGATGTGCACAGTTGCCCCATATACTGTCATTTCCACCCAAAGAAAACCTCATTCAGCAGGTAGGGGGTGGAGAGGGTAGTGGGCACCATGACCACGGGTTATATCCCCCAGTTTCCAGGGTTCATAGTGTAAATGGCACAGAGTATACCTCTTTCCACAGTTTAAATACAGCTGCTGTGCTTGTTGAGTCTAAACTGTTAAATTTATACTATTTAGCAACTATCAAATTCACCATTTGTTATTGAGCCAGGGTACTTCTGCCGGAAAGACTTCTGATTTTTATTTCAAAGAATTCAGGTGATAGATAATCCACTGTATCTCTTGATGTGTTCCTCCAGTAAGAACAGAAGAATGGCCAATGGTCCATCCTGCTTTCCCAGCATCCTGCCTCTGACAGTGGCCAGGAAGATTATAAGGACAAGAGCATCATATGATACATCCCCAGTACTTTCGCAGCTTTTATGTACTTTTAGTTTGGGAATTTCCTAAGCCAAATGGGAATTTGTGGTATGTATGAACCTCAGGGGTTTTGTCTGATCTCCCCAGGCATTAGTAGTCTCCTTGGTGTTTAAATAGATGCCTTAGTTCCTGTATGAATCAATCAAGATATATAAGAGGTTCTGCTTTTGATGTTTGAACATTTTCAGACCTCAGTTCTTAAAAATCTTAATACAGTAGCATCTGAAAATGCTGTATTGCTCTTTTTTGTTATATGAAGCCAAGAAAGGCTTATTTGATTCTTGAGCCTTCTGAGGAGATTAGGAGAGTAAACAAAATTGCAGATACAAGAATTTTCCCAGAAGGCACTTAAATGAGTCTTTTTTGCAGAATGTTGAGAAAAGAAGGTAGCAGGACCAAGAGAAAAGTAAAATAATCGCGATTTTCCTTCTCATAAATTTCCTCTGCAGTAATTACACTATGTATGTGACGTACGTAGTGTGAAAGACCGAGTGCCAGTAGGCAGGACGTGTCTGCATCCATAATACCTCATATCTATGAGCATCACTCATTGCACAACTTGTTTTTAACAAGTGGCCCAAGAACAATGGATATTGGAGCAACATAGCAGGCCAGAAATGTTAAATTGTAAGAAAAGGAAGTAAGGAACAGATCAGTGCTAATAAAAAAATCTTTTTCAGGCACTTAACATTTTGATACACTACTCACAATGAACATTTAAATTCTATGAAGCAATCATTTTCTAACTTATCTGAATGACAAGTGCTAACAATGAAAAATAAATGTCTGAGGAGGTCTTGTATGCATTATTTGCTCCTAATCTCTGTTGAGAAGATAAATGTTATTAGGATATTATGCCATTCATATTTCGCCACTTACTCTAAATTGTTAGTATTAAATAGGCCACAGGCAAGAGGCTAGTGTGTGTGTTAGAAACCAAATCTATGGTAATATCTGGTCTGAAATCAAAGACAAAGATTTGTTTATATGTATTCTTCCAAATAGGCCATAAGTTTTCAGAATTGAACCAACATCTAAAAAACTGCTATCATTTCTATTACCAAAATTAGTGTTTTCCTTATAGCACAACTAACAAGGAGGGGTATTTGATGTCTTCCTGGCAAGCTAATATTAAATTCATGGCATTTATGACCTTTATTTAGATCCTCTGATTTCAGTGACTTCCTGCTTTTGGTGCTAATGATGAGATACAGAAACTGTGCATAGTCCTACAAAGGAAGGTCACATAAATGGGGGAAAAAAAAAAAGAAAATACATCTAAGTAGGAATTTCAACACATCATAGCGAGTCTAGGCTACTCATTGTGAGCCCATAAGCAGTTGCATAAATTTGTATCAATAAAACACACTTGATTTTCCTTTGTTTTACCACTTATAAGGAACAAGTCATAGGAAGGAATAACTAGATATCTGTCCTTCTGTGATTACTGTTATCGAGAATTTAATAATGTCCTGATAGGCAGCATTTTTGGGAAGTACGAGATTGGAGAGGAAATCCATAGACTTACATTCTGTTCTGTACCCTGTGATTTGCCATTCATTTAAGCTGTGACTACTTGATTTACCTCTATTTATTGCTGTGTCACCATCTCCTTCCTTCTGTCTTGCCTATCAAGTACAACCTTTTTAGCAGAAGTGTTTTTATTGCTACGTATCTGTTCAAAGGAAGCAGGGTGACAAATGGAGCTTTGAGCTCAGTTACACTCGCTGTTATTACGCAGGTAAAAACAATAAAATACTGTGAAATGACTGTATGAATGTTAGAGAATAGCATGTGCCACACGCAGTAGCTATTTATCTTCTCTTTCTTACGTTAGCCAGTCTGTACCTCCTGCACTGCCTAACGGTGGTACGTTGAATGAGGTTTTTTTCATACTGCATGGTTATCTGCATGGTTGCCTTTGCCATCCCTATAGGGTCAGTTCACTTTCAGAAAGTCTTCTGCACCTTTCACTGTCTTCCTGAACAGCATTGCTTCCTTGGAAGACTATACTTAGAACTAGTTCATTGTATGAAACAGTCATGATAGTAATTCGTTCAGGGGAAATTGCTTTTCCAAAGGTGGAGAAGTTAATTAAGTGTGTAACAGGAGGAAGCTAAACCTTACTAATTAGTGAGAAGGGTAACGATTATGGGATAGAACAGATGACACTTGGCTGAAGACGAACTCAAGAAATTGCTTTAGCCAAAAGGAAGTTAGAAGAGTGAATAGAAGATGAGCTTTAAGAAAGCAAAGACTGTCACTGTGTCCTGATAAATTATACCTCATTTATAGTGTGTCTGCTAGGTGTTAATCAATAATACGTTGGGATGATTCTTCACTCTTGAGCGCTTAGCCTGCTTTCTGTTATATAGAGTTTCACTCAGTTTCACCGGGTTCTTCCCAGGAGGATGTACTGAATAAAAGGGTGACAGCCCTTACAAACAGCTGCAAGAACGTTTATAGGGAATCTGAACTTCTGCGGTAAGGAAACTGCAGCACCAGTGCTCTGCTCTACTAACCCCTTGGAAAGGCAACGGCAGTCCTGGGAGGCCTACCAGCAATGAGTTACACAGCCATGTCAGCCACATCATATCAAAATCAGAGGCTATATTGTCTGTAGATTGCTCATCTCCTGGGATGCTATATTTACCTCTGATCAGTAACTATATTTAACATTCAGGAAAAATAATTGCAAACCTCCTACTTAAGTAGGTCCCCATTCTACGCTCATTCTTGCAGGTTTTAGCTCCTGATAACTACTGACTGTGATGTTGCTATAGTCAGGATAAAAATATTTTACTTCTTTGATTTTGCTATGGCGGGGGGGGAGGGGGAAGACTGTACTTCCCATTGTTCTGCTGCATAGAACTCAAATGTTTGACCCTTGATACCTCGCTGTAGTTGTTCATTGGGAAGTATTAGAAGATCATCAATCCACATGTGTCCTCCTGTAAGGGAGAGTTGCATGTGTAACTGAAATGCTTAATTGGCTTCTTTGTGCATCATCCAGTGCTGGGTTAAATTTGTAGTGGTGAAGAGGACTAAGTCAAGGTTAATTTGCTGTTAAATTCTTATTTTAGAATTTAAGTGGGTACTGCTTTTATGCTGGAACACAAGTTGATATCAGCCTGCCTGACTTACGTTAGTTAGACTGCAATAATATGTAAGCATGTGTATGTCTCTCTCTCTATAAACATATATATGTTTGGGGTTTTTTAACAGGAAAGAAAGATTTTAATTAACTTAGGCAAAGCTGTCTAATAGCAGAATACCTCAGTAAAGTTTTAGTGAACTGGGAGTGGGAAGAGAAATTAAGACAAACATTTATCTAAAGGAAAATGGTTTCTTTGCTTTAAATAACATTTGCTACTTAATCATAAATAAACTTCAGTATCTTTGAGGCAAAAACTTACTAGGCAAGTCTTCAAAAAGGTTAAATACAGAAGAGCGTGACTACCCGTTAAACACTTAAAAATAATGAACGCAATTTATTCACTTATTACAAGTTTGCATGATGCTGTTGGTAAAATCAGAGGAAACCTCAACACTGAGATGCGGTTTTCAAGTCTGCAAGAGATTACTCATCAAATTATAAACAAATCTAACCATTAACGGAGTGAGATATCCCAACTAGAAGTTGTTAGATGTTGATATTATCTCTGGACTGGTTTTCCCAAGTGTTGTCCATTACTTTCATCCTGTTCGTTCAGATTGGTGAGGAAGATTGCTTGAAATGTTGGTTTTGTGCTTTGTCCAAAGTAAAATTTTCACTTTTGGTGGGAATTCAGAACTAGCCATCATTCACATCTCACTTTTAATAGGGTAGTTCTATTTTAATACTTTTTGCATATTGTATGCAGTAATGCAAATATTGAACAGGGAAATGATTTCTTCAGTTGACAGAGGATTAGCAATGCTACATCAACAGCAAAATCAAACTGAGAGTCCTAGATTTCATGTTATGTGTTTCAACAAAACCTATTTTATAAAAATAGTATTTTACGATTGAATTAATAAACTTTCTCAGCATTTTCTTTCTGTTCTTCACTTAAAGGAACTCTATTATAAAGCTCTATTTCTCAAAGACTATATACATACTGCATTCCCAAGCCTATTTGTATAACCAGATGAGACAATTATAACGCTGACCTACATTGTTACAATGACAAATCGAATTCAAACTGCTCACAAATACTATTTTTTTTCTTGTTGGTGCATAGCATCAAGGCTATGCTACAAGAAACTTGTAGCCTGATTTTTGGCCCCATGACTTTAGCCTTCTTTAAGGCCAATGCTCATACTCCAGTGTACTATAGGCAAATACCATCACGTGCTAATGACCTTTTCTGGTTTCATTCTGTAGCCATAGGGCAAATAACTGCAGTTCCCTTTGGTTTCAATATTTTTTTCCTTTGAAGCAATAGGTCTGGCCTTTCATCAATCTAGTTACTGGTACCTGCATACTGCAACCAATTCTTTGTTCTTTTACTTGGAATGAATTGATTGTCAGTGTCCTGGAATGAATAAAAATAGAAGGGAGAAAAGCTTTTTTTCTTCGCTCAATATTTAGCTTGCAATAAGAGAGTCAGTAGTGTTACAACATGGAAAAAACAGGTAAAATGTTTTAAACTATTAAATTTCAACCATCTCTGTTTAGAGGATGTTTTAGCAAGTACTCTTTTACAGCATTGCCTGTTCTGGATTTAGTAAATTCATAATCTTTACTAAATGAATAGTTTTTAAGAGATATTAATGACTGTCCAAGATGGCTCAGCCTTGCAAAGGAGGAAGAATGCTATTAGAGTTAGCGCTGCAGTGCTGCGAGGCAATTGCCTCATTGAGGTGAAAAAGTCTTTTAGGGCACACTTTATAATTTAAGTCTAAACCAGTTTCTTACTAGGACGATTCCTAATAGAAGGTGTGAAACAAAAAATAAAAAAGGAAAAAAGTAATCATAATATATGAATCATTTAAACTTCCTTGGAGTCTGGAGTACTATAGTTGTAAATGATGCCAAATAATATAAAAAAGGTTCTCTGTTTGGTACACATGTAGGATGGGGAAATCCTCTGCATTCTGCCAAACATCGCACATAGTTCATGTGGTGTATACTATGTCAAAATAAGGAACTTAACATGGTCTATTTTGTGCCATTGTTATAGTAAATGACAGTTAAAAGAGATTTTTAAGCAGAGAAAGTTGTATCAAATTTTCTCATTCACTGGGGGTTTCTAAGAATTCATATTTACTCTCATTAGCTCATGTGGGCTACTATTTATTTGTATTACTGTAGTGCCTGGAACCTTTTCTTACTTTACATAGACAATATTTTTTGTGCTAGATGCCTTATAAATGATGTGTCTATGTAGAGAAAAGGATTGAGTGCGTATATGTATGTGTGTATACATACATGTGTATGTCTGAATAGTCATTAGTGAAGACTGTCACTTGTGTGGATCTGAAATAGATGGCTAAGGGAATCATTTGTGTTATTCCTTTTTATACTCATCTCTATAAAACTCTTCAAAGTCATTTGCCTGAAATCTTAAGCAATAAAGATGCTTGATAACATGCTGACTTGATGAGTTAAAAAATGCTTTAGATACAAAATAGTGTTGGTAAAAGTCCATGGGAGACCACCTGTAATAAGGCTGTCGTATTTAGTGAAGGAGAGTGTGACAAAAGAGGTGCAAATATAGGCAGTGTCTACTCTTATGAAGCTGAATGGTTATTATAAAGAACTAAAGAGTTATGTTACTTTCATCTAGTGGAAAATAAGCACCTAGAAAAAAGGCGGAAGTGATCTGTTACCCTAAGGAAAACTGTTGAAATTGATTATGAGGTTTGTATTCCAGATGGAAAGGAAAGAGAAGCTAAATTGGAGATATGAGTAGGAAATCAAAGCAGGAAATATATTCCTTCTGATTTGCAACAAGACTTTAAAGATCTTATGACAGAGGCCTGTTAGAGGATGAGAGTTAAAAATATAAAATTGATACATTTTACTCTATGCATACATGGAAGTAAGTCTTAGAGAATTGCATATTATTTTAAAATTCTTTGTAGTCATTTCTGTCATCAAAATAAGATCTAAAAAGTTTCTATTACATTATGTAATAAGGAAAAGTAAACCTGATTATTTTAGAATTTATTTAGGAAAAAAAAGGCAGAGGTAGGAATGAGATTAATAAAATAGCTTAAATTCATCTGCAGATAATAGGATTGCATCGAGGATAAATTTGGCCCGACTGGTTTCCTAAGCTTTTTATATCTGAAGCTTGAGTTCAAATCAATAAGAGAAGAAGGTATAAGATGCTCATAAGTGAGTTATAGGACGTTGCAATGCTAAATGAAATGTATTTAGATTTTTTTTATTTTGAGATTGTGTTATAACTGTAACACATCCTCTCAGAGTCTTTCACCTCTCTCCTCCTGCTCCTCTTCTGCCTAATCACAAAACGCTTTGAGACTCTTGGTGCTCTAGTCAGAATTTTCATCTGCAAGAAAATTCTTTAAGGCTAGTATAAATGGTTGGTGTCTAGCCTATTACTGGAATAGTGAACTGGAACGGTGAGTAAAAAGACCATAAGCAGTCTTTGCTGCTCTGTCATCTTCCCTGGCTATTGGAACATCCCCAGAGAATGCAATGCAGCTTCTTGCAAATAAAAGTTGGTCAGTCACAGCTCTTGTTTTGGTGGCCTTGACTGATCTTAGATTTGTACCTATAAATGTTACGTACTCTCATTCTCTGCTTTTCTTCTCAAGTCCTCCAGAAGGCAAAGAGAAGGAAGTATGAGTTTACAGAATATGGGAGAAACACATCTTTCATTTGAACTATTCAAAATTTCTCATTGAGTTTTGAACTTGGTAATGCATTGATTCCCCCGGATTCAAATTCTTTTCAAACAAGTTCTTCCATCCATGGCTGATGAGGCAGAATTTCCATATTTTTTTTAAACTGATAAATCTCTAACAATTTGTTTCACAGTTGCAACACTTGCCTTTTTCTCTGGCTACATTTATGCAAAAACGAATTTGCAAACATTGGTGAAAGTAATTCACGACACTCTGTGGACTTGCCTGACCTCAGGTTTTTTCTTTGCTTGTAATCTGAAGATCTCAAAGTCATCTTCCTTTGAAGTGAAATTGGGCACTTTGGCTGTTTTGATTAAGATGGGGGTTATTTCGTTTTGTTAAATTTTGCCATCTGCAGGTATTTGTTTGCAGAGAAAAGACATCTTTTTTTCTCCTAGAGATGTCCAGGAACTTTGTTCTGGGTTAATGGAGCATATTTGTCTAATACATTAGGGCACAGATCTTCAGCTGTACTGGAAGACTGCATGTTAATAGCAGCGATGGATTTGATCTGATGTCACCTTTCCTTTCAAATGTCACTGTTACATTGTGATATCCTCAGAGTGATTTGAGCTGTTTGACAGGGTCTCTCAGATGATTACTTTCAGCAACCAGTTGATTAATCTTACTTCTGCCACCCCCAGAAATGGGAGGGAGTGGTTATGAAGAGCACAACCGACTGACAGGTGCTTTACCTGGCAGAGGTGGAAGACAGATCAAATATCCTCGAATAGGAGCTATCGTCCATCATTCAAGTTGTTTTTCAGGCTGCCTTCGAAGACCTTTAGAAAAGTAAATACTTCCAGCAGCTCTTTCAACTGTGTTGAAAGCATCTGACTAGGTTTTTACATGTGAATATGAGTGAAAGAACACTTTGTCTCCCAGCCTTCTACCCTTGCTAACCTCTCTGTGAGAACTAGGGAGCTTTCAGGATTGAATTTCATTAATTAGACAGGTAGAGTAGCTTGGGTAAACTTGCCCCAATCCTGACTTCTGTTCACAAGAGCACAAGGTTCAGAAGTTCAACGTTATGTCTTGCTGGAGCTTCTTCTGTTACATTCTCTTTTATGAGCATTAATGTTTACCTACTGAAAAGAAAGCAATGGCAAATAAGAGAGAAAAATGAAAAAGAAGTTTGACCTTTTCAAAGCTGGAGATGTACAACACATGCTCAGAGCTTTTGAAGGTTATAGACATTGCTTTCAATAAAGCTGTAGGACATAATTTAAGTGTTCTTCATTGCATCACACAAGTTCTGTATGCTGGCAAGCTGAATTCCTCTTTACCTGAGGCATTTGAGGCATGTTGTTGTAACTGCAAAACTCAGAAGTATGAGTAAAAAAAGTATGTTGTATAATTGTAATTGCTTTTATGTTGGAATTTTAAAATGCCATTTATCTCCAGGGAACTTGACAGCCTGTCATTTTATTTGAAGAGGTATTTTTACATTTAAATAATCATTTGTTGTGGTTTTACCCTAGCCAGTAACTAAGCACCACACTGCCGCTCGCTCACTCCTCCTGGGAGGGATGAGGGAGACAATCAGAAGAGTAAAAGTGAGAAAACTCATGGGTTGAGATAGACAGTTTAATAGGTAAAGCAAAAGCCAAACACACAAGCAAAGCAAAACAAGGAATTCATTCCCCATTTCCCATTGACAGGCAGGTGTTCGGCCATCTCCAGGAAAGCAGGGTTCCATCATGTGTAACGGTTGCTTGGGAAGCCAAGCGCCATCACTCTGAATGTCCCCCCCCTTAGTCCTTCTTCCCCCAGCTTTATATGCTGAGCCTGAAGTCATATGGTATGGAATATCCCTTTGGTCAGTTGGGGTCAGCTGTCCCAGCTGCGTTCCCTTCCAACTTCTTGTGCACCCCCAGCCTACTTGCTGGTGGGGTGGGCTGAGAGGCAGAGAACTCCTTGACTCTGTGTAAGCACTGCTCAGCCCTAACTAAAACATCCCTGTGTCATCAACGCCGTTTTCAGCACAAATCCAAAACACAGCTCCATACTAGCTACTATGAAGAAAACTAACTCTATCCCAGCCAAAACTAGCACATCATTACAATCACTGAAACTAGAATAACTTAAAAGCAGCCATATTTCCTTCTGAAAGTTGCCTAGAAACTAAGATTTTGATGCTTCAGACTCAGAGAAGTAGATAAAATAAAATGTCTAGGTTCTTGATTCCTTAGTGTTTATACCCTTTGGGAGAAATCTGGAATCCTCCATCAATTGGCCAGTGAAAATTAGTGCTTCAGAATGATAGTCAAAAAATCCAGTGCAGGGAAAGGTATAAGAAGAAACTTGCATCCACTTGGTATCTGGAGATCCAACAACATTCTTGAAAAGATCCACTGATATAATTTCTGTGAAATGATTGAATGAGGTTTACTGCTGTCTTCTGAGTAATGACCAAAAAGTACAGTGAAGATGATATCATCACATGCTATTCATTAAGGACCAGCATCTGGAAAACCTATGGTAATCCTTACTCTGGCTGAAGGGGTTGACATTTTCTACTCGCAGCTTCTAAAACGCATCCTAGTGTCCTGCAAAAACTGTGTGTGAGTATTCACTGCACAGGAGAGGAAAAAATACTGGGCGAGATAGACAGCAACGCAGAGCAGGAAGCGGCGTGATGCTGAAGGCTAATGGCAATAGCACTCCCAAATAGAGGGAGCCCTGGCTCCTGGCTGAAGACTTTCTGGTTTAGCTGTAGTAAGTAGATTGCAGAAAAATATCGCATAGCTTTGTAGGTTAGTAGATGAATATTATCTGTCACTTATAATGTGTATAATAATTTCAAATATATTTCTTCCGAAATTATTGCCCTTTCACTGGTTTGGAAGTATTTCACCCCTTATAGTTAATCCTCAGACCCTCAGCAAATTTGGTTGCTTCCACTAATTTAAAATATATTGCAAAACTCCCGTTGTAGTCTTGTAGCTCGGGACAGGTTCCTGGTCGAAATGATGTGATGGTCTGTTTGAAAAGGCATAAGAAAACAGGCAAAGAACAACTCTGCGGCTTGCTTTGATGATACTGTGTCATGTTTAATCAGTGAAGATTGAACCAGTCACCTTGAGATTCTGAGAGTATTGTTCAATACCATTTAAAACATTGATTTTCTGTAACTATGAATCCTCTCAAGTAGTCATTAGACAGGAAGCAAGTTACCTGGGGGGTTTTAATCCAGCAAATGTTAGAAAGATAGAAATCTAGCCTGGAGGAGGCAAGCTGGAAACTGAGGAGCGGTTTGTCAGACCTGAAGCAAAGGTATATCTCCCAGGACTGGCAGGGGCGATGGTATTCAATTGATTCTCAGAAAGAGTTAGAACAACTTTTTGACCTTACCTCACCTGACAATACTTTTTTAGATGACTACAAATGGACAGAAAGTGGTTAAAAAAGAAAAGAAAAGAAAAAAAAAAGTTCTTGGTAGATATGAAGAAGAGCTAAGCCTTGGATCTTTTTTTCAGAGCTAACATTAGTTGTGAATGTTTACTGCCAACAGATGTTTCAGTGTTAAGGCAATTACTTGAAAACATTGCCCAAGACTGTGTGAACCTTTACTTCGGCAAAAAGTTTCCATTTTCCATAATCTCTGTCGGTGCTTGAAAATGTTGAGCTAAAAAAAGAATGGTTATTACAGGTGCTTACTGTCATCACGTAGCCGATGGGTTAGAATGACAGAGAAGTGCAAGTAACAACTTTGTCAGATGATGTTTAAATTACAACAGGGACATAGGAAAGCAAACATACATGCAAAAATATCAGCAATAAGGAAAAAATACATATATATTTCTCTTTTCTAATACAACTTGTATTAGCTGTCTGCTTCTGACAAGCGCTATTTACCTAAATTATGGCAGTACCAGAACTTGCTGGAATCCTGCTAATCTAAGAAAAGCCCCTAAATAAAATTGTCTACTGCTATAATTAGAAGTAATTTATAGGGATATCTGTGTACATATATCTAAGCTATTGGGATTTTATATTGATCTCATCACTGTGGTATGAGTGTGGTCTGAATTTGGTATTCCAAAGTACAGCATCATCGACAGAAACTACTATCAGGTAGCAGGGTATCTTGTATTATGGAAGAAAGAATGAAAATTACTAAAATAGTACATTTCTGCAAAATCAAAGGATGGTTTTGAGGACTACATTTGGATGTACTTAAGCTTTGTATTTCACACCAAAGATGACCAGTTTTGAAACTTATTTTACAATAGTTTTACTCATCAGAAAGGAAACCGTTTGAAACGTAACGGTTCTGTTTCTATTTGCCCTGTCTGGCTATACAAATACGATACTGGATGGACGTTTCTGTTGGACTGGAAGAACAGTTTTGGTGGATAACTTGTGGTTATTTTGTGGGTATCTCAGCAGGAATTGCCTAAGCAGAATAAACATAAACTGCATACTAATAAATTCAAACATTTCTCTGTCTCTGCAACCAACACTGAAATATTTCATATTACTTCAATATTGAAATGTAGCAAATGGAACCAGTTTATCAATGTTTCTTACATAAAATTTGTCATTAATTTTCTTTGCCGTCCTGCTTACTCTCTGTAAAATCTACAGACCTTAGTGAAGATTGTGCATCATAATTGATTTCTGGAGTGTTACAAATGACATAAATTTACCCCTACCGATTCATTTGTGAAAGCTTCCAAACACTTATTTCCCTTACCCAACGTGGTTCTGGGGGCTTTACATTTGTCTTTGAGAAGTTGCTTTTCTGCAGCATCTTTTGTTTTAGTGTGACAGAACATATTTGAATGAAATAAACTGCAAGTAAATTGAAGGATTAAAAAGTAATATAGCTAATTTAGAAAACTGATAATACAAGCAGGTGTACTAAGGAATACTTAGATGCGACACTGGACAAGTGAGTGAAGATACTGCTTAATTGCCTCTTTCTGATTAAGAAGCTTGAAAAGTAGCTTTGTAAAAGCTGCTGGTTTTGCAGGGTCTTTGCTTATTTTGTGTAGTGATTCCTCTGGCACCAATGGGAGAAGGTATTTCTGTATTGCAACATCACTTTATCTGACAATGACCCTCTCTCTGTACCTGCCCGAGAACATACTAGAAAACTATTTGTGAGCAAATATAACGGACCTCAGCAGGGACTAATTGCTTCATTAAGACAAAAAACAAGGGAGTACAAAAAAAAGGGCAAGAGAGTGTCGCAATTAAAATTGACAGCTTTTTAAGTGTTAAAAAAAATCTATTATAGTCTGATGGGAAACTTGGCAGTGGAAAAAGGTTTTAAGTTGAAAAATTGAAATACTCTATTTAGAAAACATTAGAATGAAAGGCATTGGACGTTCTTTTCATCAAAATGAACAGCTTGGTGACAGTTGCATGATTTCATATAAACATTTCAGTTTTGTCGTAGCTTTAGCTTAAAAAGTCATATTATGAGAAAATTGCACTTCACAACAAGATGTCCATTTGATTTATTTTCCGCCTTGTCACAATGGGCCTTTTGCTCTTATTTGCTTTGGAGAGAGATCAAATTTTTTCTCCTTGTCCTTTTACCTGCTCTGATATATCTCATGTTAGTTGCTGTTCTAGAGGTTGCTTTGCTGGAATATCAAGTCGATACCTCATTTTAACTAGCTGGGAATGAAGGACCAGCCATTTTTCACTTGTAAATGTATCTTGGAGAGCATATGATTAATCTGTCTTTAACTTCGATCAGCAGCTCTCGGAGATATGTATATGCAGAAAACCCAGAAGAGGCCCCACAAATCTCTCCATGAAGCACGTGTTTGTTTGTCTTTTCTTCTGGAATGCTTTTAAGGCCACCGTAAAACATGTGTCCTTAGTTTGAATAATGTTCACGGAACACTGCTGAAGTTTAAGTGATAAATTCCATGTGTCTGGGATCTGGCTCAGTGCTTATTTTCTTGTGGTTAGCCCCACAGGATGCATGTATCCATGAATAATAATTAATAATATCTATCCCCTCCTCTCCAAAATAAAACTTAATCTAACATAACAAACATATTTACCATATTTACAAAAGATATTTGTATATTAACAAAAATCAGAATTCCATCAGTTATTAATACTTTAAAATATTTAATATGAAATGAAATAGTCATTTGAAACTAGATATATGCACACAAGGTGAGCTTTCCGCATTTTTGAACTCCTGTGTTATTCCCGGCTATTTTTTTCAAATGAACGACTATGTTTGTGTATATGTAATATCTGTGGCCCATATCATACTGCCTTTCAATTCCTGCATTGGTTTAGTACCTTGACGCTTCGTTGAATAGTTCTAGCCTAGTCATCAGTGTTGCCTGTGGTAAGTCCAGGTGTCTCGTCTCCAGGCTACATTGCTTGGACGGGAGGTGGATGCTAGGGAGAATCTTTGAATCGTGTAACACTTCAGCCCTTCTTTCCTAACATCAGTCTATGTTCTGTTTCTGTTTGTTTTGTAAAACTGGCCAAATCTTTCTTTTGGGTGTAGTGTTCCAGTGGGAGTAGCGGAATTTAATATGATGCCTGTCCTCAGTTTTTCCTGTTAACTCCTTGATGCTCATTTGTAAGTGCATTCCCCTGCAGGATTGTGACTCTCTTGGTTCTTACTAGACCCTTTTGTACATTTTTGGGATTGTAGGTGTCTCTCTCACTGTCAGTGGCTTGGTTCTATGCTTGGTTCTGTGCTGTGTAACTACAAATTAGAAATAGTAGTAGTTAATTTTTAACTGTTTAAGTCTGCTTTGGTTTCTACCATTCTTCCTATTGCTGAGTAGCACTTAGTGGAAGTACTTAGTAACCACTTATCTTTTAATGGTCATTAGGAACACTTGTGCATGAAGGTACATTTTACAGTTAGTAAGGAGTAAGGGCTGGACCTTTAATCATATTAAATAATTCTTCTGCTTCAGGATTTCTATAGAAATAAACACACTCATTTTCAGAGTAAACCTATTCATCTTAAGGATAAGTGGCAAAATCTGGCCTAGACACGACGTGATGCTGGTACTTCTTGGAGATGCAAATAGTTTTATCCAGAAACATGCAATATTAATTAGATGTAACATTGTTTTTTATATTAAAGTAAAACATGTGCATTGACCTCTGTTCTGTTAAAATGCAGAAGTTCTAGTGATACCATTAGCATGTGGATATGTCATCAGCTGTTCAACAGTTTCAAGTACAAGATAATTAATTCTACCTAAGACTGTTTCTAAAAATGTGTGTTTAGCACTCGGATATATCTGTGGCAGACATTATAGGAGAGTCACAGAGCTTTATGACTGTATTTAATAATTCTTATCTGCCAATTGTTTCCTTTTTTTATTATTATTTTAAACTGTGGAAAACAATGCTACTGAATTGTCAAGCTACATCTGCCATACCATGAGTCATTGAAAAAGCAAAGAGAATTTGTTTGGCTGTGCTTCATTTCCTACCAGGTTTATAACTCCATTTCCAAGCAGTCTCTAAAATGTTCTGTGAAATTGATTCATAGCTTACATTCACGTTTTGCTAAAGACATAGCTGAAAAATCAAGAGATACCAAACGATAGGCATCGAAACCTAGTCTTAGAATATCCAAATATGAGGATGTACCCTTGAGTTCACCCAGAACTATTGAAAAGGCTGAGGGAAAAAGTAGTACCAGGACTCTGGCCCGGAAGGTGAGGTTACTGGAAGGTATTTCATTATTTTGTTGGGGATATGAAAGAACTATAAACCTGTCCATTTCTTTACTGGTACTCGTTTAACCATCTTTGGAGCCTGGTCTGCATTATAAATAGTCAGTGCAGCTACATCTGTGTACTGTGCTAGCAAGGTATTCTGGTATGACAGCAGCTAATACAAGTTAAAACCATGCTTAGACAAATAGGACTTATTCCACTGCTCTGCTTAGTTTGCCTTCCCACAAGGCACAGCAAGCTGTGCTAGCAAGAACACAGTATTTGCCATTATGACTATCTACGTGAAGACCATGGTTACTTTGGTCACAAATCACACTTCATTACACAACTCTGCCAGAAGAACTTTTTAGTTTAGAGCTTGCCTCGGGCACAATGTCTCCCAAAGCTATTTCTGGGCTGGTACGGTTTATATAGCATCTTTTGTTCAAGGCTGTGCCTAAAACCACAATGCAGCCCTTGCTTCTAAACAAGCAAATGCCTTTTTTCTTTTCTGTAACATTTCCATTTTCAGCTCTGACATTAGTCCATTTTGTGGCTTCTAGAAATTAATATTTAAGTTTTAATGTTGTTAATAGATCAGCCTTTACTTTACCTGTGTTGCTAGAAGCAATTAATAATACCTTACTGATTCCCCATGAATAGCATAAAATATTGATATAGGAGCAGAAAGACTATTTATACTCCCTGAATTACATACCCTCATTCTACTTGTCCTTACAGGCTTGAGTAAGAGAGGAGAGCTATGTTGGCTTCTCATGTATTCTCAGCCATACCTACTAAAATATTTGTTTTTAAGCTGGAGTGTTGTATCATTAGCTATTCGGTATGTTTTAGTCAAAGAAAGTATATTGGGTTCACCGAGGAGCAAATGGGTACATTTTTTTTTACGTATGTTCCATAGCAGGTCATACCACATGATCTTAACGTGCCTCTCATCCTTAAAATCTCCACGTAGACAGTGAAGCAGGGCAACTGGCAGACTTTGAGTTCAGTGACCAAGCTGAAAATTCTGCAGGAGAAATGGATGTAGGTCTATTTTGAACATTGTTTTGGGGAATTTGTCAAACACTATAAATTTGAGGATGAATTTAAGTAAAAGGCATTTTTCCATAGGATAATGCCTGCTTCTGTCAAAGCTTTGCAGGTAAAGACTAATTGAGAATGAGAGGAAGGTGGGGTACCCATTCTACTACCACTGCTATTGAATAATATATGCCCGTTTGGCAAGCAATGCTTACAGATCATCTTGCAGAACAGAATATGATTATGATACGAATATTACTTGGGAACGGAGAAGACAGATCACCCCATCATTTTGAATAAGTTATCAGAGAGGGCAAAGGGAAAGGATTACATCCTGAACATTTGTCTCTATTGTTCCATGGCAATGAGGAAAATGCAGAGTTCCTTGTGATTCGAGGTTTTAAAACCCCTAAATATCTACGCTGCTGTTCACAAGCATTTGGCACAAATTTTCCATTTTCTTCAAAGCTCCTTTGTAAATAGATGTGCTATTAAAACCTTTTCATGTGCATGTGTACAAGGGGGCCTACAGGAGAGCTGGGGAAGGACTTTTTACAAAGGCACGTACCGATAGGACGAGGGGGAATGGCTTCAAACTGGAAGAGGAGAGATTTAGATTAGATATCATTAGATATGGGTGGTAAGGCACTGGAACAGGTTGCGCAGAGTTGTGGAAGCTCCATCCCTGGAGGTGTTCAGGGCCAGGCTGGATGGGGCTTTGAGCAATCTGGTCTAGTAGGAGGTGTCCCTACCCAGGGCAGGGAGGTTGGAACGAGATGATCTTCAAGGTCCCTTCCAACCTAAACCCTTCTATGATTCTATGTGTACTTTTCTTTTCTCCATTCCCTGTTTAAATAACAACTGGAGATCTGAGGTCAAAACGCAAAGTTGTTCTGTACTAAGATTGTTTTAGATACGAGTCTTCAGTGTTACGTCTAGAGCTCGGTTAAAAGCAGGGAACCAAGAAGAAGCGCTGAAGTCAAAAAGAGAAAACCAGGCACTGTTATTAAAACTCTTCATACTGCAACACCTGTTTGCTAAAATACTGAGGTATTTTGAGGTAACACCTCAAAAACTTCAGCGGACAGATGACACATTCAGACATTTTATTATGGTCCTCAAAATATTGCTATATTACTAAACTAATTCAACTGAGAAATATCCAAAGGAATAAGAAGCAGGGCTATACAGCCTCTGTGCACTTTATTACCTTGTCAGAAGATGAAGTCAGTCTTACATAAGACCTCTGAAAAGCCAACAGTATATTTTGTAGAATATTGCAAATTTTCATAATCTCAATAGCAGGGGTCTGTGAGAAAGGATGGTCCAGCGAGTATGGAACTAGCCTAAGGCCTGTAATTGCCACTTCTACATCTTTTCTCAGAAACAATTTTGCGTGTGAAATTGGAAAGTGACTTATTCTCATTGTACCTCAGTCCTGTATATGTGGAATGGGGCTAATAGAGTTTTTGTGTCTCACAGTGAAGAGAAATTATAAACGATTGTGAGGTGCTCAGATGCTACAGTAAATGTGTGTGAAGTGTGAAATCTACCCAGGCAGGGATAGTTAATGTTATTTTAATAATATCAAACCAGGATCCTTCACTATCAAAGCAGGCTGAAGCTGCACATAATTATCTTACTGATGTATCACTGATTGCTGTTGTTTCAATTATCTAGTGCTTTACATTGCCGGCACATTTACATTATTTATTTTGCCAGAAAAACAGTTATACTGAATTATGGTAGGCTGGGTTGCTCATGATTTTTGTAAACACTGAAAAAAAATTTTGTTGCTTTTTGAGCTTAAGGACAATGGAAAAGAACAACACTCTATATATATACACACACACATTTTAAACAATAGAGAAAGGTTTCTCAATAAAGCCTTTCTAAGGAGCTCCAGGGATCCAGGAATTATATGTTATCTTATTGAATGGTGCCGGTCCTACATACATTGTTCAAGATAAAATTTCCTTCCTCTACCTCCCCCCTGAGCAGATGCTTTCAGTGTTTTCTTTCTTTGGTTTGTTGTGGATTTATTACTATTGTTTCACTCAGCTGCCAAGGCTTTGCTTGTGTGATGATTGGAACTTGCCCCCCCCTTTTTTTTAATCAGACTTTTTTTTTTTTTAAATTTAAAGGACGAGAACATACCAAACTAAATGTGACCTCACAAAAATACTCATTTTTTTAATAGAGAATTATGGAGTTTATTCTCTTATGATTTCTACTAACCAAAAATTGCATGCTAGCGTGACTCGCTCTCAGCATCCATGGAGTTAAATCATGAAACCAAGCAGAAATGGAAGGAGGGCATGCAGAAGAAACTGTGGAAGTGTAAATGGCAGATGGAAGCTCAATTCCCTTGGAAAGTGATTTCCATATCTCACCCAATATCTTCTATTTTTTAGTGCCATGTTTTATAGAGTCAATAGGAGATAGCCATGTGAATAACAAAAATCCATTGGGAGTGAAAGGTGGCACGAGTTCAAGTTAAAGCTTTATTTTTCTGCTGTCAGCGTGGCAAATCACCTCTTCACTCTATAGTGGTGTATGCATCAGCGTCTGAGGAGCGTGTCAGGTGTTTTGGATGATAGGTCCTGCTGTCTCCAGCAGGCAGCTTGGTGGTTTTTGAAATCTGAAGAACGGTAGTTGGAATCCCCTTTTATTTATAAATTACTTAATCAGAAGAAAGCTCGGTGCAATGACATTTAGCACTTATCGTAAAAATTGGTGTGAAAAACAAGACCTGGTGTTAGACAAGTTGCTGGACTTATGACATCCCTTTGGTCTTTTGCTTCTGACACACATGGCATATTTTATGCAGAATTTTATAGTAGTCTTATATATGATACTTGAGTCAAGTATCAGAGGACACTTGGTGGTTCTAAACCCCAGTAAATTAATTCACGTTGTCATCCCTTTTGGGCAAAAAAAAGCAGGAAGTGATATTTAAGTAGATTTTAAAATAGCAGCAGTATTTTTCTTCATATTATTGCCTTACACTGTGTGTCAGATATGATAAAGAGAGAAACGTGTTGTCTGTTTGTGAATATGGCAATATCTTTGAACAAATCCAGATAACTTCCAAGCTGACAAGTAAGATAGACAAGTGTCAAAACCTAATACACATTAGACTCGCAGGAAAATGTCATATTCTGCTCATTTCCACATCACAGATTTTACTATATGCTTAGTTATTAGGAAAGCATCAGGTATATTTGGGGGTTTTGACAGAAAAGTTTAGAGCAGATGGATGGATTAAATTTGTCAAGTGAACTTCTCCCATTTTAATTTGCTGCTATTCAGCCTACGAGAAGGGCAAGGTGAATTTATTTTGCTTTTTCTATGAGGAAGAAAATTAAAGACTAAGACAAAGGTTATTTAATTAGCTGCATAATTCTTAGTAATAAAACAATCAAATGCTAAATAAGATAGCACAAAAAGGTGCTATGTCTTGAGAATAATTCAAATGAAAAATTAACATTTTTTAAGGTTTGAAAATATATAAACACATCTATTGAAAGTAACATTGTTATTTTTCTTTATAGCCTAGTTATAAATATTATGGTATTACCTTTCTAAAACAAATAAAAATGTTTATAGAAGAAGTATATTTATAATCACAAAAAAGCATGTATTTCAACTCAGGAATATCCTTACCTGTGTTTAGTCTTTGATTTTTTCCAGATAAGCCGTAGAGACTCTGTTACATCACCTTTCCACAAACCTTGGTACATTCGATGAGGGTCTCGAATTTTTAGCTGACTCCAGTTAATATTGGAATATGTTCCACACCAAAAAAAAAAAGTGGTTCTTGAAATCTCGAGAATAGCTTTGTAACAAAATTCTGCTATTCTCTTTTGCTATTTGTGAGACAGCTTTATAATAAAACGTGCGAATCACTCAAATGTATTCTGCATTTTTTGCAATTTTTATGGAAAATATTTATCTTTTCCATATACCACCTGGAAATAATTACTAAGCTTTCAGTCAAAAGTGTGAATGTTTTCAGTCAAATTCACTTTTTCCTTAAAGCGATGATGGATTTTCACACCGATATGATAACAATTGTACACTCAGGTTCCAAACACTTTTTCCCAATTTAGTGTGTTTTGCGGCATTCAATTGTTTTCTGTGATTGTTTAAAGCAATTTGTCAAAATCACCCAGAAATGTGATGGTAACCTTTTGTAAACTTATTTGCAGAACAGAGTATGTTTTGCATTTTGTAGAACTGCACACATGAAGGTTTTTAAAAAGACTCTGGCTTAGTTTTGATTGCGAGATATCTTTTTCATAGATACTTACTTATGTAACCAGTATAATGTAAAATGGATTTCACAAGTAAAATGAAACAAATCAAAGAGACCAGCTCAGAATTTTATTAATTCATGTGGAGTTTGAATAGTGTTTGTTTGATAAACCCTCAGCTGTAGATTGAATGTTTGTTTCTTTATGGATTACCATTTAGTTTAGATAGTCATATAATTTAAATTAAATTTCATGATACAGTCATCTGTATTCACAAAGAAGAAGGTCTGCCAGCCAGCCAAAGAATATCAGGCCATAGTATTTTGTGCTACAACTGACAAAGAAACCACTTAGCACAGCCACTCTGTCAAACCACATTCGGAGAGTACATTCACAGATTTCCCCAAGGTTATCTCTGTTTACAGGCATCAGAGAACAATGCAGCCTTTTAAAAAAAAAAATAAAAAAAATCTATGATTACTCCTATTGCAAAATTAAGAATGATGAATTTGAAAGAAAAGAATTAAGCGTGTTATATGCTACGACAAGTCATTTCATTTCCCTTCACCCATTAGGAGGTTACATAGAAGCAATCAGTTAAATTAAAGCCTAATAAAAGTTGTAAAATACTGAACTCTTGCATGACTTATGGAAAACCTTTCATCAGAGAAAATATCGTGACCATATATGGAAAATAGATCTCAGAAAGCAAATAAGCACATGAGGTGATTATTTGTGAAACAAAAGCATATGTGAAGCCCTCTTATCCATTTTTTATTATGGATTTGCATGTTATTTAGCACTGTATCTGTAGTCTTCTTTAATCTATCTTTACCACTCTTTTTGTGCTGTCATTCTGTTCCTTAGATGCATCTACATTCTGACTGTACGAGAACTGTAAATGACCTTTGATGTCAAGAATAGCTGTATGGATATGAAGGGCATAAAGACAAACTGGGTCAGTTTTGGAGTGATATTGACTGGAGCATTGCTCAGGGACAAGGCTTGCCATAGCATTACTGCGAAGGCTACGCTGTCCTCCATCTTAAATGTACGAAGGGGAGAATTTGAAGGCACTGAGGAATTCCTGCTGCCATTGCTATGAACATGTCTGGATTAAGGATAGTTGGAGACAGCAGGCTACACCTCTGTGCTTTTACCCACCCAAACCTGTTGCCGTACACCTTAGTGAGCTGTAACTGCAGGGTGAACAACCAGGTACAAATTTGTTTGAACTGATCAAGAATTAAGGGGGGTGTGGGGGGAAGCGTTGAGGGAAATGGAAAATCATTGGGGTTATTTTTTGCAGTAATGTATGGGTTTGAAGGAGCTCTTGCCAGTACTACATTTGTGATCAAACTGTGAAATGAACGGAGTCCCCGTGGCCCCGGAGTAGAGAAGCCGGTGCTCCAGGCTGTGGCCATGTCAGAGGAGCAGGGTCAGGCATTAGGTAGTCACTGAGTTGTCCCCAAAGAGCCACTTCAGCTTTCTACTGAGTGAGAGAGACCAACTCTATTAGTGAAGGCAGAGTCTGGAGGAAAAGACAACTTCTAGTCCTCTCTTCAAGTAAAGCAGAGTGGGGATTTCAGCCCAGACGTAGCAGATGAGTGCTCTCAGGGCTGAGCCTTCTGGCTGCTCGTGACGAGCTTCTCCTTCCCTGTTTCTGCAACAATCTTGGTTTCATTCTGACAAAATCTAACAACTTCAATTTTGTTCCTATGATAGAATTCCTGTTTTGCAGCCAAAATATATTCCATTTAATAAGATTACCGGATTTTGAAAGCAAAGGTGATGCGTTACACTCATCTCTGATACAATTCCATTTGATAGTTGATCTGAGTGAGATGCAGCAATGTATATATTTTCAATCCAAAAAGATGCTCGATACCAACTTCTCTCTTTGGATTTTGCATTGCCTTTTTTTTTTTTTTTTTTTTTTTGTAGCACAGGAGGGGAAAATCACACTGCTTATCCCTGCAGAGAAAGACCCATTTTAAAATGACAGTGGAGTGTACACACAAGGAGCGCCCCTAATATGCAGCAATTGCTAATGGGCATTCAGTCCTCAAAACCACATCAAAACTAGTTGAAATAAATTATCTCCAGCATTTGGTTGGCCTTTTCAACCCCCTTCAGACCCACTTCTATTGTATTGCAGTACAGATATATCCTGAATTGACTAAATTTCTGTTAGCTGCCACTGTAGTGGAAGTCAAGACATACAAAACTTTTTGAAGTTTTAGTAGGGGCATTCTGAAGTACTGGGAAGGATATAGATGGTTCAAATGATGATATTGTTACATAAGAAAAGGGTTATACAGAACAGAAATCACCCTCCAAAGTTTGAAATATGCAGTCTTGGCTGGACAAGGTCAGTATTATTTGTGACATGTTGCAGGTCACTGCAGGACTTTCTTGTAAGTTTGTATAATGGTATATGCTGCAAGTGTAATTGGTAAATACAAACTTCATGGGTTTGTTAAGGATGCATGGGATCTAGTTGTGCACATAATGCTAAATAATACTGCTAATTAAATGTTAATAGGAAGAGAGGCATTCTTCAATGTCAGACAGTCATCAGTGGAGGGGTTCACTTGGAGAACCTCCAAGATAAAGTAATTTTTTTCGTTTTCTGTTCCTTTGTCAGTTTTTACACTTTGTATTTTTACATTATAACTCAGTATTACATGTCAGCAGACATGCTCAGAAGTAAAGTGTTGTTTAAAATTGAAAAATCAAAATGTCCTAATAGTGATATGTTTCTATTTAAAAAAAAACGCTACACCAATTAGCAATTTCTGGTAGAAAATTGCTCTTTTCTTCATGGGGTATATCTATGTAATATTTCAGCTCTGCTTGGATTTGACTCATTCACTTTTCACTAGTGCACTGTCAACTAAAAGACTGTGTGTAATACTCTTTTCTATATTATTATGGGGTTTTCCTTCTATTACACTGTGTGGAAGAATTTTTTAGGATCTAGTACCCCGTGCCTGGAAGGTACCACAGTCTGAATGCAAAATCGGTGTTTAGTGTATGTGACATTGATAGATATAAGAGGAGATAAAAGGTTTCAACCAAATGACTGCATATTGTGCCTAGCCGAGGTGCTGGAGACACAAAAAAAGGTGCAAATCCAAATAAATTTTCTGCCTACTTCTATCAGCCACTTCTGTAATCCCTGTAATATAGAGCAGATAGAAGGAAGATTGGAAGCATAAATTGGTAAGTGGCAGCTTTTTAACCATGTTGTACAGTAAACCAAGCAGGCATTAGTTCTTGGGACTGGCTTGCAATTGATTTCCTCTCTGACTAAAAGCTATTTTCTATTTCAATATGTTTTTCCATTACTGACTTCTCAATTTTATTTTTCACAGAACTTCCAGAAAAGAACTTTTTTTTTACTTTTTCTTTTTTTTTGGATGAGGAATAGAACATGTTCTTAAGCCATATAAAAACTGGCACTGGCAGGAAATGGACGGGTGAAAACCAGCTTGTTATTTTAGGGTTCGATAAGTTTTTGTTTAAATTCCCTTCTTTCCATAAGATGTTGGATCTTGTAGTAGACAGATCAACTCAGAAGTTAGGATGGTCAGGGGAAGTCTGGCTGGTCTCTGTGTGTTGCAGGCAACAGGAAAATGAAGAGCTATAATATACCGTGCAACACAATATAAGTACATGGAGCATAAGTGCTGAAAGAAGGCAGCTATTTAGATTATAGGGCAAGATTAATCAATGAATGTGTATCATATAGACACAGTGTTGATTATACTGTCAGATAAAAAACACTTTTTAGTAAAGAACCTGTTTCTTTCTTTTTCTTCTTCCTTCCTCCCCCTTCCTCCCCCTTCCTCCCCCTTCCTCCTCCTTCTTTTATGATTAGGCTACAACACCATAAGTCACCAGATTCTGAATGACTGTTTATGACTTTTAATGGAGTTAGACAGAGACTGGATTCCTCCTAGTGTACTTTGAGTACCGATAGCCAGTTACCCTTTCTAGTCCTCTGTCCTATCTAAATTATGAGTCCTTGCCTGTTTTGAAGAACTTGTTTAACATGCTTATGACAACACCATGAAAAATAGCAATGATACTTTTACACTGTGTTTCTTCCTCAAAGAGAGTTTCAGGGGAAAACTTAAAAATACTGGTTAGCAGGAAAAAAATTTGGGGGCTGGTAGGGTCTACCTGTAAAATTTAATTTTTTAAGTGTTGCCCTGATACATTTGTTTCTTACCTTTGGCTGTATAAAGTAAAAGCTTATTTTTTTTAGGTAACACATTTTTAAGGTAATAGCAGTGTCATGTCCATGCTCACCTACTGACCTTATACCACCTGAGAAACTTAAGTGGGTGTTCCCTTTACAAAAAAAAAAGTGTGCTAATATCATTAATATATTTTTGAACTGAACTATTAAATGCTAGAATTATATCCATTTGCAAAATGTAGCTCTCTGTCCTTTTCAAATTGGAAAAATAATTTGAGGAATATCTAGAGTTATCATTTTAGCCTCATTATTAGCACAACAGCAGATCTTAAACTCAAGTTGTGAGAATTTATTCCCTGAGAACTATTTCAGTAAGGTCGCTTACCTCTTTATATCCTGTGATTGCAGGTGTAATTTTTTGGTCACAGTTTACTGCGTGTACATGTTACATTACTGTTTAATTATAAAAAGGATGAAACAATTTGAGTTTTCATCTTGAGAGATGATACTAAAATCTTGCGAGCCTTCTAATGTGATTCTGTTGAAGTAGGTCAGAAATCTTTTTCAAAATATCTATTCTCCTGAAGATCCAGTGCTCTTTAGATCTTATCTGTAGTTCTAGTTTCATCCATCAGTGTTGTGCATGGCTTTGTGTTGATTTCATACTTTAGAACTCTTATGGCTCTGTTTCAGATCTATTTTGAAAAGGACAAAGCTAAAATGTAACTGGATACCCTTTCTGTGCTTCCATTTCAGAAAGAAAGAACTTGGACAAATAGAGGACTCCAATCTAGTGCAGCCTGAATTGTGTGAGTAGCTGCTGTTTTATGCATCATTTCACTCCCTCAGAATCAGAAACAGAAGAGATTAAATCATGAGCTACTCGTATTCTTAATGACACCATGTGTACGTGGCTTGCCAATCATCACCTGAGATGGAGCAATGCTCACAGGGATTTCAAAAAGGTAATTTTAGTTTGATTCCCATCTCATTACTTTACAGTGAGGTGTTGGCTGTTTTTTTTTAAACAAAAAGAGAGGGGAAAAAAGAGAGAGAGAGTGATTTGACCATTAGCCTGTCCGTCTTTGGCTGAAAATGTCAAGGAAATTAAGTTAATGTTTCAGGCTTGATCATCACTTCTAAATAGTTCCATGTTTTTGAACAATTGTATACGAGGTTCTAAAGTCAAGAAAATCTGTTCCTTACTGAATTTTGATGGGTTTGTCTGTTTACTTTCTAAATTAGAGGTACTAATTTAGATTTCAATCGCATTTTGGTATTGATTCTTTTTAATGAAGAATGAAGATTTACTGCAAATACCTCAGGAAGGCAGAGGATTACTTGTCTACTGCAACTGTGCCAGTGTGTAATGTAGTCTTTTTAATGTTAAAATGAAAAGTGATAATCCCTTCTAGAGATTCCTTAATCTGCTTGAGAGGTGGGGGTTCCCCTTTAGAATTCTCTGAAATCTACAACTATTTTGGAGCACTGGGTTTGAACCTATATTAAATGCTTGTCACACCAGCAGTTACTTGCCAAAGGACGTTGTTTCATATGAGGGACGGGAGGGTTCACAGAACTGTTAAGTCTCTCAGAGCCAGAGGGTAGGAGGATTAATTATATCGAAATAATTGCTGACAGATGTTACTACACTGTTTTGCAAAAATATCAACTGAAATGTTATAGGATTTGGGGTTTTTTTCCTACGTAACTTATTCCAAGGTTTACCTATCCTCAAAACTAGCAAGGTTTCCCTAAAACCTAACCCTGGTGCGAATAAAGCTGCTTATACGTAGATTTAATAAGGTGGGTATATGGTACAATTGGTCACAGACCTCTTACTGGTGGTGTTTTAAATACTAGAAGATTGTTACTATGCGCTTATGTTCTTGATCAAAAAGCCTGGAGTTCTTTCAACATTTTCATGGTGGATGTAGCTAAAACTTTTCCTGTTGTCTACTCGTCCTTCTTAAACTTTCTTCAGTGGACCCCATTCAGTGCGAATGCGTTTATCCAACAATAAGGACAAAAGTTTACCTAAGGATAAACCCATAATAGTGAGGAGTAGATGATAAACAATTTCTTCCTGATAAAACATTGTCAAGGTGCGTACGATTGTTCTGGTATCTTTCCTCAAATTAGTTTTCTCAGTTGGATTGCAGTTTCCTGATACTTCTATTCGGCCATTTTACTCGATAACACGCTTGCCGTTCCCCAGTTGTCTTACCCCACTATCTGAGAGAGATCAACCTGCTCTTTAAAATTAGTTTAGCTGCTTCTTCATAATGATCTTGCTCACTTCTTAAGAATTTGTTTATTGTTGATTCTGAATCTATTCAGTTATTTTGTTTTGTATGCCTTGGTAAATCATCACAGAAGATTGTTTGAAATCGCATCTATGTTCAGTTTCACCCCAAGTACCATTATAGGAAGTTCTCAGTAATATTGTTCTGATAGAGAAATATTATTCTGCTTTTTAGCCCAGAAGAGTGCGAGGTTTAACACTGCTCCATTACACAAATCCCAGGCCCCATAATGCTTTTGTCAACCTGCTTATAAAATAGATAGGGCAGTTACCAACACAGTAGATCAAAGGATTAAATATTTAGTCTTTTAGAGGCTCTGCTCCTTAGGATCTACTGTCAAATGATAAAGTCACTTACTTTTGCTTTGAATGGCGAGTTCCTTAATCGTGAATGTCAGGAGATGTAGTCTGGAGAACAGATGAGAAGTAACAGTTAGGCATAAAACAAGGACATGCTTAATATATGTGAGCTTGATTAAGGTGGCTCACAGAAGCAAGGCAGGGAACAGCTTTGTGTCTCTCTGTGATACATGAAGATGAAATTAAAAACCAATTATATACAGGTCATGAATTACTTGTCCAGCAAGGACAAAACCGAAAATAAATGGCTGTGTGCTCTCTTGATATCTGTGCTTTTCTGATAAACTCCGTTTTGTCATTCCTAATTTATACAGATTTAGTGATAAAAGAATGTCTCAAAAGGCTACTTAATGCCTGTTCTACAGCCTTTACATTTTTGTGTGTGAATGTTGTGTGTGCCTGAACACACACAAGATGAACATTTTTGTTTTTAATGTTCACATGACAAAGCTGTCCAGTTCTTGTACTTTTCGTGGTAAAGCATGCTCTTCTGGAACGAGAGGAAAAAACAAAGTGAAAGAAAATAGTTACCGGTATAGCAATTTACATACCAAAATACACCTGAAGCCTCTGCCGAAGCATCGTAGTTGCTGAAATGGGCTGCAATCGCGTCTGGGCAGGAAAGGGCACGAGGGCATGAGCAGAGTAAGTGCAGTGTGAGGTTTGTTTCCACACTGCTGTATGCCTTATAGTGGCTGATAATATCGAAGCCTATGGAAATGATATATGAATTCCTTATGTCAGGTTAATAGGGGTAGAAGGATCTGCAAGTCTCTAGTGAGCTGATCCTGTTTACAACTGGGTTGTAATGGATGCATGTACTCACTTATTCATTCCTCTAGGGAGATGAAATAACAAAAATAAAAAATTCTAACCCTGTAGCATTCTTGAAACCTAATTTACCTGAGGAAAGAAGCTCTTCTGGTCAGTAAATATGGATATTCATTAGCATTTAGCTAACCAAGTTGATTTATGGAACTGGGGGGGGGGGGGGGGGAGGGAAACACAAAAGCAGAGCTAATTTAATGACATCTCTATTGGCATTGAGTATTTTCAGTCTGCACATGGGCAGATGTTATGAGAGTCTACCAAACCACTGCTGAGAATCAGTCCAGTTCCTGAAAATTTCCATCTCATTAATTTTCTATGTATGGAAAGCAATTTCTTCGCAGTAGATAATAATTTTATTAACACAGCTATTAGCACTACAGACTCTGACAAGGAAAGCGGAGTGTTAAAGAACATTTTCTAAAAATAAGCAAATTTACATATGTTATAATAAACGCATAACTAACCCTTCTAAAACATGAGAAAAAGGAAAAAAGGACCCCAAATTAAAATAATCAGAATGAAATAAAGAAATAAAAGATTTAACTAGAAAAAGACCAAGCATATTAGGATGGCAATAAGATTTGCGTGCAACTTATTATGAACCTCAAAAGTTTCATGAGATTTAGTACCAATAATCTGTAGCTCAATAATACATCCTGTAGGTACATTATTCTTTTTCACCATTCTTCTGAATTCTTTATTCATTTTTCTCCTGTGTAAAAAAATAAAAATAAAAAAATTCAGAATCCAGTAAGGCATGATAAATAATGTCTTTAGGTAATTGATCATAAACACTTGATGTAGATAATTCCCAAGCAATACATACTGTCATATATTATTAATACAAACAATTCTGCAAATAATCCTGATTAATATAACCACAGAAATTGGAGTATTTCATAAGTCAAGAAAAAGGGTTCTTTTCCCATAGAATTCAATCTGATCTGAAGACAATGATGAAAAGCAACCAAAAGTGGAGAACGTGCCTCCTCAGGACCTGATGCGAAGCACAGGGAAATGAACAGGAGTCTAGTTTTTCAGGTGGCCTTGGCTGAGAGCTGTCAAAACCAGAAAAGGGCTCCTGATGAATTTATACTTCCTTCATTTCCATTCAGGAAAACACAGTGGCACAGAATGGCTCTTTCCTTCCCATCATGCACATGCTTCATTACTGACTAAAGTTGTCTTCCCTACAGCACCTTACTGCTGTGCGTTGCTCTTGAACCTCCCAAGCAAAATGGGTTGGGTGGTTTTGTTTTGGGTTGGGGTTTTTTTTGTGTTTGTTTGGCTGGTTGGTTTTCTTTTTGTGTTGCGGTTTTTTGGTTTGGGTTTATTTTTTTGGAAGAAAACCATAGATAAGAGTGGAACGATAAAGATTGGGGGGAGCAGATTTCAAGCAGTAGACTGAGTGGTACAGATAATAGATACTGGTAAGCAATGAATGCAAGCTTTCGGAGAGAAACGTAAAAGAAAGTAATATAACCTTATTAGTCTCAGCACAGGAAGAGCAGGTAAGCCTTGATACATTGAATTACCCTCTTTTTTACTTTCTTCCCCTGCTCCCCTCAGAGGTTTTAAATATAGGTCCGGGCAAGAATGCCAGATGTTGGCAATATGACCAGGACTTGCACAAATTTATGTATTTGTAGAGGAATCCCTTTCAAAGGCATGCTTTTACATTTTCAATGTAATATGGAGGTTTTCTTCTACTTCAAGATTTCTATGTATATGTTTCCTACACTTGTATGTATTGATAGAAAAAAAAAAAGTGTGGTTAGCAAATGCATTTCCCATTTATTCTCATTTGCTTAACACTTTATAGCAGTGTATTTTAGTTATAAAACAATGGTCAAATATTGTCATTATAGGTGCTCATATTTCTTGTTATTAAAACTCAAGACCTCCACAAAGCAGCAGCATACAATAGGGACAACAAGAGAACACAGAAGCTGAAAACAAGCATAATTTGTTTTTTTTTCAATTCTGACTAGAATGAACGTCACTTTTCCTTTTCCTAAGAAATTCTAGAAATCAAAAGCTAATAGCTCAGAAATTATTCTTTTATGATACATGAGAAATACAGTGAAATAACTCTATATGTGTTTGTTTATACCTATATATACACACATGCACATATGCACACACACACAAACACAGAAACTCCCAAATATATATTCACATGGTGTTAACAACCTAGACTAAATAAAAAGCAAGGAAATACAAAATTCAAGCTGTTTGCTTTGCCTTATCTATTTCCATTATGCATGGTAAATATTGCAGATCATATGGTCTATAAAATCACATGCTGTTTGGTGACTCCTTCAGAGCTTTGCCACAACAGGGGATTGTAAGAATAGATGCAGTAGTGACTCTGAGTTTTCCCGACTTTTTTATTTAGTTGGACTCTTCATGAGATCTGAATTTATTTTTTACGTGTGGAACTCCTTTACTTTCTGTGGGGTTTTTTGATTAAAATAACCCCACAAACAAACCCAAAATATGTTGAGGGAGGGCAGCGTATGGGTTTTTTTAGGTTTTTCTTTTAGGACATTTGAGTTTTGAAGGAAATAGAGAGCACTAGTGAATAATAGTGGGAGATTTGATACTGCTCGTTGCTCGGAACTGCTGCCAACTCAGCGTCTGTGCCCCAGTGTGCACATATGAGTTCTCGCAAGTCCCAAGGCAACTCCAACTTTTTCATATTATAGTATTTAGGCTTTAACTGACTACCCAAAATGTCGTAACAGAGCTCTCTTGTGAAATGAAAAATAACTTTTCAAAAAGCTAAGATATATAAAACCATTCCCTGAATTTCTGTGTGTATGTGTGTGTGCTTAATAGATGGGTAGCAATATGTAAGGTAGGAATAAGAACTTTGTCTTTTGCCTAATGGTTACTTAATACTTTCAAATCAACGCAACCAGTTACCCTCTCTATCTAAGGTGTAATGGTTGGCTATACGCCTATATGTCTTATTATAGGGGATCTTTGCAATAATACAGTTTTCAAATGATTTAAGGGTCAAGTTTTGATTTAAAGCAAGAAGTTATTATAAATTGTGATGAGTTAATTTAAGGCCAGCATTTACACACAGGAGACCTGTTAAGAAAGGCGAGTTCATTTGATGTGTTAAACATGTTAGCATTGATGCTATTTTTTGAAGAAAGTTCCATTTGATAATAGGACATAATCTTTTTAGGCAGAGTTAATAAGGTTATGATGCAAAAGCAGGAATCTCCTTTGGCCGGTTGATTACCTTATACTATTGTTTTCACAGTATGACCTTAAATTCAGATAAGATTAAAATTAGCACAGAGTATTGCAGCAAGATAGACTAGTATCTGTTTTTGAGATGATTTGTCAATGGGATAAATCCAGCTGCATCCATAGCAGAGATCTGTGGTCTGTGGCAATCAGATGAAATGTTCTGGCTACTGCTTGGGCTTAAATAAGAAATTCGGTCCTCAGCTGGTTACTATTGTCTGCTCTCAGAAGCTGTGTGAGTCCTGGTGATTTTACTGTTTGTTTGATCACTCCCTGACTCATTTTAAACCTGAGCTAGTTTGCAATGCCACCACTGATAGTAAATTTACCTTTTACCTGGCTTCATTGACTCAATCAGGCGAGCTCCTAACGAGATATGAAATTCAACCTGTAGAACTGAGATTCCATCTCTGCAGCAACCAGGAGGGCTCAGCTAATAATTGCACTGTATTTCAAGTGGTGTTGAAGGTTGCTAAATAAACCTGAGGTTTTCACCTTGCATTTTGGGTTCCTGTACATCTCTTTAAAAAGCTAAATTTTATAACTTGTTTACGGCATGAACCTATGATTTTGGACAGAGAACAGTATCGTTTTCAGATGGACACATGTCAGTCATCAGTGGTCCATTATGTGAAAGGTTCCTCTCTTCATGCTGATTGTTCTTTGCACAATCAGCCATTTTCTAGAAAATAGAAATATGTAACGTATTAATATGATATGTTCAACAAAAGAGAAAAAGGATTTATTAAAATTATGCCTACATAATTTTAGAAAAAAAAAGAAAAAAGAGATCACAGTCTTATGGAACAGTGAAAATCAGAAGAGTTTTCAATATATGTGAATAAGGCTGGCAATCTCAAGAGAGGGTTTTTTTAATTAAAATTCTATTTTATTTTAATGAATCAATACTAAAGGTTCCTATGATTACAATTCTTTAATCTTATGGATTAGAGGAAAAGGAGACATCTATTTTCTACAGCTGAATTTAGCTTGTCATTACTGCACACGTTTTAAAAATTCTTGTGGTTCCCCTTCGATCTATAAAACTTCTTTCTATTAGTTGTAAAAATATTGAAGCCCCTATACATACATCAGAAAATAGTTTGATTTTCTCTGTCTTGTGAGAACATTCTCTTCTTTTGCTAGTAAAAATATCTGCATATTCAATTTTCTTCTGAACTTTCCAGCATTGCACAGCCGAAGTCAACAAAGTGATTTTTCACTGAGTTAGTTTCACTGACTTCAAAAGCATTATGTCAAAGTGTGCATCAAGTCCTTTACAAATAGCTAAGCAGAGAAAACCTTTCTTTCAGTGCTGTTTTGAGGCTTAAAGTAATGAGTTCTGTTGCTACTACGCTAGTCAGTCCTGATGACTAGATGGTGATAACGCCACTGACTACACACACAACTGCTATAGTGAAGGAGGATTGCCATAGTGCCAGGATGGGAAAAAATTTTGCTAGAATTTGAAATGGTGCAAAGCGTTTGTACTACCTGCTATTGATTCTATTCACATTTCCTTTGCTACAAACTTCAAGGGGGGTGAGGAATGGCTAGAACGTCTTATAATTAATTTTTTAGGATTTTATCTGGCTGAAGAGCTGAAGTAGGCTTCTCTAAACTTTGGTGGGTTTGGTATTTCAAATATTTCAGCAAATGTGAAGAATAAAGGATATATTCCAGCATGCTGCCTATAAGCAAACCAGTAGTACTAGTTCACAACTCAGATCAGCAGCCTTCATGCAAATCTTGCAAAAGCTGTCCTTCGAAGCACCAACAGCTGCCTTCAAAGCAAAGTTAAAAGTCTTGTTCAGAAGAACAGCACTGATTGTTCCCTCAGAAAGTATGAAAAGAAGGGTTTCTCTTTGCAGTAGTTTCCTGCGTTTCATTCGGCATAGGACTCATTAAGTCTTTTTATCTGAGACAATAAAAATATCTCTCATCTCATACCACTATAGACAAGTTATCCTAAAGATTAAAAGTCAGTGATGCTGATCATTGATGCATCCTCTTAAATATATAATTGCAGCAGATGTAGCTTAAAAGGGAAGTGTGGCAACATGTTTACTGATGGTTTTGCGTTAGCAAAATGATGCAGAAGGCTGGAGGCTCAGCTGGCAATCCCAATTCTGGTTCTGGATGGCTGGTAGAGAGGACAAAGTGCTCACTAGGACTGTTATTGTATTTGTCGCCTATGTTCCAGTTTCTGTTAATGCCACTTATGATAAGACTGTAGCATCTGCTCAGCCTTTATTAAATTAATAAAAGCCTGTTCTTGCTTTGATGGTGCCACTAGAAACAAAGATCATCTTACCATCCTTTGGAAAGTGACATGAATCACATCACTTGAAGATGTATTATGATGTACCAGATGTAAAAGACAGCAATTTGCTCATGTGTAAGAACATAAGAGCAGGAGTCAGTTTTCTGAGTTCTGGTCCTATTTTAGAATGCACCCTGTACAATGAAAGGGAAGCTTCTTGCAAAAGATATATTTAAAAGAAAAAGGGATGGAGGGTGTTATTGTTAGTATTTGCTGAAAATTTGAGGTCCAGCAAAATACACCGAGCACTGCTACGTGCTCCGGCACATCTTGTACATTTTGAGTAGTATTTTGATCTTGAGCAGCATTTGTCCTTAATGGGGAGCAAGAGTAGCAACTCGTACCCTGCAGACAATTTTACACATGTAAATTGTGTAAGAAATCTGGGGGTACAGATGATGACTTTGAAACGTTATCTTGCTAAGGATGCCTTTTAGCAAATTCCAATCAAACTCTACATTACATTTAATCTCACTTGGAGGAACAGAATGTACTTCAAGGGAAGAAAATAGGCAGATTTCAAAAAGAAACCTTTTTTTTTTTTTAAAGGCCTAAATCTTGAGGTCTGCAAGTGGAAATGAGATTAATGCAGTATTTTTATGAACATTTATGGAGGTTGTTCACAGGTACCTCGTGTCCAGACAGTATAGAACAGAGACTGTAAAAATTTGTAAATGCACTCAGATTACACAACCATGACTAATGATAGTTTATTCTAAGAATAGCATTAATTAATTTTTTCTCCGTCATTATCAATATGTTCTAACTTCTCCTAGAATAAGGAGGAGGGTGCAGTTCGTGTATCCTGGCTGTTATAGCAATGATGACAAACACTTTCAAAGAGAAGCTATTTTTCAGTACTAATACTTGTGCTCTGCTGGGGTGAACCAAACGTGACATTTGGTGGTTTTGTTCCACCTGGAGCCCCAACTTTAGACCAGCACTTCATTTGAATGCAATGGTATTTTGTTTATATTTGGCTACACGTTGTGGCAGGCAAGGTGCAGACGTGGAACTGGGAGCTGGTGTGCCCAGCGACTGTCGATTTGATGTCACCCGTTCTTTCAGAAATGCAATTCATATGCCTTGTTTATGTTCAACACCTCATGCATGCTCCACGATGGAAACTACTTCCTCGACATCAAAAAGTGGCTTTTTGCTCTTTTGGCTGCTGATTTGATTAAATGTTGTACCTGCTCTGAGAACTGGCTCCAGCCGCTGGAGGGTCAGATTAGGTTGTTGCAGAGAGAAGGAAACAGACGGTGCAATCGATCTTCATGACTCCTGATGCACATGACTACATTTCTCCCTGCCTAAGTGGCGCATACAAGGTGATTAAATAATCAGCGCCATTACCCTGGAGGATTATAAATCCCTGAAGCAGCCACTCAGAACGCCGCGCTCCGGTCTCTTGAAGCAGAAGAGGCGAGAGGTAGCGGTGCCTGTTCCAGGTACAAGATGAAACACAAAATGAATTCCTGGTCCCTGTGTGGGCTAATGCCTTTCAACTCTTTTACTTGTTTGTCTCAATTACTGCTTAATCATAAAATGCTTATTTTCCTCTTGGTATTAAATAGAATTGACATAGCAGTATATCTTAAAATGGGATATTGTATATCCCCTAGTTTAGTAGGGAAAAAATGGATTGACAATTCCCTTAACAAAGATGGTTTTATTGGTATGTTTAGGATCACCCTTTAAAATTTACCCAGAGCATGTTTTAAACTTTTAGACCATTTTTAAAAATTAATAAGGCAGAACTTCAAATCCAAAACATAAATTGATTTTGAACACACATGGATCAAACTGCCTTTATTAGCAACATACTGGGCAATAATAGCAAATGCATTTTACACGTTGCCATACGTATATAATTATTTGTAACATCTCCTATAATATTATTATCGATTACAAACCACAGACAGTGTTAAACTGGCTTCACTGATGTTCATTACTCTGCAGAAAATGCAGCTTACTTGTACATTCATATAATCTGGAAATCACAGTTGTGTCTTCTCAACAATAGACAATCCAGTCAGAGATTTATTTAAGGAGAAAAATTAACACTTTTCATCTGGGTCTCCTAATTGCTCAAAGCTGTAAGTTTCATACTGCAGATATGAAAATCCATTTTAAAAAGGAGGGAAGATATTTATTGGGGAATAAACTAGCTTGGGGAAAAAAACAGGGTTAAGATTTATTTATGTCTTTCTATTGTTTTACAGAAATTTCATTTTAAAATTTAAAATTATTTCAAAGTAATGTAACAACAAAGTCATATAACTGTCTTATTTATGCAGTCTAAACTACAGCATAAAATTAGCAGTTGAGGGAAGATGGAAATAAAAGTGGGGTTTTTGGCTTACAATTATTTTATTGTCTCAACTGAGCACTTTTAGAAAAACACAGAATTTAAATTAAAGGTCCTTGGGAATCTGGTTGAGTTATAGCTGTGCCTCAGGGCTGCTGTACAAATGGCATGCTACCAGAAACTCGTATATATTGTATGCTATGTTTTTACTTCAGTATGCATCTCTTAAACTGAACCATAGGTGCAATAAGAAATTTTTTAGTGTTTCTCATATTTCAACCAATGGGCAATTCTCTTTCATCATTTAGTGGCCTCTATACCCTTTTGGTGCTTGCTGGTGTGGAGGAAGCATTTGTGCTAAGATCATCCTCCACAGACAAGAAGGTATGAGATAAACTTCCTGAAAATACTTGTGCCAGTATAAAAGTTACTTTTAAAAAACAAATCCCCTGTATTTTCCTGCATTGGGACTACTGGTATTTGATAGTGAAATGATTAACATTATAACACATTTTGAACTTTAGAATACTTCTGTTTCCCCCAGGCAGAGAGGGCTTTGCGTCCTCATTTTCCTGTGGTATCTATGCAATTTCTTGATTTTTATTTATTTTACAAAGAGACTGGTTGCAGAATGTGTAACTAAAAATAGAAGTTTCTGAGAACTCTTCAGTCAAAATATTCTGAGAAAGAATGTGCTGACTTTCTCCTCTAGATCTTTCCCTCTCTCGTGGATTAAGATCTGCTACCTATGAAGATACGTCTCAGTTTGCAATAATGTACTGGGGGAAAGCAGAATTAGTCTCCCCACCTGGCACTGCAGGTAGCCATTTTCTGCACACACCCCCAGTGGGTTTTGCATGAATACAGCAGATTTTGCTTCCTTTGGTCTTGCAGCAGTGGTGCTTTGCTGACAAATCAGTCTCTGGGGACCATAGTCACAGGTGGGAGGCTCCAATAATGGCCCTGAAAGCTTCATCTTCCTCTGGAGGTCAGTCCCTCCAGTTCTGTGTCACTGAATCACTATTTGGACACATGTCCCTTTTAGGAATTTGCTCATATTTATATGTGTGATGAAATAAGTGCCAAGAGCTCCTGTCAAATTGTCATGAAGGTATTTGAAAGGCAGGTAGAGGAAATAAAAAATATATACAATTACAATATTAAGAATAAAGGGGGAAGAGTGATTTCCTTTGTTTTGTTTTCTTCTTTGGACTTTGGTATTTAAAGTGCACACCATGGACTACGTGTACATCCTGTGGTACAATTATCTGTCCGCTTATTTTGCCATCAGTTAAATCATTAGCAATATGTTTTAATCTCTCTGTTGCTCGTGGATGCTTTTCTAGCATCATCTCTCATTGTCCCAGGATACTGTGATGACTATTAGAAACAAGAGTTTCATTTGGATTTTGTATGCTGCTTTGCGTGTTTGGCTGAATGACTCGGGAATGAAGTGTTCTTTATTCAAAGAACACAGAACAAGGTTGGCAACTCTACTGGCTTTTCCAACTCATCCAGCTCCTTCAGGAAAATAACTTGTGAAAATTAAGCATCTCTAAGGTAAAATCCAAGGCAGTAATTTTTCAACACATTTCAGGAAATTGGTCCCTGAATAGATCAATTATGGAGATAAATAATTTTAGATCTGTAAGTTAAATTCAGTAAATAGTTGCAGTCAAAATGCTTACCCTTTAGTTAAAAATTTGAGTGGTTTAGAAAAGGCTATCGAACAGTGGAGATTTCGTTATTTTAATTAAGACATTTTGGGTTGTTTATTTCTGTTAGCAGAAAAAATAGTGTTTTTCTTTGGCTCAAAAAAAAATAATTGCTTTTCTTTCTGGTCTGTCAGCAAGCTAAGCAAAATGTGATTTGCCTGACTTTACTCTGGAGGTAAGAGACTTTTATTCCCAGGGCTATTCCCTTATTAGTTGTCTTTGGCTGAGAGTGCTAGACGCAGGACCTAGCTATCACCTAGAATTTCTGCAGTGTAGACATTGTTCATTGGAAATGGGATGATACCATCAAACTAACTTCCAAGCCATCAGAGAGAATTTATCCGGCCTAATCACACGCTCATTTGTGTAGACATATCTCCTGTTGCAGTGCTTACCAAGAAGCGAATGGCTCCATCAGTCTAGTCAATACCATAATCCCCCGTAAGGAAATACAACTTTAGACAAGCATCTCTATGTGTTTAGCATGTATTTATTTTTCCCCTTTGTGACACTGAGCCATGGATCATTAGTAGCACTGAAGTCAATAAAATTAGAGTAGTGTAAGTCCAGCATAACTAAGTGGCTTTCTGTATCTAATATCGTAACATTATAAAAGTCTCTTTATTCTGCAGAGCTCTTTCAAAGACACAACTTCAACTTGCAAGCAGAGATGTTTCTTTTGTTTGACAAGTTATCCTGTTAATTCGTGGCATATTAGAAAAATATAGTATATAGGAAGGAATGTTAGTGAAGCTTGAAATTCGGCAAAACCAATATAGACTTTCTTAATGCATATTAAAAACTGAGGAGTAAGGGTATGTTTGGTGTATTTTGTAGCTTATTAGTCAAGAAAAGAATTGTTGGTTGCTGAAAATAAGGGTAAAATTACTTGGTTTGTTGCTGGATAAATCTTGTCACCTCTGTTAATAATTCCTATTTACAATGGGTTTATAACAGTCTGCTAAGATATTCTTTCTGCAAAATCACTTTGGAACTACATGTCAGACTAGGCTGTTTAAGGTAAAAGAACATCAGGCGGTTCTAAATATGTTTTTCGTTCTTTATTCTTACAATGAAGAGGTAAAGTATAGTGAGTGCTTACCATTTACATACTAGATCTATAATTATTTTTTGGAGGTCATCCAAATTGCTATGTTGCTATGGAAGCAACATAGTTATACTAATACTTCTGTTGGGTGATGTGTTAGAATTTTTACTACATCTGCAACTTTAGTTGTGGCTTCTGTATGCATTGTGCAGTGGCACATAGAAAACTAAGCCTAGAATCCTATTGAATGCACTGCTAAAACTACCAATGACTCACAAAAGAGTGGTATCAGGACTCCACATAAGATTAAGAAATGCAGTGTTAATGCTAGAGGAAAAGCTGTTAGAACAAAATTCATCAGTTGCAGTTGATTACACGTGCCAGAGATCTAGAAGAGGCTCCCAAACAAAACATGTAATTTAGCTATGAATGGTAGTATCTATCCCTTGATACAGCATAGTATATCGCTGGACTGACTGATTAACGTGACCTTGTGTTCTATTCTGAAACATCCCCTGGACAGAGTTTGCAAATATTTTCAGAACCTGTTATTGACAGTGTCAGTACTGCGCAGTGCTGCAAATTGCAACTGGAATGTTTTAAATTCCACGTCTTAACACATTATGAAACTATAAAATTGCATTCCTTCAATGGCTCCCACTTGGGATCAAGTTGCAAATAAAAGTAGAATACGTTCTACCAAAAAGGAGTAGTGCTGCCTTCGGCTCCTTCACTCTGGCTTCTGCTACTCCAGTTACCCCTGTTTCCACAAGCAGAAAAATTGTATTACATTTGAGTGTGGTGAGAATAGCGAAAATTTTGAAAGGCTCTGAAGAAAGCTGGGTGTTTTCTTCCCATTAGAAGTCACATTAATGTACTCAGAAGACAACAGCTATAATTCTACCGCTGTATCTGCACGATTAAAATATATATTTTCTTAAAGGAGACATATCAGAATGTACTGCTCAGTACAAGAAGCATCTTGAAAAAGAATTGAAGAATTCAATTCATTAAAAACAAGAATATCTTGGAACTGATTAACAGAATAATGAATAGAAGCTGCTGATCATGTTAGGTTTATATAAAGATCCAATAGCCTTGGTAGGACTATACTGAAAGTTTTATTCTTCTAAGATTAAATCTTTGCTTTTGTAGGTGTATCTCCCATTAGAGATTCAGGCTATGGGGCTGTCAGTAGGAGTAAAATTTCTTAGCCAGAAACACCTGGTTTACACACACCACATTTAGCAGGAATGGAAATAGTAGTGGTAACATAAACAGGGGAAACTTAAAGCCCATTCATCCACATCCAAATGGATTGTGGATCAAAATAACACGCAACAAATTGCATTCACTAGATGCTCAAATTTCTGTAACTCTGTAAGTTGACACAAAGTGAAGTGAGCACAATTTACAAAGGGGAAAAAAAGGGAGTTACTGTTAAAAAGCAGAGAAAGGAAAGAAACTAAGAGAATAAAACGAAGCATATTTCCCATACCTTGCTTTTCCTGATGCATATGCATTATAATTGTCCATTCCGATTTGATATGAATTATTCTTTTCTAATATATTATGCTACACCTGTGTGAATATATTCATTTACCACTGATGCATACATTCTTACCAACCTACACGTCATGCTTGACTTAGCCAGAATCTACATCCCAGTGTGATTCTGTGATTTCTCTGTCAGATCTACTAAGAAGCCCAGAGACCATCACTCTATTAAAACAATTCCTGGTTTGGGTAGACTGGTTCAAACTAAATACTGGAAAGTCTGGCTGTATATATCTCTGGTGAAGAGAGAAAGTGGAAAAAGAAGGAAATCTTTCATGAAACCAAAGGAAATCATTAACAGTATCATGATATCGTAGTGGCTGGTCTAGTGATGGTATCATACTGAGTTATTTACTATAGATATAAATCAGTGTAATTCCAGGAAGATTTAAGCATTATGTAGAAAGCAGTGACCCTTAAGGACTTTTTTTTTTTTATCCTTCTAAGAGATTTGTGTTTCTTTCATATTGTGTGCCTTCCCTTTTTTAAAATGAAACACCTCCTTTGGTTGTGGATGTGAATCAGAACTGTACCGTTTCCATCAAGTAAGTAAACCTAGTTAATTCATTTTTAGATAAAAAGTCTGTGAAGATAGTATCAGGGGATTGCTTTGTGGGCAACAATATATTTATTTTTTTTTGCTGAACTACTATTGCAAACATTCAGTTAGCTAGTAATGAAAATGTATGTGCACACTCACAATTAGCAGGCCAGCACACAGTGTAAAAAGTTAAAAACAAAAAACCCCTAACCATTGTATGCACAATAAAAACCACCGGGTAGAAAAACCTTTAGAAAAAAACCCTGTAATTTCTCAAGGCTGCAACATGCAATTTATTTAAAAGCATTTTAAATAGTAGTACTATTTTCTTGGATTAGGTTAAGAATGGTCTGCAGGTGTGATGCATGTGAGGCCAGCAGAATTCCCTGGAGCTGTGTCGGTTACATCAGCTGACAATTCTATCATACAATCATTATTATGATAGATTGTGAGAAGTGGATAATCTTTTTTAATTATGAGGTTTTCTAGATACTTGGAAAATATATATGTACAGAAGCTGATATGCATATATATTTAATATGCATAATAAAATACAGATTTTTAGTATCACATGATGTATACAGGGCTTCAGTTTACACTAAGTGTTTCAGCAAGAAAGTTTCTTCTCCTTAGAATCTTGGAGCCAGTTGTCCTTCCTTTTTTACTGTGTTTGAAAGCAGTTCTGACTGGGTACATCCTCATGACAAAACAGTGTCCAAGTCAGAAATAGAATATGAAAAAAATTGGTGTAAAATAAATGTACGCACATGGAGGAAACAACTGAACCATCCTATTTTTGTCAAGTGTTTTTCTCATCATTGTTTTATTAAGTAGTTGGTAAATATTAATTTTGTAAAATACAAATCCTGATCTCTCATTATGTTAACAGAATATGCATTTAGACCTTGTATTCATTTTTATGCAAACAACTGCAAACTAAATGCTTTTGAATAACTGGCACTTTTTTGCTGAATAGAAATAGTATTAAAAATAGTGAATATTTTCCAATAGATAACAAAAGCGTAATATTAAAAAGCATCCAAATTCTCTGGGAAAACTCTACCTTTTATGAAATATAAATAATTTCAGTTTGTCTTTGAAGTCTGTGAACGAAAAGGTGGATTTGTGGAAATTGTATTGTCAGAGATATGTAATGTTGGGACTGTAAATTGTTTTTATCCTAAGAGTAAAGTGATTAACGTACAGCATGCTTGGAGATGTGGGAGTGTAGGGCTGGGAAGGGAGAACTTGGTGGGAAAATTAATAGTTCCAGCTTTTAGAATGACTACAAATTTCTGAAGAGCAGCAGTTAATAGTATTTCACATACTAATTTCTCTTTTGCTGCTATGCGGAACACCAAGCTATTTTTTCTTTTAAAAGCGTGTGAGCATTTGTACTTCATGGTCTGTTTGCACGCATGCACTGCGGTAGTAGCTGGGCTCAAAAATGTCTCTAGATATTCCAGAGAAGTGAAAAGTCAGCCTGTGAGTAACGAGGCTCGCGTTTGGATTCAGAACCATGTACTCTCTTAAAGAAGCAGAGTAAGATACATTACGACTAAATACTCATATAATATTTTAGCTTTTAGAGGAAAAGAATTAGTAACAGTGAGCCCTTAGTGTGCATGTAGACATACTTTTACTCAAGACACCTTCTGTGAATTAGCATAAGAATTATGCAGATAAGCTCTTTATCTGGCTTCTGTGTAGTTCTTTGAAGTCTTCAGAAGTTTAGGAATTAAGCTAAAGGAAACTGAATAAATAAGCGGCATTTTGTTTGTACAAGAGATTAACTATGCTAAATATAGGTATCGATTCACATCAATATCTAGTGACGATCATTTTTCCATATGCCCAAGTAAAAACTAATTTTATATCTGAGTTTTACAATTCACAGTGCATTGCTGTGAGTCAAATTCCAATTTATTTTTAATTTCTTAAGAAATAATGGTATTGTCATGATAATTTTGGAATAGCGTTATTAGTCGTGGGACTCCCAGAGACAAGAAAATAAAAGATTGCAGCAGCCAGGCATTACATATACTTACTTACCAGCAAGTCTGATTTAGAGACAGGGAGGGAAATCAGAGATGCCAACAAAGAAAGGAATATGGGAACCTAAATTTCACAAAAACAGGGATTCCAAAAGACCTTCATCCCAACAAGAGAATGCTGTCACTGTTTCCATGCAAAAATGACTTCACTCTTTAGGGCAATGGGAACGTGGATTCACCCCGGACACAGCAGGGGGCCCGTAGAGAGTTACAGGCACCAGTCAGCTCCCTGGCACACAGTCCTCTTGGCATCTCCCCGTGCCTGTCTCCCACAGCCAGGGTCTAACTATCATTTCATGAAGTATTGACGTAGCTTCCATACATGTTACAATTTGATGCATGCCAAAGGGAGGGAATGCTGAGTTACTCCAGATTTCTCCTTTTCTCACTTTTCTCCTTTAGAGCCTTTGTCGCGCGTTTGGTCTTTAACGTGGTGAGACCCTTCCCCAGCTGGTAGCGTTTCAGTGCTCGTCTTTCATGATGTCATTTTTAATATGTCAGAGAGCGCTGCTGTAGTCTTTCCATATAGACTTCTAACTTTATTATAAGTTCTTGTTCACTAATCTATTAGCTATTTTTAAAGCAGCGCACACAGATTTTGCTTTATTTCCTTCTTGGTCCTGTGTCTTAATGTATATTTCTACATGCAAAAAGTGTTTAGGAAAACCTTCATCGTGGGAAGAGTTATTAAAAAGAAAGGGTAACCTGATGCTTACTCCAAAGTTGGCTTGCCTATAGCACAGGCAAATGATTCATCTCAATAATGGGGTAGGTAGCTGTCTTAAAAAAAGAAAATTAAATTAATATAATTCTGTTCCAGGAACACACATTTTCCACTGAATTACATTTATCAAAACAGATTATCAAAGCTTTATAATTAACTTTCTAGCAAATAAGAATTAGCATATATTATATGAGTACTGTGCGTTAATCAAATAATATTTAGTGAGGCACCCACCTATGCATGCCCAGGAATTACAAAGTTAATGAAAGACGGTGGTACATGAAACTGTAACTAATTAAGCAAGACACAAAATATTCCGTAGATGTTTGACTGAATATGTTAGAATTTACTCATTATCATATTTACATGGTAAGTTTATTCCAGCACTTAAGTTTGGCAAACTAAGCTATTTAAAGTTAACGTTCTGTCTTCTATACATATTAATACTCACAGTATTTCTTTATGTGTTTTTCAACTTCTGTATTTTAAATAAAATGTTTAAATACCGAAAGGGTATTGGCTTAGAAGGGGAGAAAAAGAGAGTAAACAACGAAACTCCATACTGGGGTACCACCGCCACTGCTGTGCAACTCCCCTAAGGGTTTGTGACAGTGACCCACCCCAGTTGTATTCAGAGTCTCTGAAGCTAACGCCACGGCCCGGTAAAAACCTCAGCAGATCTGACACTGGGCGGTGCGAAGGACTCGCTGGCTCCCTGTGCCCAGCAGTAAGGGTGCAAAATAAGGCTGCGTTCATCCTGCTTTTCAGGCATCAAACGGAGGTGCCCTCTGAAGCTTTTTGTCCTCTTTAGAGATGAAAAATATCCCGAGAGAAGATACCACAAAGTGTTTAGATGTGAGGTTGGGTCTAATTAGCCGGTGGGGCTGTCTCCATTTATTGCAGAAGGAAGCTTACAGACAGTAAGAGCCGAACGCCCAGGCTTCAGTAGGCTGCCGCAGGTTAGGTGGGCTAAAACAAGGGTCAAAGAAGTACCCCAGTCCAGGGAGCAAAGCATCTTAGAAATTAATGGGCTACACTTAGAAATCTTTTTAGTGATAATTCAGCAATTTCATTTAATGTGCTTGCTGTGATTTTACAATTTAGCCTTTTCCACTTATTTATACGCAGGTAAGCGCACTGAAAATTAATTTAACCACGTAAGTAATATTCCTCTAAAAAGAGGAATTCAACAATGAGGGTCTAAACATCCGAATGGTTTTCTATACCATTTTCCAAGGAAAGAAAAGTGGTTGTTTCAGAGGTGTGTAGAATAAAAAAGGTCTAACGTATATCTCTGTAGTAACAAAGTCTAGGTTGCAAAGACCTTTAAAAAAAAAATAAAATTCTTAAGTAGCTCTGTAGACACTGAAGTATGAGCATGAGAAGCCACTCAAATTTGTACCTTTCACAAATAGTATGTTCTATTTCTTTAGACTGAATTGTATTATACACTCCAATATAAAAAAAAAAGATGTAATTTCTGACCCTACGTTACCATTCTTTTTGTATGATGCTTTAAGTAGGCATTAAGAGAATCAGGTAAAATTATTGACAAGATGTTTGTTTGTTTTAAGATAAAGACAGGTTGCTATAACACCATTCTAGAAAATGCATAAAGGAAAGGAAAAGTACAATTATATAGAAAATCATCTGTGATTATAAAACATGAATACATGCAATGGAAGAGCAATTTAGATGAGAAACTAGGACTGTTTGTGTCCTTAATTTATTTCTATGACTTTCTAGATCAGAATGTGAAATGCTCTGGCTGTTTTTAATTAAACCTGTAAACTGAAGACTGTTTGCTTCTTCTCTTTTTAAAAAAAATATTGTTGATTATAGAGCATATGTTGTTTATTTAGAATGCTAGCTCTTGCTGTTCAGATGTATTTGAGTTTCCTTTGTATACACTTTGAGCTTGTGAGTTTGTTGGGGTTTTTTTTCCACTAAAAAGTCTTTGGGAAGTGAAGCCTATCAGTTGAAATGCATCTTTACAGTTAATCCAGCAGAAGTATGGTGAGTGGCACACTCGTGTACTGACAGTGAGAAGGATGGAACATCGTATTTGTTTTACCCACAGGAGAAAACTGATTTTTGGTGTTGTCAAAGATTTGGGGAAGGAGGGGGCTTTCAGCTTACTTTCTTAGGGAAACAAAGGTTGGGAGATTTTTGCTGTCTATTCATCTCCTCTGTGATAATATTTTTTTTTATCTATTGGGCAGTTTCAAGCTAATTTGATAGTGTTAGAAACTCAAAGTCAGTAAGTTTCCACTGGTCTACTGAAAATCTATCGCCAACACGTGGATTGACATCAAAATAGCGCTGTGGAGGAAGAAGCTGTAGTCTGAGCTCAGCCATAGTATAGAATATTAGAAAATCCACTTGGCACAGCCATTAGAGTGCTGTTAAGGACTCCTGCTAATACTTTGGGTCTGGATAATCTTGGTGCCTCCAGAAACTCAGTGATGCACTCTTGTAGCTTTTAGGTTTATTGTATCGTCTGTATGCCAAATTGCTGCTGTTGAATGTAATTTCTGGCTAGTACCTCATGTATTTGTGTGCAGGATGCTTTTAATTTTGTAATTTACTTGTATTTTCACTCTTGAAAAAGATCTTTTGCCTCCCATACTCATTACGATTTTTCCTGCTGGCCACTGGCATACCACTTGTCCCATATATATGTAAAGTACTTATACAGATTTTCTTGGTCTATTAGCCACCTGTGCGAAACTCACTGGGGTATGGTTGGGGACTTCTACTTCCTGGTTTTTTTACTGAGTTTTGAGTCCGACTTTATGGAGTATTTACTGCTTTTTTTGAAAATAACAATGTTTTCCTGGGGAGTTAAAAAAGAGACACTGAATTGACAAAAAGATTTTTTACTGCCATTGTATTACTAAGTAGAAAAGGTACACTACTTATGCATGCTAATAAGCTATTTAAAGTAAGCACCATGGTAGGAATATTTGATACTTGTTTTCATGCCATGGGTGCTTCACTCAAGTTTTTTTTTCCCATTTGTTTCCTTTTCTGTTTGAATCTTTGCAATTAAATGGTTTTATAATTTCACATATGGTAGATGTGTTTGGTATCTTGTTTGGCCAGCTGGTGGATGTGTTTTAGTATCAAAAATCCAACCATCACAGAATAGGTTTCATTCTTCCATTTTTTAATGGTGGAATGGACTGGGATATCCGTTTTGCAAATGCAGGATTGTATGTTCTCTTTCAAAGAAGTACTGCGTGTTGTTTCTCATTTTCTGATCGGATCATGCACAGATGGTAGTAAAAATAAGTTAAGCTAGGACTATTAGGAAAAGAAATTATCTTCCTCTGAAAAAAAAAGAAGAAAATTTGACATTTCAAAGATGTTCCTCTTCTATTAGATTACAACAAAGATGGTACAAAAAATCAGTAGAACAGAGATAGAGGAAAGGTGGTTGGAAGAGATTAGGCTGGTAATTAAACTGTGTTTTATTTGGGGAAGATGTAGTTTGAAATCTCTGCTACGCCATCTTTCTGTACTCCGGATGGTGCCCTAACAGTGGTTTATAAAGGCAAGCCCACAGCTGGAGTTCCCATTTTTAATAAACTGGGGAGAGTAGCTCTAAAATACAAGAGTGTGAGCTTCATGGTTCTCCTCCTAAAAATCTTAATAATGTTATAAAATGACAACATTTTATACAGCAAGGCCCTAGTGCTCTGCACTTTAATTGATAAGCAGCATTAATGTGTTAATATTCAACTATTAAATCTGATTCTTAAACAAGTTGTTTAATCAAGAGGAGCGTCCTTGTAGGGGCCGGGGAGGCTTAATAGAGCAGTTATACTTCAGTGACTGTCACTGGCTTTTTTTTTTAAGAGATCAAGACTTTCTTATTTTTAAAATGTCTAACTGCAGTCTAAAAGGAATAGAAAATCCATTCAACCACCAGCATGAGCGGTCCCCAAAAAGTGCATGTCAAAATCTCCCATTCAGTCGAAAGATGAGTTTGGAGAGTGAAGTATTAAATGCAAACAGAACTGAAGGCTGTGCTCATCACTAAGTACATTTTCTCTGACTGTTTTTTGCTGTACTTAAATTAGAAGAGAAATTTTCCAAGTGCTTTTATTTCCATAGCTGTTTCATGTGTAGATCTTTCGCCTCTATGGATTGAACACAGTAAAGTGTTTCAAAAGAGAGGTCTGAGCGCACAACTAACTCCTGTGATCTGCTGTTTTATTTTTTAAAGACTTATGGAATTCAGTGTGTACAGTTTTTCTAAGAATTAATTGGAATTATACTTATGAAGGCTGATAGGCTCTGAAGAAAGGGCCCATCGTTAATGTGGCATCCTAATGGGGAATGATGTAAAGGTCATTTAGTACCTTTCTGCTTACTGTATTGGTTGCTCTAATAAATTCATTAAAATAATGACACATGAAGTCAAGAAAAGTTCCCATACAAGGGTATCCTCAAGCACAGGAGCCAGATTAAATCCTCAGCACCGGTCTTGGTACCTCAGCCATGAATAAAGATGTCAAAGAGATCAGTGAATTGTTAAGAAATTCTAGTATGGCTGCAAAAGAGTGTAGGAAAGCTAGAAGCAGTTTTCCAAGTGGCAGCGTAATACTGATTGCTTAACAAATGGATACAGAAAACTGACAGAGAAAGTGCTGTTGTACTGTGGAGAAACAGATCATATGATGCTAATAGATGGGTTCATTAGAATTTGATTTAAATAATGTACAGTTACTGTATAAAAGTAATTTCCTCATATGTGAAAAGGGGAAAAAATAAAAAAAGAACAGTAATGAGTAGTGTTTTGTTTTAGAAAGGTTGATTCTGCGTCTTTTGAACTGATGTTATGATAGGCTGTTAAAGAAAACCGCCTGAACTGGGCCTGTGCCCTTAAAATGACTGCGAATGAGCAAGTCCAGCAGCAGGAGAAGTCCAATAGGCATTTCGGCAGTAAACATCTGCAAACAGGCCAAGCTGCTGGGGAATGACTGAATGAAGGTTTCATGCCTGTGTTTATGAAGCCTTCTAAGTGACCAGAATTATCCCTGCTGACCTTTAAAGTTCTTGGAGTTTTGGATTGCTTTGATCTGAGCAGCCCTTTCTTCTGCTACAGTGCTTGGGAATCCCGTAGTTTTCATTAGTACTCATTTTTGGATCCTCCTCATATGTGCTTAAAAAAGGAGGTGAAACATTTGAAATTCATAGTAAGTGTTGTAATGTGAACACCAGTCATAGCTAATGGGTGATAATGCCACCAAATCATCAACTGTCTGTATAACCAGTGTTGCAGTTAATACCTGAAATTCAAGAATTCAGATTCTCCTGTCACATGTACTGTTTCCTACAGACACACAGAGGTTCTTGCTTCTATTTTTAATTTAAAATCTTTTCTGTATTTTTTATAACTGCTTATAAGGAAGGTCTCTGTCAGCACACAGCAAGGTACAAGTGACTTTCTTTATAATATCTTTATTCTGAACTTTACTTAGATATGAAGATAAGATCAGACTTTTTTTCCTTGTATACTTTCTTCTAGTGCTCTTGGAGGGATAAAGCAAAGGCCTTTCAAAGGGGTTTGGCTTCGTTCCAGCGTCAGACAATGCATTTGATTATAAGGTCCTAAGATCAATGCAGTTTCTTGAAACTAGCCTCAATTTCAAAAAAATGCGTGACTGAGATGTGCAGATTGATTTGATCTGCATCTTTATGTGTCTGCTATTCTATGTAGATTTTTTCCAGTGGAACATTAGAGAACATTTTCCAAAAATTTACTTTTCTAAGTTGACAGTAGAATTAATACAGTATTTTGTACTTCACATTTATCCCCTGTTTCTAGACTCTAATTTTTGCTATTCCACGGGAATTAACACACATCCTCGGTTTTGTAAACGGGCAGCAGTAATGGCCAGTGATGATCAATTCCTAAAATCACAAATGTTGAAGATGTTAGACCAGTGGATGCAAGACCCTATTTTTTTTTTCAATGAGTGTCAGTGTTTTTACATCTGTTGCCAAGTCTCTTGATTTCTTTCTCATGACTTGACTGGGAGGCGGTGTAATATTTGAAACGCTCTGCTTTCTGGAGGCACTTGATTAAGAATCTCAGCTCTAAGATTTTTTACATAAAAGAGGCAATGAGAAAAGAAGTGTACCTATCTTGCTACTGCAGTTTATCTTGTCATTAGGCTACAAAAATGTGTATAGCATATAATATTTTGATTTTTGAATATCACTTCTTGCATATTTCCATTCTATTATAGTGAATTAGAGGCAAGGGGACAGAAAAGACTCCCATTTGAATGAGAAAATGGTCAGAGAAGACTGAAAGGTAAATCAGTGACACGAATTGTGATTTCCACAAGCTGTTAGATAAGACAGAATCAAGAAAGCAGGTAAATAAAGGTATACCAAAATGGAAAACCAGGAGGTTATTGACATATGAGCGGAATTAAAATCTCCTGAGTTACTGAAAACAGTTTTTCATTTTTTAAGCATTTGGGTTTTGCCACTTTCAAAAGTTAGTAACAGTTGCCTACTGCCTCCAAAAAAATTTAATACTTTAGTGTCTGTGTATTATTCTATCTTCTTTTTTAAACAGATCAGAATAGAATCAATTTTATGCTTTCAATATCTTTATTACTAATTCTATTCTTCATGAATCAGAATACTATTTATTAACCGTTTTTTTGAAACTTGGAGAATTTTGTGTTTAATGGTAGTATCAAAAAGACTGAAAAATGTTAAAATAATTATGTATGTTAAAGTAATACTAAATAATGCCCTATCACATCTACATCCAAAGCGCATATACTGAGCAGAAGCTCTGTGCTCATGAGATTTAACACAATGACTCTCAGACTTCAGTATGTATGCTTTGGATACAATCTCTGCAGATTAATAAAACTCAATGAAATATTTACATTAATTGCACTTCAGCCTCTTTCTTTTAATCATGTTTAATAGATCTAACAGCAAGTACTGCTTCCCACTGGTGGTTTTCTCATTAGCACACTATTGGAAATAAAATTTGCAGATGAAGGTTAGCCACTAAAGCAGCAGAGAATTTAAGGTAATGTTTCCTGGGTTTTTACATAGGACGTTCACATAACCCTGGTAGTAAAAGTTATATCACAGAATCACGGAGGTTGGCGTAGACCTCTGCAGGTTGTATAGTCTAATATCCCTGCTCAGTGCAGGGGCAGCTAGAGCATGTTACTGGACATTGTCCAGCTGGGTTTTAATATATCCGCGGATGGAGACTCCACAACCTCTCTGGGCAACCTGCTCCAGCATTAGACCACTCTTGCTATAAATAAGTTTTTTTTTCTTATGTTTAAACAGAATTTCTGGTATTTCACTTTCTTGTATGAGAGAAGCTCCTTGTATGAGAGATGCTCCAAGCACCTAATCATCTTCATGGCCCTTTGCTGGACTCTCTCCAGTATGCCCGTCTCTTTTCTACTTGGGAGCCCACAACTGCCCACGGCACACCGGATATGGGCTCACCAGGGCTGAGCAGATGGGAAGGATCACCAGCCTTCACCTGCCAGCAGTGCTCTTGTAGCTCAGACCAGGGTGCCATTGGCTATTTTGCTGCAAGGGCATGTTGCTGCTGGCTCATGGTCAATTTGGTGTCTACCAGGACCCCCAGGGACTTTTCTGCCAAGGCATTTTCCAGTTGCCCCCCAATGTATACTGGTTCATATCTTCTAAAAGATCCCCTATAAAGGGTGATAGGTTTAACTTTATACTAAAGTCTATCACATGGTGTGGAAACAGTTGCATGAAAATGTTTATTTCCAATAGTCCTTTTAAGATTTTAATCATGTTGCCACAGTAGGAGTTTTTGTGCTGGCCCAGTGCTGCCCTCTTGCTCTCTTCCATCTTACAGCTATAAAATAGATCCCCATCAAGTGTTTAGTAACATTTCATGCCATGGGGGAGAGTGAATTTATTGTATTGTTTGAAAAGCAGAAGTGCAATGCGTTATCCTGGTACATCTGACCATGTTCTTCTAATAGGTATCTGAATAATTTTATTCTCACAGAAAGAAATTGTTTTTTCCCTGAAGTTCAAAGCATCTCCTTTCCTTAATGTTTTGTATTCAGTGACAACCATACCACATTTCCCTGTGGACTTGGGAGACATGCAGAGGAATGAGCAAGTGACAAGCAGGAAAGGAAATTAGTACCTGGGTTTGATTCAGTTGTCTTGCAAGTGAAGTTGTAAACAAATGTGGAATTTAAAGGAGGATTACAATATTTTGATTTATTCTATCCTGCATGTTCAATATCAGTAGTTTCATTCCGGAGAGAATAATGTAAATATAGTAGACAGATCAGGATTAGATCAGGATCAATATTCAGATCAGGATACCAACAGTATTCACTTGCATTAACTCCTAGCATCCACTTTTTTATGGTGCCGTAGAAGTAATGAATTTTAAACTTTTTTCAGTGTCTGCAGATCGGGTGAAAAACTCACTAGCGTTGTCGGGAAGTAAGAATGAGCATCAAAGGGAGGTTACATCCTAATTCATATATATGTGTGTATATATGTAGGGATGTGTATAAATGTATAATTTATAGATTGGAAAAGTGCATGAGGAGAGTATCAGTCTCCATCAATACTTAAATATTCTTTAACACATATTCAAGACCCGTTTATTAACTGTCCACATATGTATAAAAAAGAGACTTTTAGTTGCACTGAATAATTTACTGAAGATTTCTTCATAATGGTAACATTTTGATCTTTAATGTCTGACGCTTAGCTTACTTATCAGCTGATATCTCTGACTTGATCTTGTAACTTTCAAGCAAGAAAAGTCACCAAGGAATTTTGTAAAACTTGTAGTGCTTCAGAAAGGTAAACTTCAGGCCAGGTTCATCTCTTGTTCTCAAATCCTCCCAGCATTAAAATTGATGAAGAGATGATTTATCAGGATGAAAAGTATTCAACCATGACATACAGAAATTCAGAGCTCCATGTATGTCCTCATTTGTCATTGTCTTCAGTCATTCGTCATTTATGATCATTACAGTTTTATGCGGCAATGGTTCACATTCTGTTTTGAAATAGCTCACATCGTACGTTTGTAGAACCCCATTTAACATCTCTGAAAGTATTAATTTATTTAAAACAGAAACTTGATGAGGCTCTTTGCAGTCCCAAATTCACACTTAAATATATGTAGACCATACTGTCTATTCCTTGTTTCAGTGAAAACTTTTTTTCCTAAGCAGGAAAGCAAAATTCAGTCCTCGTTACATCTTTCTTTTTTTTTTCTCCCAGAGAACAAAGTACTTAAACAATAACTTGAATTGTCTACTGCAATCTTGTAAATTTTCATAGTACTTTATATTAGGGTTAATCAGCCGATAAGAATCAATGCAGTTGATCATCTGATTAGCTGAACTAAATTGTAATTAGGTGCTAATGAAGATCATTTGTAAGCATATGGCATGCATATAATTCTTAAGTTTGATTTCTGAAGCTTGACAGTGTTCTGTTCTAGTAATTTTTATTTTCCTCCGTTTTGTATTGGTATTTTTGAATGCTGTATTTACTTCTTATTTTAAGATAGTAGAAAACAAAGGTATCTTGGTTGTTTTGTAAGAAGGTTGAAAAATGATTGTGAATATCTAAAAATTTGCTTTACTCTGATGGATAAGGTGGGTAGAAAATTGGCTGGAGCAAGGGGCTCCAAAGGGTGTGACCAGGAGCGCAAACTCCAGCTGCCAGCTGGTTCCTTGTGGTATCCCTTAGGAATTTATACTAGGGGCAGTACTGCTTAACATTATTACGAGTGTGGATGTTGGGACAGAGTCCCCTCTCAGCAACTTTGTGGATGATACCCGCTTAGAGGGAGGGGTTGATATGCTGGAAGGCAGGACTGCTATTCAGAACGACCATGATAAACTGGAGAAAAGGGTTGACAAGAGTCTCATAAATTGCAACAAGGGCAAATGCAAAGTCCTGCGTCAGGGATAGAATAACCTCCTGCAACAGTGTATGCTAGAAGCTGTAGAAGAAAACCAGAAAAGTACCTGAGGGTCTTATGGCCAAGCTGAACAAGAGTCAAGCAGTGTGCCCTTGCAGCGGAGAAGGCCAGCTGCATGCTGCATTAGCAAGGGTGCCAGAGAAGGTCAAGGGAGGTGTTTCTTTTCCTCTGCTTGGCTGTGGTTAAGACCAATTCTGGAGTGCTGTGTGCACTCGTGGGCTCCCCAATACATGAGCCACATGGGCATACTGGAGTGAGTCCAGCAGAAGCTGTCAGGGGCTTGAAGCAGATGATGCGTCAGAGGAGGCTGGGCTAATTGGGTTTGGTCAGCCTTAAGAGGAGAAGCTGAGAACATTCCGTGACATCATAATTTAGGTATTTTGCTCTTTTGTAATACCTGGTTCAAAATAGGTAACACATTTATAAACAGAGCTTTGTAAACTACAATAGCCTTTGGACAATTTGTTGTCACTTAAAAGCAAAAATAATAAACCCATATTTGAAAAACGATAGAACCAAATCAAGCCTAAAGAGATAAAACACTCAAATGCCATTCAAATTTAATGCACTCTTATTTCACTCTCACAAACAAGGTTTCTTGTTCTTAAAATTAAAGGTAATTAACATTTGTTTGCTTGTTTGTTTTCAATTTAAAATAATGATGTAGAAGTTAATTCTCCTCTGTCTAATGTTTGAGCCTTACGTGCGCGCACACACACACACAAATCTCTTTTGGACTAAGATTGTCTGGTAATGATTCCGATCAGAGAATTACATTATGGTTTCATTAACTCCAGAAAAAACTTTTGGTTCTTTTGCTTACACCAATTATAGTTTGTTTTAAGGTGTATGTTGCTGTACCTTTTTTAAGGCTGTTTCTCATTGGAAAAACAAAGAAGATACCGAATTGTTCGGTTCAGCATAGTTACTGTTCAACAAAGTTACTGTTAAGCATAGTTGGATGCTTTTGATAACTTGAAACTGCTTGAAAAAACCCATGTAATTACAGAGGACTCAACCCCTCTTTAGTATGGGTTAGCATGCTACTCTGTCAATAAGGCAATAATAATAATAATAATAATAACTTGAAAAAGTAGCAAAGCAATTTCGATATCATGATAAATGTTTCAGATAAATTGCTAGCTTATGCATTGACCTTGGTGAGCGCTTTCATGGGAATGTAGGATGATTATATACAACTTGTCAAACAAAACAATAGTTTATGATCTTAAAAAATTAAATTGCCTCAGCATAATTGTGAAAAACAGACAAAAAAGACAATAAATGCAAGTAGCTGTTCAGGTCATGTCTTTATTAATAGCATGTCATTAAGCAAACTAAAAAGCGTTAACTGTGCCATATTTAGAGATTAAGTGGGAGCAGAACCTCATTAGCTCTAACAGGAAATCTCAGTCAGATGATAGCAGGGCTGGGAGCACTTCACTAAGTACATCTGTATAGTCCATCCTTATTAAAGGGTCATGTAGAGAAACAAGGCTCCTTAAGTACTACAATATATTGGGTTGGCTCAGAGCCTTGTAGAGGGGCGAGAGAGCTCCTCCTATCCTCCAAGAACCCGTTTGTCTGTCTGACTTGAAAATGCCTAATGCTTAAAAGGTTAGAAGAAATTATTTCGTCCAGGATGAATCCAGACTGCTCAAGAGAATAACCTCTGTGTGAAACAACCTTAGTGGCCTCTCTGGATTTGATAACAGACAAGTATGCTCATCTTCATGCCCCACCTCTCTTTTTTAATTTTATCCTCTTCCAGCTTCTCACTCAGTTTTGTTTCTTACCTCAGCTGTTTATTCCTGCGTTGCGTGTGGACAGCCTTTGCGTTCCTCTCGGCACGCTGTGCTTTCCCTAACAATTTGCCATCTGGGCAGTTGCAGCCAGCGGGGGCCAGCCAGGTCCTCGCCTAAGACGAAGGGGAGTGGAAGGCTGTAAGAAAAGTGCCGCATGTATAATGGTGATGAATAGCTAAAGAAAAGGAGTAGGAGTAAGTTGAAGCAAGCCAACTGTTTTCTGCTGCAGCACTCTGGACTGAGGTTTGCATGGGGCAGAGCGCCAGTTTAGCCAATCACTCTCATGGTTGTGATATAATTACATCACCCATTAGAAAAAGGGTTAACTCCTGCCAGAAGCAACAGAGGGAGATTTTTTATTCTGTTCCTTCTTGCCTGGGCCAATTTGCACTGATATTTATTAAAAACCTTTAAAGCATTAAAACAAAGACAGCCATTAGTGAAAGTTAATCCTACCAAAAAAAAAAAAAGGCAAGCAAAATTAGTTATAAGTATTGGAAAAAGAGTTGGGTTGCAGAAAAGATTAGTGCTATCTGGACACTACTAACTGCATATGCAGAAAGTAGTCAGTTCAGTGCTGAAATTTGTTTTTCCCCACAGTAGCAGAAAGATTGCTGAAGCAAATTAGGAGCTATTGAAGACACTGTTAATTCACTGTCATTTTTTTCTTGCATCATTTCTTTGAAGTTTTTCTTTTGTAGCCTTGAAGCCCTGTAAATGTGGTGTTGCTATGGCTTGCAAAAGGCCACGGTGTTTGTGTTAAGGTAACAACATAGGCATCAGGACCCGGGAGGCTTTGTCTGGACTTGGTTTGGCCTGTGCATGCTCTGTTTTAGCTTGTTTAGCTGTAACAATTGTGTGACAAACAGGTACTACTACCTTTTTTTTTTTTTTAGCTTTTATACAATTGTCTGGTTTGTGTATATTTGTATACAGATATATAAATATACATGCTTATACATTGGTTTATATATTTCTCTAACCAGTAGGTAGAAATAGCAAGTAGTTTTTCTGTGCAGAATGAACTTCCTATGACCCTGGAACAAAAATGCAGCATAGAAGGTATAGGCAAGAGATAACAGCAGGGGCTTGGAATCTACAGGCACAGGATGATATCAAAGGCCTGAGAACTATAAATAACTCAGCAGTGGATGATTATTGTTGAATGAAACAAGCCTAGAAGCCTGGGACCTGGGTAAAACCAGTTTTAGGGGTAGGTAACAAAAAGAAGACAGAACAGACGTCTAACATGCATGAAAACACCATACATGGTACATTTGAATATAACCTGTGCTTGCAAACCAGTGAAGAGTGAGCACGTTTGCAAGCATGTAAAAAGGACCTCAAGTAGTTCCAGGGGTGAGATGAAATAAAACGTGGGGAAGGGTAGGCACAACACTGTAGAAAAGCATTGATTTTAGAACATTTTCGTACATATTTTAGCCTAATTTTGCGATATAAGTGCTAGTATCATTGCAACTGGACTAAATCTTTAGACTGTTAAGACTTCAGTTAAAGTGACAGTAATTTTTTGGCTTTGCATATAAGGTGTGTTCCTTTTGCTCATATCGAGATTTTAAGTGCAAGAAACAACAAGATTTTAAGCACGACGTGTTACAAACTGGTGGGAATTTGTGCTATCTACACTCTAATTTAGATGAAATAAATTTCTAGCGCTTTGTTGTACAGCAGTGTGCACAACCTGGTGCAATAGTGACTCCAAGCTGTGCCTCTCATGGTAAAATTCCCAAGGCTTACCCAAATTCTTTCCTCAGCAGAAGTAGCTGAAATGGTTTTTGAACAAGGAAACACCTATGACTAGGAAAGACTAAATCTATTGCTAGAAGTTTGTTGGTTGACCACATGGAGGTCAAGCTACCTGACTTCTACACGGGGCTGTGAAAACTAGCAGGTTCCCAGCCATGTTTCCCTAGAAGAGAATGGAGTATGAGCCATAATTATCTATTTATAGTCCAGAAATATTGCATCCTATCTTACAGTTGAAATTTTTATACATGTAAAGCTGATCAGTTTGAGAAGTGTGAATTTCAGTAAAAACTCCTTAATCCTCTAAAACATAAACATAAAATTTAAACATTTTTAATAACTAGTGTAACTTCACTGCAAGTATATACTGTCCATAAAGGTAAGGAAAATGTAAATATTTGTAAGCTGAAAGACTGAACGGCTTAATTTATCTCATAGTGGCATATTTAGTTCAGCTATGTCTGACTACACATTGTCCTACCTATAAATAAAGTCATTAGATTGTCCACGGAGCCTTCCAAACATGTGTCTATAATCAGCAGTGTTATAATCCTAACGCTTTCTGTATTGGTACTTTGATCTATACAAACACGAATACAATAGTAGAGGGATTTTAAAAGTCAAATAAATGTCACTGGAGTGCAGTAGTAAATGTGTCCAAGGAATGTGCTACCTTAATTGAAAATTCAAATTAGTGAGCATTGCTGCTTTTCAATAAAACATTCAGTGCTGTTGAATGAAAAATCAATAGCTGCTTTATAGTGCATTTTTCTTAAGCAGTAGGCAAGCACTCAATTCCCCTTCAAAAGATTTTTATTCTTCTACCTTCAGTATTTACATCTCTTCCTCTTTCTCTCTCTCCCCACAACAGAACAGTCATCAGTTTCTTTTGTAGACCAAAACATAGTTCACTGGTAAAAAACAGAACACGTACAAATTTGGTAGTCATTGTTACTGTTTAAAGGCATTACAAAGTCAGGTGCCTGGATACTTCTTTTTTCTGAGTCAACACTTAATTTAGACTGTGTCTACTGAGATTTCAGGAAATACTCTAGTTCACATTTGGATAGGATAGGATCTAATTTCAAGGCAGGGGCTCTGACATTCTTGTAGGATAATTTGAGATTTGTCCTTGTTATTCAGAGAAAAAAAAAGATAGAACAAATATGTAGAAGTTCAACTGGAAATGGTAAATATGTGCTGGAGGTTTGTAGGTTCAAAGGAAATTGTGAATACCTATTAAAGCAGAGATCTTTGTGGAATGTGAAGTTCTCAGAGAAGTTTCTCCATGATGCTTGATAGAGATTGAGTGTACTTCTGTTGCTTTTGATCTTTGACCTGTACATTTGAGAGTCTTCCATCTGGGTAGGCTCTAGCAAGAAAGGCCCAGTTCTTTGTGTCACTTTGCCCTTTCTATTTTCACTTGCTTCTTTCAGAAGGTGGCAAGGAAACTGCATTAGTATTCTGCTGCACACAAAGCAGAAACGGCACCTACTCAGAGCTCGTCTTGTACCTGCTACCTTCTTTTCCTGTATACTTGTGAGACAGTGACAGCGATGCGTTATACCAACTAAATCTGCGGCTTTGAGGCTTTATGAAAGGACATTCCGCACCTTTCAGTTGTTCCTGTCCCAGCTCTGTTCCAGCAAGTGCTCTCATTTCCAGTGTGGAAACTACTGCAATAATCTGTACCATAGTGAAGAGAAAAAATTGTCTGATTTGCCATACAACTTCTGGCAAGGAAAGCTGTCCTGTTACAGGCTGCTATGCACGTAGGCTCTTGGGAGTTTTGAGTCAAAATTATATTAATCTTTGAGGATAAGTATGTAATAGGTCATTGAATTCCAGCATATAAATTACAGATATTGATTATAGCTGGTACTTGAATATATAGTGTCACTGCATGTGACATACCCTGAAGTTTTGCGTATGTTGTACATTCTCAAACCTTTTAGCATTCATTCTAAGCATCCATTGTTTTCCAGAAGAGGAGAGAGCAATGACACTAAGTGTTACTTAGAGTATGAGCTCCTAGGGCAATGTGCCTTGCTAAAAGACCAGGAATGAACTTTAATTTAACTCTGCAGATCAAAATAATTCCTTGGAACATGGATGAAAATTGTGTGTGCCAATATAGACTCATTCGTTTAAATGGAACTTGTCCTTTTGTAGCATTTCACTGATGTGACTTAGCAACAAGGTTCATTAGCCTCTAAGCTAAAAATGAGAATGAGAAAAGAGCCAGATCAAAGTATGCATTACAGCAGGAAAACCACTGCTGATGCATGTGCTGAAAGTACTTTTGCTTTTCCCTATTTGAGATTGCCTTTTTTCTCAGCCGTGTGATTGCCCTCAATACTGTAAGCAGCTGCCTTTTTTTTTTCCTGTTCTGCAGCTTATCAAATTAAGAGATGCTTGTTGAGAAGCATGTGCAGACTTAAAACCAGAAAAATATCAAAATATTATCAAGATGTAGAGACAGGGTCTGTGGACTGATGCTGAAATCCTCCTATGTATAGTAAAATCATGAAGAAACTATGACTGGTCACCCAGAAGCAGAATCTAATTTGTATTTGTGTTAACAGATGTAAATTCTGGAAGCTTTTTCAGTATCTTATACAGTTTGTTTTCAACTAGCTAAAAATGTGAGCTTGATTTTTGTCTCATCAGTGAAAGTCAATGAGTATTGAAAGAACCAAGTCTCTGTTATTTTGTTCACTGCATAGAGTTACTGTCCTTAAGTGACTTCTGACTTTTTCACTCAACATATGATGCTTTTCTATTTGTTCTGTGTGCATCCATGAATGGTAAATAGAGACCAAATCAAGTACAGTCTGCCTCTCCATCCTCATCTACCTTGCCTTTACACCAGAGGCTGCTTTCAGCATGCTGTATCTTGTCCGTGTGTATCCTGGTTTGGCGCATGGCTCTTTGGACACTTCTGTGTCATGATACCTTTCTGGTTCAAGTATCAGAATCAGACAGAACAAGTTCCTGTTACTGGGCTTCCTGCAGTCATGATAAGTGTCCTCACCATCTGACTATTGATCGTCCTAGTTTAAGGGTTGTGTTTAAAGCAAAGGACAGGCACAATCTGCAATGTCCTGCAGTTCTAGCTCATTGCTAGCATAATTTGGGGACTTGGCTTGCATGTGCTTTGACTTCTTAGGAGTCGCTCTCCTTGGCATCCTTCATACAGAAGGAGGAATGTGGGATGGGGAGGGGGCAGGAGGGAAGGAAATTATGGAGGGTTTGGTCTTGTTGCAACATGGAACTGGGATGTGACTGGAGCGACATCTGAGCTGGGAACTACTCTAGCATCCCATAATAAGAAGAGAGCATCGCTTTCCTTTTCTGTGTAGTTTGTTTCTTTTCTTCTCAGAAAATTTCAAAGCTCTTAATTCTGTCCTGAATCAGAATATGTGAAAAATAGTTATCTGGAAAAGCAGCATGTGAATTAAAGATTTTCTGTTTGATCCAGGCTCTCAATATTTAACAATCATGATTTTGACACTGAAATATTACCCTTTTTAAAAAATTTTTATCATTATTTTTTTCCCTGGGAAAATATATTTTCTTTTATACCAAAAAAACCCACCAACCCCAAAAACTGAATGTAGAAAGTAATCTACCAGCAATTGCGTAGGGCCAGAAGAGATCAGCAACTGAAAAAACATGCCAAAAGGAGGAAATATACAATAAATAATTGGTAATAATGAGGTAAGATAACAGTGAAAGATGGGTAAAATCCCAGCCTAATTCTGAGTCTTGTTAACAGAATGAGTCATAGAAGATGATATCTGGAGGTCATCTTTGGACTTGGCATAACCTTGAAGAATTTAATTGAAATCAATGACTTCATAAATAAGTTTAGTCAATATATCTTTAGTCTTTTTCAGATGGAAGTCATAGATATTTTGCTGTGAACTAGCAACAGATGCAAAAATAACAGTAATGCCAACCCTTCTCACTGAAGGATTTAGTAAGTTCTGAGAACTAAGTAGCAAAAGAATGTTAAAAAATTGAAATTAACAATTTATTGATTTTCCTTTCAAGACAAAGGAACAAGAAATGTTAACGTTTCCTACATTTTTTTTCTTAGTTCCTAAACCCAAGATTTATTTTTTTTCTCTACTGTGTTATAGGTTTTCACTGTTTGCGATGTCTGTATGAAACAGGCTAACTGAGAAATGTTAAAAAATCAAATTGGTTAGAACACGTTTCCCCAGAGTGACATAAATCCTAGCATTTGAATGCTATATTCTGTTACTTTACACTAAGCAGGAAAATGAATGGCTATTCCTAATACATAATCTTATTCTTAAACAATGCTGAATGGCTTCTTCAAAATTAATTTCAGGCAAGATAAATGATATAGAGGAGCCAAGCCAATCCCCCATGACCTCCCTTAGAGGCTGTTTCCAAACTGCCACTGCTACTCTTGTAAAGCAAGTCATGGGATCTGTCAGAGAACGAGCCAAATAACCAAGGCAGAAAGCCAGATTCAGACGCTGGAGGCGTTCCAGATTTTGCTGTCTCTGTCAGATGTTTACTGATAATCTTCCATGTGTGGATATAAGGCTTCAAGAAGGAATTTCTGCCATAGCAAAGATACCCAAGTACGATGTTTTAGAATATCGCCTTGTGTTAGATGCCTTTCAAATCCCTTGTTCTCATAAAGTGCTCCCATAGCAGACTGAAGCAGAGGGACGAAGTAGAAGCCCCATTGCTGAGTGTTTCTATGCATGGATTCTGAGATACGCAAAAACTCAGATATTACTAAATTGGCTGTTTATATTGTGGTACTCTCTAAGTCTTATGGAACAGATTTGTATGTTTATGTCCTTATTTTCTATTCTATAACAGATATATAGTGATAGAAAGGGTAAGAAAGGAGTCTTAATTGTTTTGTGACATTGCCCATTCCAGAGGTTCTTTTTCCCCATTCCTATGAATACCACAATGTAAGCAACAGAAAAAAGGGGGCAATACTCAATACCATGTAAACCTTTCACATTTCAGGGGAGGGAAATAATCTGAAACACCAAAATGTTTCCTTTTTCTGGTAAACATTTTTTTTTTCCCTCTTCAGGTGTATGAGGCATTATAGTTGATTTTAGAACGTATAGATGGCTGTATTCTGCCTGATTTAAAAATAAACAGAACAAAATGTGCTAAAATGCACTAAGCATTAACATCACAGGGTAGCCCAGCAGACCACATGCAGATTTTAAACAGGATTGCATGTGTCTAATTAAGCTGGTTGGTTTACACAGAGTTAAATGAGAACAGAGTTTGACCTTCTGACTGTAGACTGCTAAATGCTGTAGCACTCAAGACAATGTAATACAAGACACATTGCTAACCTTCCCATCGTATACAGTCCATTGTGACTGTTGCCAACTGGATCAAATGAACATTTGGAAAGGTGTGTTAAATAGTAGCCAGATCCCATTCTCTCTTAATTATGTGGCTTTCACCAGTATGCAGTACTAAATCATCCTTGCCCAGGGGTAGTATAATTACTGCTGAATAGCCTAATGCTGAATAACTTAATATACTAGAGGCAATAATTATTCCCAGAATGTGTCTGTTCCGCTTTGCCTGTTTACTTGTGTTCTTCAGAAAAATTATCGCCCGACTAAAATACTCTTTAGGGCAGTTCTGGGCTTTGCCTTGAATACGCTGGTCACAAGCTCAGCCCTTTGAGAGTGAGCTAAAAGACTTCCTTAGAAAAATGAAATGGTAATGGAATAAATATCTTCAGTGGCTCTATAGAACATATTTTTAATTCTGTCATGGTCATGCTACTCATTTTAATTTAATCTCTACTGCCAACCCATTTCTTTTGAATTGCTCAAAATTCTTTCTTCCTGATTTGAAAGAAAAGAAAGCTAAACTTACAAACCCAAATAACTGAAGGTCACTTTTATCTTTAATATTTTAATAACCCATTAGAGTTTATGTTTGCAACTGGAGAATTTTCATCAGATCCAATGCAAGATACCGCCCCATTGCTTTCAGGCACATAGTCCCTGTCCTCCTTGCTCAGTTTGTGCCTGGTGTGAATAAGAACAGTTCAGTGCTATTATCTGCCTCTTGCTATTATCCACTTCCCTCCACTTACTGCTTTTATTAAATTTGTGTTGAGCAGTATGGTGATACCAGTTGTAGAGAGCTTAATGTTAAGTGTGGGAGCAATGTGTTGCCATTTCTGTATTTTCAGACTTTTCACTGATGTGTCTAAAGGGATTTCAAAAAGTGTTGTCCCACAAATGCTCCTGTGGGAATATTTCCTCCAGATGAGGGGTGTTAGCATTAGAGAGCGGGATTAACGTTAACCCTCCGGAGGGTTTTGCAATTGAGTAAGTTTCAAAACTCTAATTATTTAATATCTACATCACAGTGAAGTGATTTTGAAAATTGTACCTACTGTATATTGGAAATGTTTGGTTTTGAGTTGTAAAGATGTAGTGTCGATCTATTGGGTTTTATTTGCCTGATGGTCTGGCCTCAGTTGTATGCTATTTATCTTGAGATGTAAGCTTTGGGTCTCACAGTGATTTGACAATTAAATTGTGCTTAATTTTTTTTACTACTGTCTGGCTTTAAGATGTGAAAAATACCTAGCTGAACACGGAAACATGGGAATAAAGAGTTAACTTTATATAGACTCAAGCTAAATATCTGAATATGGCCCCTGTGATCTTAGTACTGTGTGCCTGCCCAAGGTGCAAAGCTGTCTGTATACGATCCCAGACTACCTTTCTGTGTATCTTTAAATGTTGCAGCAAACAGTTAAACTCCCGAGCATAGGTGGGGAATGGATTATATTACTTCAGCAGACATTCATTCTAAAACATATTTGCTTATAACCTTATCTGAAGAAAGGCTGCCCTGGTTCTGAAATCTATAACGTTATTTCATTACCCTCACATTCAAACATGCATACAAATCTGACAAGCAGTAAATTCATTGGCTGAAAGCAACTTCCACTTTAGCAGCTGTATCTATTTTGGTGCATTGTCTTGGAGGCTATGTCAATGAGCCTCCGTATTCAGTATTCAAGTGCTGAAGTTTTTGATTGGAAGCAGATTAATACTAATCTTCAGTTATCAGAAAGTCTAATTCATAATCTGTTTCCCCCAAGTCCCCAATAAAAAGAGCATTTTTTTTAAGTCTGACAAAAATTCATTTTTAGTTGCTGAAGTAAGATTATTGTTTTTAAACAAAATTGCCACCCCCAGAACAGGATATGAAACTAGAGAACTTAGGTGTCTGATGTTATGGCACGTGAAAACAAATTCATTCTCTGTACCTTGGAGACAAGACCTACCAGATGAAAATCAAATAAACTAATTAGTGTTGAGCAAAGAACATTTTATGTATTATGCCTCTCTGGGCTAATTTCACCCCTTTCCAACTGCTCATTATATAAATCTCCTTAAATCTGTGGGACATAAGGCACTGTACTGAGAGCAAGGTCAACGAAACTAGACTCTTTCAGGATATAATGAATGGAGACAGAATTCTCCAAGGGATCTTCTTAATGTACGTCAGGAGCACAACAGATCACAGACTAGTGATTATGAAATGGACCCGTAGTTCCGTTTTCCCCCCGCCAAGTGCTGTTTCCATATTTTCTTCATGAACATTTCTACACTGAATACAAAGGTTTAATAGGAAGTTCTTGTTGTCAAGGACCCTCTTCATGGGAAAAAGGTAAAGTTGGACACATGGAAAAAAATTCAGGAGTATGTTCCTATTTGGTTAAAAACTGAAATTGATGAGCAGCCATGTAGTATGCCTTATATTATTCCTTATTTTATGGAGATACATTTTTTAAGGTATACCTCTAATTGCAGAATTCCTTCAAGTAGGTGGTCTGAATGTACAGCAGGAAGGGGTCCAGTGACACTCCTGAAACTCTATTCTGAAGCAAATGTTTATCTAAATTACCATGCAAAGTGCATGCCTTTAAAACTGCTTTGGTAATCGTGGTCTGTGAACAGTTCTGGTGGAGGTTCAACTCCAAGTCTTTCTTTCTTATCTTATTTAGAAATACTGGTATTCATTCTCATTTAGAAATTGCTGTAATGAAACCTCCATTTATCATAATTATTTCTCATATCTTGAAGTGATATGTTAAATACATTTTGCTAAAACTGTGAGGTCATATTTACTCTCGTTATACACAAAGTCACAGTCATTCTATACCAAGCCTGTGTAGAGAAAGATTAGGGGGAAAAAAAAACCAACAAAAAATAACCCCAAGTAAAACAAAACAGAGAAAAGATCTGAGAAAAAACAGAGGAAGGTCAGTTTTATTATATAAAGTAAGTACAAACTTTCCCAGGTTTATGAGTTTTTGAACTAAGTGGCGTGAAGCTAACTCAAGTTAGTTCAGTTAGTGAGCAATTACATTGAAAATTTAGCAGCTTCGATGAAGACAGACACATCACAAATTGTTCAGAGGCCATCTTTAACTGTATAATCCACTGGAAGGAAAAATACGTAGGTTCTTATTGTGTTGATAATAGCGTTGTGAGTAGTTTGTGCAGTAGGGCAGCAGGAGTCATTACACTGCACAGATAGTAGAGCTGAGTTGCTGACTCATTGTAATCATTTATATTTAGTAAAGTCTGTGTCTCGGTGTGGCATATTAACATATCCAAATCATCTGGAACTGTCATGTGAGATGAATAAACAGAGAGATTATGAAATCCTGCAGGAATTCCAAGGCATAGGCAAGTTTTACTTCAAGTAAAAGAGGAATTGAGAGGTTTCAAGAAATAACAGAAGAGTCCAAAGTAGACTTGGTATAATTTATAAAGATATACTACATCTGATAGAAATGCTAGAGCAGTCCAAGCAGTCCAAGCGCAACATTTCAAAGAGTTTTGGTTTTCTTTTAGGTGGTATTTGTCAAAAAGATTTCAGTTAAGAAATCTGTGGTATTTGTAAGTATTCAAAACAAACAAACAAACGAACAAAAAAGGATAGGTAGCTCAAAAGAGAAACCTACAGCTTAAAAACTATTACATATTTTCTCTTGAAATCCCTATAAAAATTCTCAATGGCTGAGTGTTTTGGATACCTAAATGCTCATTGAGTCTTAAAGTTAACATCATGTAAAACCATGCAAGCAAACAAAAAGGAATAGATCAGTTTAATGCAGATTGTCCATTAGATTTTAGAGATGTACTTGACCCATCCAAATCTCATAACTTTGTAGAATCATTTTTATTCCTTCAGGTTTGTTTCATATATTAAAAGAATGACTCATCCATACTGAGCATGAGAAACAGATCTGCTTTATTATACGAAGCATAAATTGGTAATCTGGAAGAAGCAAATATATTGGTTCTTCAAGGACGTTTCTGATTTATGTCTGAAGACAAATCCAGGGATGTTAAATTTAAAAAACTGGATTTACTATTGGTCTTGTATAACAGTATTAATACAGCACTACTAGAGCTATTGTTTGCTGTTTGCTTTTTTTTTTTTTTTTTTTTTAAAAGGCAGGAGATCAAAATATTTGTTTTAGCGTAACCTCCTCACTGTTTTGTTAGGCTGCCTTCAGTCATGAAGGCATGCAGGCTAGTATGGTGTAGTCCGTTCCTAATGGGTTTTGATGTGGTTATTCTTAAGAGGCTATTTTTCTGTGAACTGCTAGAAGATTTTATATCCTGAAGCATCTCTACTTTGTCCATTCATAACTAAATTAGAACACTCAATTTTGAAATAATAGTTAGTGTGATTTATTATTTACCAAGGCAGCAATGAAGAAATGTATTTGAAAAGAAGCCAGTAGCAAATTACAATCGATTTGCACAATATAACAAATAAAATGTTTTACGGAGGCAGACTTGCTGTTTCAAGTGGTATGTGATCCATAATAATATCTCCAACATGTCTGCTTCTTTATTACTGTCAACAATTCATTAATCATCTCCCTACAAAAAAAAAAAAACCACCCCACCCCCCGGTTCAGACATCTAAGAAAGTGATGATTGTGGCTCTGCACTTTTTTTCAAAATGCTGCTTTTGAAGTAAGATATACATAGAGAACTTCCAGAACCCCTTCAGGTGCCCTTGGAGTGGAAGCAGGTAAAATTACTTGTCCTGTGATGGGACCGTAATAGTGATTATGATGATGGACTACAGTTATCTATGTGTTGAATGGTGGCTGTCAACAAATACAGAAACTGTAGTGACTAATTATGCACGAATAATTAAATTAAACCTAAAATAATGTGTGTAGAGATTCTTACAGCTGTAAGTTCACTAGAAATGGACATCCATGTTCATTTTCCAAGAAGGTGAAATATTGTACTTTTATAACCAAAAAGTTAATTTGGTTAAAATCTTTCTGCTGTGCTTCTAACTATTTGGTTTTCATCCCTAAATGCTGTTATGCCTGCAGTTCAGTTAGCGCAGCGTAACTGCTGTGTTCTGTGCAGTTGTCGTTTGGGAAGGACACTTCTATCAAGAGCCAAGAATGTTGCAGCTACATCTTTTGAGTTAATCCAGAATATTTTTTTCAGCAATATTATTTAGCTATGAGATCTTCATCTTCATGTTCTTTAGCGTACGTTTCCCTGACTGTTAGTGCATTCCCAAGGAACAGAAGACAGCAGAAGCAAAAGATGTCTGAGCTACAAAAAAGTTTTAGCTCAGATAATAATTGCGTAAATGAGATAGGCAACTAGCTACAGAACAGGCAGCTTCATTGAATCCTCTGCTGCTCAGTGTGTGTGTTCCTCAGATTGCGCTGGGCATTTCACGGCATCCTTTAGATAACATACATTTGCTGCAGAAGGATAAATTTTCCTCCTCTAGTAAAGTGTAAATGAAAGATTAAATCTACAAAGATGTTCAGGCATGTAAAGATGCAGATGAACTCTGACAGAATCCTCAGCAATCCCATGTTTAGGCCAGTGAGTTTATTTGGTATGAAGCGCATTATCCATGTAATTCACTTCTGAAAATATCATCCATCACCAAGTTGGAGGCCTAGATGCTACTGTAAATCTGGCCCAAACTATTCTGATTGGTTGTCCAAGACTGAGGAAGAGCACTGCAAAATTTACAGAATACAATGATAGAAACAGAGCTACCGGTTTACTTTACGCTTGAAAAAAAGCACAGGCTACTTTCCAAACATAGCTCATTACTGTAGAGGAGATCGTTCTGCCAAAAACACATAGTAGTGCACTAAGTCACCTAAAAAGCTTCAGGAACTACTTGACCAGACAGCGCAATCTGTTAAGCCAGTTCTTTGATATGCTATCAGTAGACAGAGAGCAATCTGTCCGTGTCCACTCCCTCTGTTACTCTCCCAGACTGCAGCTTGGTTACTGTTCCCTGAGTTAGTTGCATTTCCATGCATATCCATGCATTTAGTAATCCTTAATGGATTGCCCTTACATGAATTGTGCAATCTGTCCTGAACCAGTGCACAGTCAGTAGGAAAATGCTTATTTCAATCAAACTGATCTGGAAACTGCAAAATGCAACATTAGTACCAGTTAATTAAACCCTCAGCGAAAGGCTTAACCGCTTTCCGTGCTATATTGTGCTATTTATGGAATGAAAATAACAACCAGCCAGCGCATCCAGACTGTTAAAGAACAAAAAGACAGTACCTTCTCATTCAAGTAAAACAAGTCGCGTTATAACTGATGGAACAAATAAAAGCTCTATCAAAATCTGTACGAATGTTTGCTGAGGCAGGTGTGACTTAACAGCGGTTTTACGTAACTATAAATAACCACGATAATTATATATTAATATAATTGCTGCTATTCGTTGTCTTTGTTACGGGTGGTTCAGGGGAGACAACGTGGGGAAAAACAGTATGAAAGAGCGTAATATCACCAGAGCAATGTCTTCAAAATTTATCTTAGTCGTTGAATTTCTATTTGTGTAAGAAATCTTTCATCAGAAAAAGGGCAGCACAGAAATTTTTTGTTTGAATGAAAGTAATTTCCTTTTGGAGAACTTTCTTGGGTTTTTCAAGTCTTTCATTTTGGAATTAAACTCTGCCTCTTGGACAAGGCAGACAGGCAGCTAATTAGCCAAAAAATGGGCATTGAGAGCTCTTGGAAAAAAATTTCACACTTTTGTAACTAAAATGATTGCTGAGGATATGGTATTGATTTGATAGTTTTGCAGCTGAAGATGTTTGCTAATTGGAGAACCAATTCTGTATTTTTATTCCCAGCACAGAAGCAAGAAGCTTCTGAATTAAGCATCAAGAGCAAATACTTGCTGAAAGAAAAATAAATCCAATAAAACCCCAGGATGTGATACTGGATGAAACGGCAAGCTGGCAGCCTTGCTGTGGGCATTGAAAAACTGCCCTAGAAATGGACAGGTAGAAATAGTCTTAAAAATGAATAAAAAAATTAATATGAATAAATGCTAGTAGGCAAATACAGCTGGCCAAGCTAATAATATTTTTCATCTATTGTTTTCATCAAAATGGTCCATGGGGTTATTACTACTATTGTTGTAATGATTAACAATGAGATACAAAACCTTCTGATGCGTTGCCCTTGCTTTCACAGAGTTCTCTCTCTCTTGTGCCAAATCATTGTGATAGAAAGAAACAGCTAAAGAGGAAGACTAAAAATGTTAAATGTTTCTTTTTTTTGTTTCTGGAAAACATTAAAAATTCCAACAAAACATCTGAACAATAGGAGAATTAGTTTAGATTGTTTTTCAAAATGGGTGCCTTTTTTCATTTCCCTCTAGATAACTGTATTTCTTTCATCAGGCAGTGTTAACCCCGTGTTAATGTTATATTCGGGAAAGATAAATCGTAGCTCTTTTCTGTTTCAGATGTCATTCAAATGGCAAAAAGTGTTTGGTGATCTATAGGAGCTGAATAGTTGCAGGCTGCTGGTAACTGCTGACAAAGGACACCAATCGCTTTCTTACATCTGTATCCCCCTCTTTGAATTTCCTTAAGTTTGGTTTGGTTTGTTGGAGGTTTTTTGTTTGTTTGTTTTTAATAAATTTTCCTCTCTTTTCCAAATCAGATATTGACATTTGTGAAAAAGTGCCAGCCACTATCTCAGGTAATTTCAATAAATATAAGTCCGACAGTGCAAGAAGGAAAAAGAGCTATAGTGTATCCCCCAGCAGCAATACGCTGCCAGCCCATCCCTTACTCCTCCACCCCCACCCCAAAAAAAAAGCCATGGGATGCTTGCTGGGAAGGTAACATAAAATATAGAAGTATGAATAAATAAAAGAGCGCTTGTTTCCTCCAATGTGTGTGCCTTGTGCCATTTTATATCCCTTTTGTGTCCCTCCTTTCATCCCTACTGTCTCATTCCTTTTATTAATTGCTTTGCTTTTTCTCCCCTTCCGTTTTTTCTGGCCTTTCTTCTTCTGTAAAAGCATAACTTCTGTTCTACTCATTCATTTTTGCTCATTCATTTTTCTTTTCTTCTTTGTCTCTTGACCGTGTAAGTCTCCTTTCCTCTACCCCAGAGATAGTTTCTCATTTCTCTTACTTCACTCCCTATGATCTGTGTGCCCCTCCTTGTGGCTCTAATTCTTTCTATTTCTTTGTCACAAGCACTCTGTCTTATTGACTCCCTTCCTCTGCATTCTGCCACTGTTCTTTCTTTTTACAGCCTGATTGACTTCTTTTGTAAGGCCTCCACAGAACTTGCCCTGATTTCGTTCTCTTCTGCCAGCGCACAGCTGGCACGTCCAGCTACATCCCCTCTTCTTCCTTAGTTCTGTTACATCATTTCAGCTTCTGGACTTCTTCTGCCCTTCCACCACCTCACTGGGCTGCACCTATAGCTGCTTTGGTTTATTCTACTCAAAGGGCATAAAGGAGACAGAATTACCTAAAAGCACGGCCCCTTTCAGAGACGGCTGACGTGCTGAGGTACCGCTGCTGCTCAGTGCCCTCTCCCTGTCCATGAGAGCGTGTAGGGGCTGGCTGTGAGGAAGGGAGGATTCAGAGCTGGTGCCTGCTGTGCTCTGATTATTCTGCACTTCCCAGAGCTGCAAGAAGCAGAGCATAATTAGATCAGCAATGAAGCTTTTTACAGTTTGGAATCATTTGTTAGTCCTGCTGATGGTTTTGTATAGCGAAGGGTTGACTTTATGTAGAAAGTAAGCTATTGAATGATGATATGTCAGTCATAATAATTAGCAAGCCCTAGCTTATGCTCACTACAGCAGAATGATGTGGGTTGTTTTTCCCCTTAGGTAGGTTCTAACTTGGATAACAATTATTGGAAACTTCACCTTGACATGTAAAGTGCTCTTCTAATATGTGAAGGTCTATATTGGATCCAAGGCCTAGGGCAGAACGTTGGTATTGCTAAAATCTAGATGCCTTTGACACCGATGGGCTGTTAGGTATGATGGCTGCATCTGTACCAGCCTGTGAGCACTCTTGTTCATACTGTTAAATTGTTAATTGCTGGCATGTTTTCCACTCGTGATGACTTAACTAGCATCCACTCAGCGACGCTTGAGCACAGCTTGGGGATTAGCAGAGGGCAGGAACCACCCCCCGCTAGCCAGCTGGGCTAGGGCTGCCCTGCTTTGGGGACAGAAGAATTTAGCTGAACGGAAACAAGCTGTGCCTTTTAGTTGGCCCAAAGACCTGAAAATGGTTCCTGGATTATCTCATTTACTGCTGTATGTAGCTAAATCTCACCTCTTGGTTTCTTAACTTTTTAATTGTAATGTTTATTGCTCATATTTATACCACAGCTGTACTGATTTATATCAAAGGTCATTAATATTAATTAATTAAATGGCAGTGAAGTAACAGCCTGCGGGCAGGGGGCGCCCCCCTTCTTCCTCCTCCTCTCCCTCTCCAGCCTTCCTTCCTCTTCCGAGCTGCCAGGCTGCACAGCACGTTTCGGTGGCAGCTGATTTACATGCGGTCCAAAAAAAAAAAATTTTTTTTTTTTAAAACCTTTATACATATATACATATATAGATGCGTATGTTATGGCTGGGCTGCCCCTGCGTGTCGCTGCAGGTGTTCCTCCGTCCCCCCTGTGCCATTTCTCCTGTAGTAACTTCCCTGGATGCACATAGCAGATGTAAATGACACATTCCCCAAATAATCCAGTATAACGGAGGTCTTCTCCAACTAATTGCCTGGTCTTCGTTTCAGTTCATGCAGATTTTCTGTATGCACAATATCCTCTGTCAAGGTTTACTGTCAGCTGTTATATGGAGAACCGCCTTCTTTTTTGCTTGTTTGAGCTTAGCTTCTGACTTCACGTGATGCCCGAATTCTTGTGTGCAAGAAGCAATAAACAGTTGACTGCTGTCCATACTCTGTCATTTATGAATGTGTTAAACAGTGCAGGTCTTAGACTGCTGGGAATGTCCACTATTTGTCTCTCACCATTGTAATATCTGACCATTTTTTGCTTTTACCTTCTCTTTCTTATCTTTTAAACAGAAAATGTGTGGATTTTTGTTTTGAGTTTCACTGAACACTGATACTTGTGAAAAGTAATGTGTTATTTTTAATCTGGTCAAAGTCAGTTCTGTAGCATCCTATGGACTTGAAGTCAGGGAAATCATTCACAATGATAATTTTGTGCTTGGAGTTCCAGACTTGCAGAGAGGTGGATTTAAATATGCAAATAGCAGCAGAATTTTCTAAGAGTTGAATCAATTCCTCACTCCCTTCCCTGTATCAGTATAGTATGTGGATCTATTATGTAATGTTATTTATGAACGTTGTTAAATTGGTAGAATGAGCAGCACTAGACCTATGTGGAACATTTTTTTTTAATATAGCAAATAGTTTTGTCTTTTCCCCTAGTAATGGTGAATATATAAATGTCCTTACTGTTTTCGTTTGGATGCTAGTTTGCTTTGATCACTCTCATCCATCTTACACTAGTGAAACTCCATGACATGCTGTTAATTTACATCAGCCCAGGTAAAAAAAGACAATCATAGGCAAGGCAAAAGGTTCTTTAAATTCCTTACATAAAATTCAATTTTTTGTGTAAGAATTCTCTCCTGTCCACTGTTTCTTCCATGTGCCTTTGAAATGGGAAAGACCTGCTAGTGTCAGAGTACTTTCCCATGCTCTTCTACAGGCAGGTTATAAACAGATCCCACATTGTCAGGTACTGAAATAAGAAGCTTGCTTCCTTCCCCCCCACCCCCTGCAACGGATAATGTTAAGAAACTTAGTATAGTATGGTTAGGGGGTTAATTTTTCTTGCATATTACCAATTTTGCATATGCTTGTACCAATGCTATTTCTAAAAACGTTTCCAGTTAACTCTGTAGTCTAACAGGGAATATTTCTGTCTTAATCAGAAATACATGTGTGTATACTGTGCTTGTCATTGACTCCTCTCCTTCACCTTTCCCTGCAGGAAGATATATTATACAAACTATTTATTTTATTTAGAAGTTAGTATTGGATGTGTTTGCTAAACCTTATGTTCTACACATCTGAGGAGTTAAAAGTTCAAGACGACAGTGTAAATCTCAGCATACTTTCTTAGCAATGATTTTAATTCTCTGTATTCTTTAAGCACTGTTTATTCTTGGAGACAGATTTTCATGTGATCTTGTATTTGAAGTAATTAATATGTTAGTGTTTAGGAGAGAAAACATTTGTGGGCTGCTAACACGCAAGATGATAATGTGGAATATTATCAGCAGATCTTAACTCAGATTTTCAGTTCTGTAAGACTTTTCCAGCGTGCTCTGATTACAGGGCTGTGGTTAAGAACTATTTATTCTAATTTCAATTGTCTCTGCTACCTAAAACAAATTTCTAACTTCTCCCTACCAACCCACTCCCATTTTTTTTTAGTTCTAGGTGCTCTGTCACAATGCATCCTACATAGCATGGTGGTGATGATTAATCTTAGCATAGTTACGAGGTGCTTCCAAATGTGACTTGTATTCTAAGTGGACAATTAAAGACAAAGGTGGTAACTTTGCTTTGGAAAAAATCTTCAAACTATGTTACAAGCTTTAATGTCACGGTTATCGGTTTCCTTCCAGGAAAATAGGAACCTTGGCCACTCTGGTTGTGTGTTCATTACAAGGAGCCATATGGTCATTTGAAAATATTTTGTGTGAACTCAGTGCAAATAATGGAATTCTGAAACTATTCATGACCCCAAGGGAACAGGTCCTCTGTACAGGGCTACTGGAACCTGCAGTTCTTGGTCACCATATCATGAACGCTTGCAAATCATTATAATCTGATCGAGCAATACCCACAAAAATGAAGAAAACCTCATACAAATTATTTATTCATTCATCTGCCTACCAATCTAAAGGAAGTCAACCTCTTATTTAGAATCAAATCACAGCTCTGGCAGAGACATGTATTGTGGTGAAGGAATCAAAGATGTGATGGCTCAGCTATTTCTTTTAGCAAAATTCCTACAATGCAACTGTAAAATGATATATTTATATACTTGTATTTAAGTGTATTTGTGTATAAGTAAATATAAGTGTATTCATATACATCTATATAAAAATAGTATTCTTATCTATGGTACATTTATATATATACAATTTATATAATAAATACATAAACAGTTTATCTAAATATATTTATAGTTCCATTCTTATGATTTAAAAAAATTGTTTGTTTTTCCTGTAACAGGCTTCAGCGATTGGCACACTTGATAATACTTTCTCCGCTGAGATTTACAGAACACTAGAACCTCCTCCCATTCATTGGGATCAATTGATCAAAGGAATATTGGAGTGTATCTATAGGTCCCATTTAAAAATTGACCAAATAAATTTTGAAGTTTTAATCTAGGAACCTCTAACTAGATAAAAGACTTTGAAACAGAACATTCTGAAATTTCAACAAGAAAAAAAAAATCAGATCAGAGTTAACTAAACTAACTCTTACAGTACATGAGGAGTGGAGGCCCCATCCCTGGAGGTGTTCAAGGCCAGGTTGAACAACCTGGTCTAGTGGAAAGGTGTCCCTGCCCATGGCAGGGGGGTTGGAACTAGATGATCTTTAAGGTCCCTTCCAACCCAAACCATTCTATGATTCTATGATGGTAGAGATTATGGAGATTTCAGATTCCAGTGATTTCTAAATTCTGGCACTGTCCACTTTATTTTACATTGATTCTATTGACAACTTCATCTGGAAAGGAAATGGAATAAAATATTTATTTTAAGTAAGTTAATTCTATTATTGATTTTAACTATTTCATACATATAAGCTTATAATTGTTTCATTTGTAGCTTCAGAATCCACGATGAGATGCTGGTTGAGTAAGATACGTAAGTTTATATTGCTTTTTACATTAGCAAGCAATTCTTAAAAGTGTTTAAAAAGAGTAATTGCCTAACTTCGTAATTGTTAGTAAAGTCTCTAAGACTATGTCTAAGCTAATCATCACAAGGTGTGTTTATAATTCACTGCATTCATATTTTAAATAACCTGTCATTGTTTATAATCTGAGTTTGCACGTACCTATTTCAGAGAAAAGATAATGTACTAAGAGAGAAATAGAGAAGAAAGGCTGGGCTGCCACATCATTTTAATCTGTTTTACAGTAAATTCCATCAAGATACCAGATCAGGTCACAATCACAAATGAGCTACAGAATCAGTGCATGGAAAATAAGTTAAGGAAAAGGCTGGTATTAACTCTGATTTTTTTTTTCTTTTGTCAGTTTTACCATAGCTCAAATGAAGGTGGGGTTTATTTTAGTTAATAGAGACTTAATATTTTCTTATGAAATTCCATTGTATCAATTCTGATATGCACATCAAGTAAATTTAAGCTCAGTCTTCCTTTAGTGGCAATTAAAGTGTTGGTCAGCATTTATGAGAAATGCTGACTAAGAAGTCCAGCTGCCAAATGAAGGGGCCTCTTTTCACTGAATTAGCAACCTATTTCTCTGTTCAAGAACGAGCATTACCTTCTGATCTTGAAGTTCAGTTAGTAATTTTCTTATTCTTGAGTTTAGCTCAGCAGAATTTATTTTCTCTTGAACAAAATGACCTACAGTTTCAACTGTGCTGTCTAGGAAAGATTCAGCAGAACATTTTATACTTTCTTTTCTGAAGCACCTCAGGCTTTTTAATTATGGAAGTCATAATTTTCTGATCCAAAGTCACAGGAAAAGTACAAGCAAGGACTAGGTCTGAGAAATTATTAACATCAGCTTCATCCAAATACAATAAAGTTTTAGTATACATTTTTTTTTAAGTTTCTTTATTTATTTTTTTTTCCTGTGGAATGCCATGGTAATCAAGCCCTCTTCACTAGTTCTTTTACCAAAAAAAAAAAATCCTACAGAAAATAGGAGTAACATAGTCAATAAAACTGAATTTATTCAATTACTTTTAAACATCCAGGAAAAGCACCCAAACAATTGTTTTTTATTATGAAAGGAAAAATGTATTTCCAAATTATTTTACCACCTAATGAATGGATGCTGCAGGTCACACTTCTGCCATGAATTCATGAGAGATGAAATAGTTGTGTTCTTTTAATAAAATTTAAAGCTATTCAAAAATAGAAAACTGACATCAGTAGTGCATTTTTTTTTCTTCACTGCTTGTGCAGCTCCATTTCAGGTTCTCCTGTGCCAACCTATCAGTGTCACAGAAACTGCTCGGAGGAGCCAATTTCTTGTTACAACAGAAGCTCTCCCACAGACGAGTGGAAAAGAAAGAAGTTGTAGGGAGGGACCTCTTTTGTTTCCAGCACAGAGGAAGACAGTGGAGATTCTCCTCATGGTCTGAAGACCAATGAAAAATTAACCTTCCAGCTCCTCGTTAAGGAGGCAGGAAAGACCAACATCGAAGAGAACAGATGCATGGCAGGGAAATGCGATTATTTTTTGAAATAAGATGAACCCTGCAGAGCCTGGTCCCCATCAGATCCCAGTTACCTCAAAGAGCTAATGGCTCTGAAACAATTTTTTTTTGTCCAAAATTCTCTCCAGAATTTTTATTTCATCTATGTCCATCTCATAGGCCCTTACTGATTGAGTTGTTTCAATCTTGAAGCTTGATTATCCCTTGTGTATCAAAGGAATAGGAAGACATATGTACCCATATAAAATGAGGGGGCATCATCTCTCTTTTGTGCTGAATAGATGTCATCTAGCCAGCACCAGATGGAGAAGATCCATAAATCCAGTCCTGGCTCACTCAAAAAAATATTTCCAGCCACATTTTGGAAATTTCAGGTCCTTCTCTTAGTCCTGAAAAACCCCCTTGATCTTTGTCCAAGCTACTGAAGATTTGAGAGGGTCGGTATCCTCTTCAGCTTTAGCTGAAATCATTTGTTTTTAGGCAGCTTTTCCTTACCAGCACTGGAACCTGCTACTCTGGATTATTTTTGCAATTAGCAATTTGGCAACTTCTTTTATCTAAAGATGCCACAGATGCTGCAAACTCATTTAATCAAAATTGAAGATTCATTTTTTTTTGTGCTTTGAACTGCTAATGTGTCATTTCAGTCCTTTACTGGTTGTCCTATGAGTATTTCACCAGATGATAACAAACACCAGTATCAGTTTATGCTGTATATTCTTTTCTTTCTTTCTGTAAAACTCGGACAGGTAGCAGACAGCTAATTTTATTTTTTTTTTCAAATTGAAATTTTCATAATCTTCCTAATGAAGCATTTAATATCTATTTTGTAATAGCCTCTTAGTGATTTATGATCGTAACGTGTAGGTTTTAAATCTTGTAACAAGTAACCTCCAAAATATTTGCTCCCTGTTTTAAGAATCATTCACCAAAACCAGGCAGTGCTGTAGAAGTCCCAGGAGCTTAATGAAGCACTCTGTGATGCTGCTACAAAAATTGTTTTGGAGATTTGGCAGGCACTATTCACCTTAGCTATGAACCAACCAGTTTATACAGGGGGGGAAATCCACCTAAAGTACTGTGGCTTCCCTTTTAACCACATCTTTGTTTCATAATCAGGGCTTTATACTGTGAACAATTTAGCATGTCTATATTGATTAAACCTTAGGAGTCTTCACTTTAAATTCTATCTGGTATTCTGCGAACTATAATGAACATTACCGAATGCGTGGCGTCTTCTGGGAAACACCTTGAGATTATCAAGTTTAATTTCCCCTAGGAAGTTCTTACAGCAGTGCAATCAAGCTAACTTTTACTCTCTGTAATGGAATAAGATTTAATCTACAATTTTTCAACCACCAACATTTCCTAATTTTCTTCCTTTAAAAAAAGCCATAAGACAGAGTTTTGCTCTGTTTTTACGTTACTGCTATACTTTTTCCCGTAGTGCAACTAATGAATATCCTGTCCCTTTTTAGTATGCTGAGCATGTACAAGCAGCTTAAACCCTATGGTTGGTAAGGAATTTATGTAAATATTGCAATTAAATCTTGTCTGTAATAATAGGTGACCTAGTATATATTGAGTCCCTTAATCTCTCAGATTGTAATTGAGTGATGAAGATGCAAGGCTTCATGAAAGAAAGGCAGATCATAAGAAAATAATTATTTTTTTATGTAAACCATGATTTTCCAATTACTACTCTCAGCTGGGACAGAAAAACATCTAACTGGTGATATGTTCTGATCCAAAATTAATCCTTTTGTAACTGTTCCTTTTTTGATTAAAGACTAGTTTTTCTTTCTTCCAAGCAAAATCCTCAACCCCTGTGGTAATTTTAATGTGAGTTGTATTTTTGTTTTCTTTCCCAGGATGATATTAAAGTGTAAGCGTATTGGTAAATAAAGGTTTAAATAATATAGCAAGGTATCTGGATAAACAATCATTAGAATGAGTTTATTATCTATAAGCATTGCTTTGAGCGTGAAGTGGATGTGGTACATGCTAAAAGACAAGCCCTGGAACGGTGCACAAGCTTTCTTCTTTCCAATTTATGAAGTAAATTATCCAGTTGTTCTAATTAATATTGTTAAGATATGTAAAAATGGTTGTAGATGCTGAATAAAGGAGGAGTTAAGGTTTTGGTGACATGATATGTGCACAATAAAATAGGGATAAGATCTGAGTGGCCTGATGTTCTGGGCAAATAAAGATGGAAACATTTGCTATGCCTTTGCATCACAGAAGAGAAAGTTTTAAAGACTGGCTATGCTTACAGCATCTGTGTACGTGCCAACAGAATCATGCAAGAAAGCTGTCAACAGTCACAGTCATCTTGTTTGTAAAGTAGTTTGAAATGCAATGATAAAAAGTGCTATATAAGAATGAGGTGTTTATTTTATTTAAGTAAACTATTGTTTTCTTCTGTTCATGTTTTTGCTTCCGTTTCCTGTATTTGCTTATATTTTCCAACATTATTAATAGTGAGAAAATATGTTCCCCAGTTATCCTCTTTATTGAAATAAATGATTTTCAGGTGCTAATGTGTAGCAATGTTAGTCCAGGATATTACTGGATATTTTAAACTTGCGGTATCTGCTGTTCAACAATGGAGAGCAGATATGGCCTTAATTTAAACTAGGGGAACGGGATACTTCTGAAAGCAGGTGGTCTAAACCACTCTGCCAGCAGTCTATTAGTGTGATGCTATCTGGTAGGTTAGCTTTGTATTTGCCGGTCTGTGTGAAACTCTCCCGAGACGACAGTTCATCAGTGATTTTGTCGTGCCTCTTAAAACAGTGGTCTCAGGCTCCCCTCAAGAGAAAATTAGACAAATCAAGCTAAGCTATGGATACAGTTTCTCATTTAGTTCATGCCTTTTCTCTATAAGAAGTTTATTCTATTCTTCATACTGCACCAGTGTTACATTTATATTTTAAAGGCGTAAATTTTTCTGCTTTATAAGGAAGCTAAATTCAGCCTCCTGGTCGGAGCATTGCCTAAAACATTCCTTTGTGCAGGATGAAAAATCATTCCCATTTCAGACTGGGGTAAAAACAAAGCAAATTTAAATTTTGCGTAAAACAAAGCTTAAAAATCCATATTTTAGAGTTGACAGATTTTCTTTAATCTCCATATCACAAAACTACATTAAAAAAGAAAGTAGTTTATACTTAAAAACTCAAAGTATTTGACAAGCTTGTGCTGTGCTACTGTGGAACCTTTAATGAAATACAAAAATACAGGTTGATTTATTGGGTTTTTTTATCCTTGAAACAGAATGGTGTCATTGAACATAAAGATTTTGATGATTTTTCTTTTTTAAAAAAAAAAAAAAATTTCAGGGGGAAAATGCAGCTCAGAAAATGCCAAACCATCCTCTCTACTTCCTTTAAATCTACTCCGGTTAAGAAACTATAGTTAAGACATGAACAGCCTTTGTAAACTGTGAATGAGATCAACTCACTTCATACACTTAAAATTAGAAGTTAATCCTTTTAAAGGTCGAAGTATTCAAGCACTTTTCAGTCTCCTTGGAATAGGTTATGTTAAGAGAGGACCCCACAGGAATTTGAAAGGAACCCATGCAGAGTCCCCACCCATAAATGAAAGACGACTGATAAATATCCTCTGCAGGATAAATTAGAGGCGTTTCAAGAGAACCAAGAGAGAACAAGGACAAAAAAGCAAAAGGGGAAAAAGATTTTAAGTAAATGGCATATCACGTGCTGTTTAAGGTGGCTGATAGGTGAACAGGGAGAAGGAAGGATCATTCATTCTCTATTTTTACTTCAAAGTGACCCTTAGAGACTTAGATTGGTGTCAGTGGAATGACAGGGATGGGTATCTGATTTGAGAGAGAGATCTGAAGATACATTGTAAATAAAAAGCTTTAATGAGTATAGAAATGAGACATAGACAAGAAGTTAAAAAATAATGGAAAACACAAATACAGCAAAGAATGTATTTTTTCAAAGATAAGTGAAGTTCTGTTTTCTGGAATGGCAAATGGGAAAGAGCTACAAAGGGAACAGAAAGGTTACTTTGCCCAGTTTCTCCATATTGGCGTACACAGGGAGAAATGGAAGCATAAATAGTGCAGCAATTGAGAGGACAATCAAAAGCAGTGGGAAGGTTGCTGAATTTACAAGCATGAGATTAAAAATGAGAGTTAAAAGCTGTTAATGTCCATTTAGAAAAGTGGCAGAAATGAAAAAGAGTGAATCTCTAATACTGTTGCTGTAGTAGTCATGGCATGATGGTGAACGTGACGGTGTGAGCCGAACGGCACAGCCATAGCTCCAAAAGAAGTAGGAGGAAGGAGACTTATCTGTAGGAGAGGGCAATTCAACAGGCAGAGATCATGCCTGGTTGGTGAGTGATTAAGACGACTTTTCTTAAAAGCAGTGCAGAAATGGTCCGCCGGGAAACGTCCCTTATGCAAAAGTTGGTGTCTCGTGAATACAGTCCAGAAGAGTTCAGGTTCATATTTGCACCACTTAAGTATTTTTTTCCTAAAAATATTTGCTTCCATACTCTCCAATCCTTGTAGCTGTTTGCTAAAAGTAAAAGGACCTGACGGTGAACACAAGTTTCATAAATGCCACGACAGTTTTGCAGTATGAATTTAAAATGTGGCTTGAACTAAAATCATTGATATTTTGTAGGTTGTTCATGTTGTTTATGTAGGTCCCTAATCATTTGAGGTATGTTTAAGCTTTTTAAGTGATACTTAGTGCATTCCAATGAGTAAATTAATCTCTTGGGCAGACAGCAACTCAGCATACCTCGGGTCACAGTGCATAAAGTTATTTTTTGTTGCTGTCTACAGATTGCCTTGACATGCAGCGTATACCCACAGGGTCAGAAGAATTGCCCTTTGATTACATGTACAATAATCTGGATCTCCCAAGGTATTCAAGTGGTTAATTAAATATCAAGTAATTGCTAAAACTACTAAGTGACATTTAATTAGTATGTTAATTGATATCAAATTTGCTCTCACTATCTTGTTTTATGTTAATAAAATCCCTAAACATTTCTTCGAAGTAGATTAGGAAACAATGTGCTTCAAATGTACTAATGCAAAACAGCCTTAAGCATTACTTCTGCTCGTGGAACATAACTTCTGATAAATTTTTTTATCCCGGTTGGTTTACTTTGTCTATCTTTAAACTTACTTTTTGCTAAGAGTATATTATATTTAGTAGTATAGACCTCTCTTGGAATGGATTTTGACTTTTCTGAGCTTGTAATCCCTTAGAAATCTATCTAAAGTGTGATAACTGTTAATAGAAATCTAGGGCTGCCTCTCTTCCCTTCGGCACCTACAAGTAGAGATAGCAAGGCGTACGGGGAATGTATAGTGCCTCCATTTGACTAACGGGAATGATGTATTTCTGCACTGCCTACCAATGTGGCATGTAGAAACCTGTGCTTCACACGTAATACAAAATTGCCATCAAAATACCAAAGTGACAGATTACTCTGCAGCAGCAAAATGCTGCCTTAGTGTTAGTTCGCACAAGGAAGGGTGCTCCCCTCCTCCTCTCCGTGAGCCTACCCAGGAAACAGCCCTGCTTTGCCTTTCAGCTTGAGCCTTCCAAAATTTTCCCTGCTTTCTTTGATTGAAGAGCCCAACTACGATATAGAAAAGAGATGACTTTAGACTTGACTCCAAAAAAAGACAGACTGAGCTCCAGACCAACTAGAGCCCCAACCTTGTCCTTCCTTCCAACCTCTGAAGTGTTCCCAATGGCCTCATCAAGAACAGGTGAACAGACCAAAGTTGATTCTGCTAAGGAAGAAGTTATTTTCATAATGTTTAATTTGAGAACATACTGCAAAAAAAAAAAAATCCCTATGAATATTCATATGAATTTTTAAATGAATTCCTTTCAGCTACACTCATGCCTTTTGTGTGTTAGCTTTCTGTGGAGTTTCTTCTGCATTTTATTGGTGCTAATGCACAGAGAGAGTTGGTTTTACATTCAGGATCACAAAAAGCAAAGCCTAATTTATTCTCCGTGAACATTCGCACCCAGTTACTTCAGGAGAGTCCAACTGGGGAATAGAAACAATGGTGTATGACCACGTGCTACTAAACTATATAGCTCTGATTCCAACCCTTCCCAGCTTCAAAATCTGGAATATCCATGTTTGCGATATAAACACTGTAAAGGGAAGTGGGTTGAGGAGGGACTGACAGAGAACTTTGAATTACGAATAAAGCAAATCGTGATCTGTTTATTCATGGATATGTCACAGAAAAAAGAGGCAAAACTGGTGAAATAAATTATTCATTACAAAGTACTCAGCTCTAGTTATGTGTCATCCAAATACTGCTATAGAACTAAGAATGCAGCAGAATGATCATGATAGGCAAAATATGACACTGATTTTCAACTATTTTTTGATTGATTTATTTGAACTTCTGTGGCTTCTTATGTGTGGCATTGATTTAGATTTCATAAATAGTTTCACACAATATATGTTTTAAGTTTTCTCTTTCTCTTTGGTATATTGTGATAATCCACATTTACTGATACAAAAAGTTTTTTATCGACAGCGTAATATTTTAAACCTTCTATAATCCAAAGTGGATTTACTGCTGTTATTTGTACTTGTAAGTAGCCTTTCTATCAGTTCATGTCCTCTGCTAAGTCAATGCTAGTTGTATACACTCGTATACACTGAAATAATGATACGTATGACTGTAAACATGAATAATACATGTGAACGGTAGCATACTTAGAAGTTGTGTAGACTTAAATTCTTGAAAAATAATGTGCACGTACAAAATATGTTTAGAATTCACGTTTGTTTACAAACAAAAATCTTTGAATGAACTTGTCATAGGAGATAAAAGTATCGCTACCACTTCGAGTCTCCTTTCTGCCTTGTCCATTAGCGCTGTCAGATAACGTCAGCTCCAAAAGTATTTCAAAATACAATCCAACTCCCCTACTAGCAGAAATGGCTATTCGCTGTCATTATCACCAGCAAACATTCTCTGATCTCCCAACATTTGCATTGCCTTTTTCTGCTTTCCACCTCATCTTATTCAATGTCTTGCCTTTGCCTTGAGTCCTTGTGGGCTCCCCTCCTCACCCCCCCACTCCCCCCCTGTATCTCCAAGGGTCGATAAGGTCCAGCTCCAGCTCTGATGTCCCTGACAGCTGTCTTTCTTCCTCCACGCTTCCTGAGCACTGAGGGAGGCAATATATCACAGTATGCCATGCCTCTTCTCTTTCATATGAAGCAGTTCCAAGTCATTGCCAAATCATTAGGCAAATGACTGTATTTTGAACGCCCTGTAGGAATTCAGTGGAAGCTACTGCTTCACACAAAAGCGTGACACAGCTAATCAGCTGCCTACCACAAAGCAGCAGCTCCTGCTCCCGCTGAGTGACTGGGGAAGTTATTTGGTGCAGCGAACAGCAGCTCCTTGCAGCGGACCCCAGGAGCTCCACGGAGCCTGAGCCCAGAGCCGGCCCGCAGCAGCCAAGAGGCTCTTCTGTGAGGGTCACGGGGCACTGGGACCTCCATCAGATGACCTGGGAGCCACTGTCTAACACTGACACCAGTACAAAACCTACTTATGTGTGTGATGAGTAACCCATTACCTTCAGACATGAGCGTGAAGCTCATATCTCTCTAGGGCAAGATGCACAGAGAGTGTCTTGCTTCTGTGTCAGGACCTGCTTCTGGGTCCCACGCCGTTGAGCTCTATGCCCACTGTTCTTCCCTCTCCCCTTCAAGCATTTCATGGCTGCAGCTTCTTCATGCTCTTATAATTTCCAAACCCCGTTGGATCCATTTTATCCCCAAAGCCTATCATGCTGCCTAGTGGTCCAAAACAGCATTAGTGAGTGCCACATTGATATGCTTTATCTACACCTTTGTGGATATGAAAAGAAATAACTACACAGGTACCAACACCTCCTGGTAACGAAAGGATGTTTTACATACCCTGACTGTGACAGAGAAATAGCAGTTCTTCAATCCGCATTTCATTATTTTATCCCTTGCAGAATAACATAAGCTTGAGATTAATTTATTCACTTGCCTCTGGGTTATTTTTTTTTATTCATGATTACTTTTGTATCTAGAAAAGATTAATGTTTGATTATTGATTTTGTATTCCAAAGTCTTCTGATAAGGGCTGGAGTATGACAAATGTCTGTCTTAGTTATGATTGCTGGTTGCTTTGAGTATAATTTTGGGCATGTCTTCTAGCAAACTACGTAGCTTAAAACAGAATAGGAATTTGGGCTGTAAATACACCAACACTGGTGTTAATGCTTTACAGCATTGCTGGTTTTTCATTTTCATTGCAAAATTAGAAAAGTGACCAATCCTTACCAAGAGCTAAGCCAATAGTTTGATTATTTTCTGCACGGCTAATATGATTTCAGTTGTTTCAGTTATATTTGTTCTGGCATTAAATGCATTGTAGATCATTCAGCTAATTAAGAAGGGATGTACTTTTCTTTAAATCATCTGTCCAGCAAGGTAAGCCTAAGCCCACCAGTTAAGAATTGGCAATGTTAAGGAACAGTTGAAGCACACAGCTGCATAATGGAATTGGCTTTACAGCCCTGCCTGCGACACCACAATTGCAACGGTGCTTAGCCGTGATGCATGTGGTCATGGACACATGATGGAAATTTATATAACGTTTTTAAAAGGAGGGCCATAATTTTTAGGAATGTATGTCTGAAAAGATAACAGAAAATATTTGAATACATTTAACAACCTAGTTTGTAAGACCTATGAACTGGTTTCTTACTAGGAATACAGCAATAAAGAGTAGGTTTTAAGTTGTTCTGTTACTCCCCTGGACAGTGGCAGCACTGACGCTACGCTCACATTGCAGCGATGTAAGAGCAAAAGTGCCACATCAGTTGCATAGCTATTGATCAACATTGCATAATTGCTGCAGCAGCCATGCCCAAACAAAATTATTGTCACATGTACTTTCACGTGTAACGCTCAACACCTTGTTTAGTCTATGATATATAGAAAAATACTGATTTCAGAAAACACTGAACATTAAAGACGTAACTGGTTTATAAATGATGAAAGTTTTTTCAGCATGTCCTAAATTTGCATGTAATACATAAACTTTTCAGCTATCTTAATAGTTTAGGAGAGTTGATGCTTAACTTATTTTATAAATATATACAGTGAGTGTATATGTCTGTGTATATGTTTGTATAATTTTCTAATCGTTAGCTTTTTCTAATGTGCTTGGTTTTTATAATGTATGCATCCGCCAACTGCAAAAATTTACATTTCACATCTACCCACATAAATAAGAACAGTGACCTCTCCGTGTATATAAATATATATGCATGAAAACTTAGGAGTGAAAAGTTAACATTAAAGGTGGGAGAGTGGGAGTCTTCAGATGGTAATCTGTCACATACAGCCTGCCAGGAAAATACAAGTGACCCACCAACAGGCTCAGAGGTGATTTGTTTGGGATCGCCTGTGTGAACATATACTCAACAGCGTTATGCCTCTGTGCATCATACCGCTTTGTGCACTGCGCTCAGGGAGACCAGAAACCCCCCGCTACCGGTGCGTCGTGGCTATGGGGCAAGGGAATGGTCCGATTCTCTGTCAGCCACAACGGTTATAAAGCCACAGCTGTTATAAAGATGCACAGGGAAAAGGTTTCTTTCCTTCTGCACAACCTGGCTGATTAAGGATGTGTAACTAAAGGATCTGCAGTGCAACGGCTGCGGAGCTTTTGACAGTGAACAGTCCCGTTGGCTGCTGCTCGGTGTGAGCAACCGCTGCTGCCTCCGCGTCTCCTGGGCTCTTGCTGGTGGGGAGCTCTGTGTTTTCTCTGAGCTGCCTCTGAAACAGCCACCTGGGGAGCCCTGCTCTGCACCTGTTAATTCAATACTTGCATCTCTGTCTCACAAATCCATTTGCTCTTTTACCGTATTTTCAGAATTGCCTGAATCTTTACCAAAATGTCATTCTAAGGCAGAGCCTTGATAGGAGTATTTCAGCCAGGTTGGTTAAAGATTAGCAAATTTGGGAAAGGATGAAAAGAGTGTTATAAAGAATGTGCCAAGTACTCTTAAAAAAAGACAATACTGCCAGCCCTGCTAACAAAATCCCAAGCAGGTATAAGTACTGCTTAAAATTGCTGTAAAATACAGTCCCGAAAGATGGTCAGTTTGATTAGAAAGATTGCTGCTATATGAAACTATTCTAAAATGTTGTTTATACATTTTAATACATTTTTAGTATAGGATTCAAGGATCATTGCAATGCTGTCTGTAATCTAGTTTTGAAAGGGTTTTTGACATCCCTTTCTTCAAGAAAATAAATCTAACAGGTTTTGTGTAAGATTCTTACAGTTTTCAGGATACAATTGAATATATATTCCATCATGGTGAATCTTTCGCAAAAACAGACTGTATATATTGCTGGTTATAGAAAAAATATTCTCTGTATAGAATCTGTTTTGCAGGACTAAAAGCAGATTCTGAAATATCCGCAAGAGGTGGATTTTTCAAAGAAATGAATTCAAGTACTTAGTTCCTAATGAGTTAATGAGCATATTCCTATTTGTGTTGCAAATTCATACTTGAAACTGTAGAGAATAAAGTGAAAAAACATAGATATGGTGTATAAATACATGGCAGAGGTAAATAAACTGTGGATCTGGTCCTGTAGTTCTACTCCAAGCTTAGAGAGAGTTCATGAGAGTTGTTTTTATTGATTTAAGTGGGTTAGGGATTCCCTTCTGGATCTAGACCCTCCAAACTAAACCATAAATATTTGAAGAAATCTACCATCACAGTCTTCATGAAGCCAAATGTAAAAGAAAATCTAACAGAATCACATCTCAGAGTATGTCAGAAACATTCCCCTCAAGCATTTCAGTTACAGAAAGAGCAGATACCTGATATTTGGCCTAAGAGAAGGTCTAATAATAAGGATGTTTCCCTGTACTTCTGAAAGTATCTGCAAAGAAACCTGTTTTCTCCTGCTGATCTGTGTCTGTTTTAAGACAGAATTGTTTGGTCTCTGGGGGCTGCTAATCTGGCTTGTTTCACAGGCATTAGATTCCCATTAAAGAAAAAAACGTACAGCTTTGAGATGAGCTCTCCTGAGGTCCTATCTAAACTACAGAGGCAACCTGAGCAAAGGGATGCTCTTTTGTACTGCTCTTTCACGTCTGAAGGCATTTCTGCTTTAATTCATTCTCTTTACTTCTGCTGTGCTGAGTATTATTATAGTCTGGTGAGTTCCTGAAAGTGGGAAATGCCAAAGAAACAGGTGTCAGACTTCAAAAGAAGCATTTGTCAAGACTTAATGTTCTGAAGCTAAAGGTGACAGCTCAACCTAAATAAGCTCTTCTGAACAGGATTTAAGTTTCCTTAATAAAAAAGTAATAATAGAAAGTAAAGTGCAAATCTGACGGCCCAGAGAGTAGAAGTCTTAGAAAAATGTGCATCATTTGACATGATATCTTGATTTAAAGACTATCTGGAGTATAGTGCTCGAAGTCCAAGGTTGTTTATATTCCCCTGATAAGATAATTTATGACTTATAAAGGTGCAAGTTTGCAGCATGAAGCTGTGTGTGGGCATATTCATGGGGCTGGTTGGCTTTCGATTATCTTGTGGTAAGGGTGGAGTTTAGAATGAGAACACTACAGAAAGAGCAAAAAACCAGTAGGAAAACAGTCCTAATATAAGTAAGAAGTAGGAAATAATATAAGTACAAAATATTTATTTTGTGTCCACCTCCCCCCCCAAAAAAAAGAAAAGAGTAAGGTAATGCTGTTAATGGCATACTTCCTGAGGAACAGAGAAAAAAAAAAGGGCTATATGAGCCACATATATATACATCCTACATGCTGTTTTTCTTGTCATGTTTATACTGTGTGCATAAATAGATTCTAAGTTGGAAGTTCAGCTATCTGCTTCTCAGTGCATGAGCATTGAGAGTATGAAATTAGATTTAAGCAACCTAAGTAGCTGTATACACTGTTCCATATAGCTGTTCGTGGATTAAAACCAGTGCTTTCGATTTTGATTTAAAGTCTGATAGCACAATAAGGGGTACCTACTTTGCTACACTTTAAAGTCCAGTCATGGAAAATAGAGCTGTTCAATAAGAGTATATATTAATGATATGACAAGATGGCCCTTTTTATCATTGTGTCATTTTCCATGCTCATTGATCAAATTAGATACTTAACATCTTTGCTAAAAAGCAGTATTTTCTCCTTGTCGCTTCTTGACTAATGGCGTGTGCATAAGATCTATGAATGGGAAGTCCAAGAGCAGCTGTGTGCTCCTCCATTATTTTTTTCCAGTCTTTTTCTTTTTTTAGTAACAAACCAGTGCAAATATCTACTCCCATCAGTCTTCATTTGTTAGTTAACCTTCAGCAATAGCTCCCTAGCATATTTAGCTACACGCTTGGTCGTTTTACAAAGAGGACGGTTAAATATGGTTACTTACCTGCTTGTGTTACCAATCTTACCTGAGGTTTTGGCAGAGTGTTTTTTGGGTGTGCTTCTTCGTAAGTCATACTGACATCTATTTCTGCTGTTATTCAACCCCACTTTTCTCAAATCTTGTATCATATTACTGTGTTTGTTTCTGGTTTAATTTTGATGATTGAACTTGCCTGTATTTCCATGTAAATTTCAATTAACATAGTATTAAGTAGGACTTTTTTTGTTCCATCTCAGAAGAGCATTGTTGTCCAGTCCTGCACATAAGTGGGTTGGAGCCAAGGCTTAACTTAACCAAAGCTGTTGTACGGGACTGGTCAGTCCACATGTAGGTTGTAGGAAAGGCAGTATTAGCAGCTGTGGGGGCTCAGGACATAATGACACCTATTGTCTTTCGCTCCTTGAAGTGAAGATTGTGGCAGTCATAGTTCCATCTTCTAACAAGCTGATTGCAGAGGCAGAAAGAGATTTGGGTGTTTGCTTTTCACTAATACTAGTCGATGTAGGTTTTTATATTAGGTAGAGCTGTTTTTTCTATCAGCTCCAGCAAACATTGTTTTGTCTGTTCAGGCATCCTCTAATTAAAAGGCACTGAGTATGATGGAAACAGTCAAATGAATCATGCTCACAGTGTGCCTTTTCCCACTGTATTTTGATGTATCCATCAAACAAATGTCTATTATTATTCCTTATCACCAGCAATTCACGGAATCATGGAATTTTCAGAGTTGGAAGGGACCTCTAGAGATCATCTAGTCCAACTCCCCTGCCAAAGCAGGATTGCCCAGAGCACATTACTCAGGACTGCATCCAGGCGGGTCTTGAAAATCTCCAGAGAAGGGGACTCCACAACCTCCCTGGGCAGCCTGTGCCACTGCTCTGGCACCCGAACCGTAAAGAAGTTTTTCCGTATATTTGAACGGAACTTCCTATGTTCCAACTTGTGCCCATTGCCCCTCGTCCTGTCACTGGGAACCACTGAAAAGAGTCTGGCTCCATCCTCCTCCAACCCACCCTTTAGATACTTGCACACAATAATAAAGTCTCTCCTCAGCCTTCTCTTCTGCAGGCTAAAGAGTCCCAGCTCTCTCAGCCTCTCCTCATAAGGGAATGATCAGTAATCAGATGTGCGTGCTTGGTTCAGTCTGCAGTCTATGTGGTTATCAGTATGACAGTTCTTCTAAGGAAAAATGAAATCTGACCCTTGCAGTATTGCTAAGCAATGTCTGATCTGGGCATCAATGATTCTGCAAAGTCTAAAGGCATAGCTGTACATATAGGTATATAGGAACACTCACATATATTAATAAGATTATTTGTGGGCTTCTAGGATGCTTATGATTAGTCTTTTGGCTGGATCAGATGCAATGAAAGAAGAGTGGCTCCGTATATATTTGTGTAACAGAATGCCACATTAAGGAGCCTTTAAAAATCAGGCTTTGAAGACACGGGAATAAGGAGCTGCAGATTATTATCATTGTAATGAAGGAAAGAAAAGCAAAACTAGCTGTATGCAAAAAGAATTTATGTGATGTGCTTGAATGTTTACTTTTCCAGAACAGCACAGTTCCATCTTCTGTCTTTTCAGCATTGGTCTATGATGGATGGTGTGACTCAAAGTCCTCTATAAATTCTGGTGGCAAAGCAGCAGACACAATAAAAATAGCTGAATTTTACTGATCTTCACCCTTGAGTGGCTTCTTTCCAGTTCTTTGCTCATGTTTGCACTCTGTACATGTACACCTTAGCAGAGGCAAGAGTTTTCTATCGGGATGAGCAAAGGATATGTTTTTCTGCATGTGCTGTATTGATTCATTCTCACACTCACTTTCTCTGTCTTCTGTGGACACTGTATTAAACACATCTTCAGAAAATTTTGCTTATATTTAAACAATTTTCCATTTCCCATTACCTTATTGTTAACACAGCTAAAAATGGCAGAACAAAACGCACGTAGCAGTCAGTGAAACAGCAGGCACCTGTGCTACATGCGGACTTGAGCGACTGAAGGGAAAGAAAGTGCAGCTGGCTTATTGTGTTCATTTCCCATTGCACATTTAACTATTAAAAATTAGTAGCTTCCGTTTCTAGGATTAAAACAAGATAAGATTTAGTCTTCAGACTGTGTAGCAGGGAATATAGTTATTGTGAGCCAGAAGGCAGAGCAGGAGCTGGGCTTGGGGTTTTTTTATACTACTGATCTGCCGAGAGAGTTGCCTTAGATCTGCTCTTAGATTTCAAAGTCTGTACCTGATCTAATTTTGCCTCGCAGAGTGACAAATACAAGAAATTTGTTCAAGACCCGTATTTAATTTGTCAGTGAATCAGCTAAAAATACTGAATATTCAACTATTTAGGTGTTATTTATCTCTTGCTCACCTTTGTGTTCTTGAAAGTCTATCTGAGATTGTCAAACTGTTTTATTTCAAAGGCCCCATCCATACTAAGAAAGATGGGTCTGATCTACATTACCTAGTTAAAACTTATGCCAGATTATTGCCGCTGAAACGATGGAGCCTCCAGCCTCTGAATTCCAGCGTGCACACAGCTTGGTCTTTCTCATTGCCAATGCTGTCCAAATAAATTGTCAGCAGCTGAGATCTGACTGGTGGTGCAAGATTTCGTGTGTTGGTAGCTTCTGCTATCTGGAATAAATTGTCTTTTTTGACCCCATCTTGTGATTTTACAATTCCTTTTCAATTCTTGCACCAAAACAACCTGTATGGTTTGTCAATCTTCCTAAGCCTTATTTTTTGCTGTCAAAGTTCCAATTCTGTTTCAAAGCAAGGGCCAAGGGAAAATCTTGCATATGTACTGAAAGAAGTAATATAATCAGCTCAGTGTTATTATTTCCTGTCTTCATTGCTGGAAACAGATCAACCCAGATTTTCCAAAAACATGGGAGAGATTTGTGAAAGATAATTCCAAGTCCAATAATTAAAATTTAACCATTGCAAAGAATCCAAAACTAGCTACACTAGTAACCCCGTAGCCATAACCGTAGTGTTCTGTCAGGTCCATTTGTAATACTTGATAAAATCAATACATTTAAAGATAAGGAAAGCAGAAGTTATAAATGTAGAATTCCAGTGAAATAGTTCCATGCATAATTGCTGCCCTATAAATGAACAATAGCATCTCACATTCTACCTTTTTAAATACAAGTCAGTGTCAGAAGTTGTGTTCTCTGGGCTTGCAAAGATGGAAATTGGATCTAAATTATGGATGTTTCCTACTGACCTATATGTTAAATGATCAAGAATTATAGAAGTCTCATGCAATAGTCTGCTCTACATATATATTTAAAGAGAACTGTATGAATATTCGAAACTGATTGTTTCTCCCATTTCAAAGAATAAAAGAAATATAGTTGTTCTGCTGTGTATACATAAAGCATTTCTCCCAAGGTCAGAAAGAGAGGTCAGAGCCAAAATAAAAATCACTCCTGGGAGTGGTTTGCCACATGATCTTTTCTGTGTTTTGAAAGGTCAGAGTCTATGTGGGACAAATCTAATAAACAGATCCCAGAAGTATTCTACTCAATTTCCGAGGAAACATTCCAGAATGCTAGAATTGGGATTTTGCTACACTGAAATGCCAATTGTTTTGTGGTGTTTTGTCATATAATTATGAAGATGGCTCAGCTCCAGCTGAATCATTGATTGGTTATATACCTTCCCAAAGGAAAAAAAAAAAGTCTTGTCTAGAATGTCCAAAAACTGATATTAGAAATTGTTACAAGTGGTGGTAGCTTGTATCTGCTTTCTCCTTTTCTGTACTGAGCTTGACAAAAAAGTGAATGGTACCAATAAGGAGCATACCATCAAGTTAACCACCTGCTGTACAATGCGCAGTTCAAAATACTCTGCCCCTTTTGAGAAACCTTGGATGGGCGTTTCTGCTGTATGCAGAAAATAACCTGAAAAAAAGCTGAGAATCTCTGGTCCTTTCTGGGGCATTTTCCTATCAAAATAACAACCATAATAAAGGAAAAGGAGGAACTGAGGTGTAATAAAGGCAGTGTACTTGGAAATACCCATCAAAGTCTTTAACTTTTAAAATGATTTTAAATAATTCTTAATTTTGTTTATATTTATTATTTATAATATTTATATTTCTTCATATTCTTGTATAAGATTTCATTAAGAAAGATTATTTTTCATCCTTGTATCCTCTTTCTTAAAGAGATCTTGTACAAGAATATAACCAAGTATAAAATTAAAAGAGACGGAAGTGAAGCATACTGTTCCCAGAAAAAAGCCAACAGAAAATCCACAGTCATTTCAGAAAATACTAATTATGTATGCACGCAGGCCCAATGACTCTGTAGGGACAGTTTGGACTGTAAGTTATGTAAGTTGGTTACTGGTGACAGGACAAAACACTGGCTACTCTGACCACTGGTGCATATTTCTTTCTTCAATATACGGTAGCAAAATTAAGATGTTAAGCTTCTGTGTACAGAGTGAAACTTCAGTTACAGACTGTGTGGATATGATCATTATTTCATTCACGCTGACTCTACTTCAATATTGATCACGTCACTCATTTCAATGGAGTGGGTTGTGATTTAAGCTGGTAAAGGTAAAATCAACCTTCCTGAGGATTACAGCTGAACACCATTTACTTTCTATGAAACACAGTATTTTTTTCTATTATATTTGCTACTTGCTTCCCCAACATGGCTTACCACTGGTTTTGCCTTTCTCTTTGTCACAGACTGTTTTTTGCCCTACAAGTATTTTGGAGCATTTATCATATGAGCCACCATGTGTACAAACCTGTGATGGTAACAAGAATAAATGAAAAGAGGATATTTGACAAGATATTTCCTGTCCACATCTGATTAAGCCGAACTGTGTTATAACAAGGGCCATCCAGCCCAGTGCCTCACCAGCTATCTGTGCAGTATCTAGTACAGATCCTTAGGGGGTGGAAAAATCAGAACAGAGCAAATATAGCCTCAGTGAGGGAGCAGTTGGAGTCTGCAGACAATGTGGAACATTACTTCAGAGGAGCGAAGCTTGGGCTTGGGACTGAAACCTAAAGGTAACAACTGAAATTATTTCAGTGTTGTTCTTTCAGCAGAAACTTCCCAGAGGCCCCAAACACTTTTTATGCCTTCCCCTGCGCCAGAAGCACCAATTCGTTCCCACACAGGATTCAGTTCTGCAGCTGTTCCCTCAATAACTTCCACAATACAGTTAGTTATTGCTAATACAAAAAATCTATGGCACACTGTAAAGTGGAAATATAATAAAATATATTTAATGGCCGGATACCTCTATGAAGACTTAAGGAAGCCATACAGGAACAGTTCAGGACTCATACGGCAAATTTAAAATTTCCTGATGGAAAAGCATCAACATAACTCGCTTTATGACATCTGCTTCCCCTTCACAGAGGGAGCAACCTGAGTTGATGCAGGAAAGGAAAAGAAGGGCATGATATAAACCCAGTTTGCACCTGGAAACCCCGATTATTGTGCTCTGCATTGCTCACAATGGGAGAATGATGCTGCAGACTCACCTGGTCTCCTTGTCAGCCTCTGCAGCAGGAACATTAGCTAAGGATGGCCCTGAATATGGAAATGGAAAGCATGGAAGAGGTGCAGTGTCAGTGTTTTCTTCTAGTTGCTTAGCTTCAAAATTTCCTTCAACTGCAACCAAATTGCTTTTTCACTGGGAACTTTAATCAACAGCGTCAGCCCTATATATGATGAAGTATGAGAGCTTCTCTCTATTTACCTATGAAGTCCATAATGGTAGATGAATATAAACTTTTTACTGATAATCCTTCCTAAGTATTACTTTCTATTTCAATTCTTTAAAGTGAGATTCTTCTTTCTAAATGAACTCTGGGTTATGTCTTTAATTTACTCCAGTGTAACAGAGCAAAACTTTATTTTATGGAGGACGGGAAACAATATAACAATACATCTGCATCTACAAGTTATACTCCTAATTATTGCAAGAGTTTATGAACGTGTAGTTTACACAATTCACTATATTACATATTGAGTTAATCTCACCTGAAATACCTGGTACTGCGATTTTTTTATTTTTATTTTTTTTATAGTGATGCAAAACCAAGAAGAACTTTTTTTTTTTTTAAGAAAGACATTGGCTTGTGTATATTTAATTAACATGCATCTTCTGTTGTCACGTTTGGTTTTACAAAAACTTAGTATTTTGACACACAATCACAAATTAATCACAAAATATTCTGTTACATTTAAGATGTAGCTTGTCTTCATTTGTTAGTTAAACATGGGTTGTATTTAGTGGAAATAAAAGTTTTGAATCCAGAACCTTGATGTATTTGACAGTTTTATGCTTATTGTCGGCCTTCTTTTTTGTTCTTTAATGAGTCCACACATTGTTATATAATGTTCTTCATCTTCCCGTAAGGGAGAAAAACAGAAGCAATTATAACTTAATAGCATCCTGTATGCTAAGAATGTGTGGTGACAGATAATGAAGTCCAATGTACCTATCTGATTACAAGTTGCTCTTTAGATGTAGGACAAATAACTACGAGATGGCAATGTCAAAGCAAGGAACACTTACACAATGAAATATTAATGAAAATACATTGCACTTACGTCTCAATGACATCTAAATGGGAATCAGTTATCAGATCTTGAATGTTTGCAACAAATTTCTACTCTGTAAAAAAAAAAAAAAGTCCAATGAACTTTAAAAATGTCAGCCAGCAGGGCTTTCAAATACATAATTTACTATTTTGTTGGCTTCCTATAAATGGGTGATAATAAACTCCTCGCTAAAAGCAAGCTCATAAATGCTGAATCAAAAATGTGAAGAACACCATGAAATGATAAATGCAGAGCTGTATGGTAATTTTCTTCTAAGTAGAAAGTGTAGCTGTAGTGTTAAAAATGTGAATGGAAAATGTTACATTCTGCTTGTGCAGAGCAAGGTTTTCATAGGGAAGAATCTGTGCCACTGTGAGTTTGTATATTGCTACAGTGGTGCAGTGGCAACACTGCTGAAATCGCAGCTAAAGTTTGATGGACTTCCATGAGCAATATATTTTCATAGTCTTCCTCGTTACACTTGCCTCTTTGATACACTCTCATACTTATTTATTTAAACATATGAAAAATAGGCTATTATATGAATCAGAGGGCATAATGAAGTAATTTCATATATAGAAGTTTTAATCTTAATCAAAACTTGACCTGTTATATTTTAAAAAGACATATATTATTGAGTGGTATTAATAGAACTTTTAATGTTAAAATATTTTATACCAGCCAGAATTAGATTCTATTTTAAGCTAGTACAATAAAAACTTCTCATTTTTTGGTTTGATTTTAATAGCGTACAGGCTACGTTGGAAAGGCTCTGTTCTGCTGATCAATGCTCTTCATGCTACCTGACACTATGGTCTCCTCTTTATGGGACACGATCTCCCTTGCTGGGTGTATTATATTAAATCAGTAGGTATGACTTGACCTGGGCAGACTAGTGAATGGAACAAAACTTGAGAAGTGTATCAGGTCATGAAGACTGTTAAATCTTTCATTTGGATAAATGTGTGTGAGGCTATAAAATACCATTACGTGGTCCCCTGTCACAGTGGATTCAGATTGCACTCTTGAGCTACAACATAACTAATTCCTTTGTCCAGATTGGAGGGGTTGAGAGCACCCACACAGGCTCTGATCAACTCCTTTGGAAGGAATCCAAAGTGATTTACAGCCTGATCTCTTCTGGACACGATTTCAGTACGTGGCTTAAGCATCGGTAGTCTGAGCCACACTGTGGGACACCACTATATAGTGTGAATTCAGTTAGAAGAGATTTAGAAATTATTTTTTTAAGTGTTTATATTGCATCATAACAAGAAAAGGAAAAAAAAGTAAATGTTTGACACAGGAGCATTTAGGTAAATTGCATTTATGTAGGATAAATCCTGAAACAGTAAAACTAATAGATAATGAGATTTTTTTTTTGCAGGTTTATATTTAAAAAATTAAGTCTTAAAGCTTAGACATTTAGCCCTCTCAAAAAAAAGGACTTGTCTTAACTAAAGCACTGTTATAACAATGATTTAATTGGATGTCATTTCACATTAAAATCTTTTTCACGAGAATAAGCTACAGCATTGTGCAATATTAATATGGGATATATTCTTATTCACACTGCACAGTCTCGTGGTGGACCTTATAGAAGAAAAAATAATGTTTCAGTTAATTTTTTTCCTAGTTTAGGGGAATGTTCTTGAAATAAGCATAAACCCCCTCCAAAGTACTTATCCTAGCTCTTTTTTATTATTATTCAAGTATCTATAGCAGTATGCTTAGGAAGGTTGCATAATTCTATATACATAGAAACTGTAAATTGTTTTACCAACATTTATTGTATTCTCGTTTATAGTATGTTAGAGCCTAAAAGCTCTGCTCAAGATAAGGCCATAGTAGAACAAGACATTGCAAAATATGGAAAATAAATATGGAATAAATTAATCGTCAGAAAGTGATCTTGGAACCCTCACTGGTTTCATAAGCTAATTTTGACTTGCCCTATTTTAACAGTGGCACAACATTTGTTGCCAGCAGGTTGAGCGAGGCGATCCTTCCCTTCTGCTCACGATCGGTGACACAGTACTGTGTGTCCAGTACGAGAGACACGGATACACTGGACAGACTGCAATGAAGAGCCACAAAGATGATTAAGGGACTAGAGTATCTCTCATATGAGGAAAGGCTGAGAGACCTGGGACCCTTCAGCCTAGAGGAGAGAAGGCTTAGGGGGAATCTTGTAAATGTCTGAAGGACTGCAAAGAGGATGGAGCCAGGCTCCTTTTGGTGGTCCCCAGTGACAAGACATGAGGCAATGAGCACAAACTAAAAACCAGGAGCTTCCATCAGACCATCAGGAAACACTTTTTCACTGTGAGGGTTACAAAGCACAGGCACAGGTTGCCCGGAGAAGTTGTGGAGTCTTCATTCTCGGAGATATTAAAAAGCTGCCTGTACATGGTCATGGGCCATGGGCTCTAGGTGGCCCTGGGTTGGACGAGATGACCTCCAGAGGTCCCTTCCATCCTCAACCTGTCTGAGATTCTGTGACATCCACTGTCCATCTGCAACACTGGATCATGTGTTCCATAGTGATCAATGTAAAAGCCATGCAGGATAACGGAAAGCAAGTTGTCCAAAGGATGGTCTCCCAGGTGAGCTGTCATTTTGGAAAAGAGCTCCCTTCCCTGACCATAGCACCCACTACTGTCTGAAGTCCTTACAGCAAGGATGCTAAGCTATATGGAACTGTTGGCATATTTAAAGATAAATTTTTTAACTGCGTATTTTGCTTTGTAAAATGATGAGTTCTCAAATATCTCTCTGTGGTATAAGTAAGCTTTCAGAAGGCACCTAGGTATGCTTTTTTTCTGTTATTTACTTATTTCAAAGCGGTAAACAAAACAAAAGTATTTTTGTAGGCATCACTAGGCAATTCATCCTGTTCCCCACCAAGATCCCCACGGTTTACCCACAGCTTTATTGATTCTTCTGAACTGTCTCATACACTGTACACAGCCAGTCAATAGGATGCTGATGGCAATCAATAGAAAGTATAATAAAATAATAAACTTGGCTGAGAACAGCAGCAGCACACTTAGACCTTAGAATTTACCCTGTGAACTACATTTACATTTGACAGGCCCTTTCTGTAATAAAGTTTACTCCAGTGGGTTTGGGACTGGGTTTATATTTGTTGCTTGGAAGAAGTAGGGCATACAATCAGTCTTGTGTGAAACGTGTTAGCAGAATAATGTTGCAAAACTAGCTACTCCCAGGATTTGCATGCTGCGGTTTCTTTTGTTGAGCTCTAACCAATGGCTCTGCAATATGAACATTTAAATCCCGTAAATGAATTATTAGTGTCTTAGATGTTTTGAGTTACAATATACACAGCAACACATCTTAAATTAGATTATATTTGGGTTTTGCTCTTGTATAATGTAAATTAGCTCAATTAGTCTTTGCCAAATGACTAACTAAAAATAATTCTTGCAGGTAGACACATGACTAAATCTGAAAAAAAATCTGCGACTGTTTTGCAGGCACTATGAAGCCCTATAAAACATAATTTACATTAGATAAGGTAATAACTCCTAGCTATAGTAGCATTTATGTATTTTCCTACCAATAATAATATTTCATTGTACTGCAGATATTTTAATGTAATTTATAAGTTTAAAAGTATTGCGCTGCCTCCCAACCTAGAAGGGAAGGACCGTTATGTGTTGCAGAGGTGCACAGAATACGACAGCAACTATTTACAGTCTGCTTCAACAGAGGTAACAATCAAGGAGAAGCCAGAGCTGTTGTTTTATAGAGTAACACATTATGCAATGCATTTTATAATGTTCAAAATGCTTTCTTCTGTGATTATATTGTATCTTTCATTTTTCTTCCCCTAGCTTTCTGCTATCAGCAACATAATTGTCCCATGAGCTTTGTGAATTGAGTACCTCGCTATAATGTACAAATTACTGCCCTTGAGCTGCAGATTGAATCTTACAGCAAATGTAAACAACCGAATTGGCAACACTGGTTTGAAAAAGCTTTGCTGGGATTCGGCAGACTAGCATCCTTTGTATCCATGGATCACTTACATTAAAGAACACTTCAGGGACAATCACACAGCTGTGCTACAGGCAGGGAAAACTTTAAAAACAACAAGGCTATATCTGAACTTCAGCATAAAGGAACACTTCCCAACTTCTGACTAAAGGTTTCAGCAGCATCCCAACATTGTTCTGGGAGAAAACCCAAGTCCGGGCCAAATTTCAGACTTCAACACACTGATTATTTTTTAGCATGAAACACAGTGTCATTGGGGGAAAGGGGAAGGGGAGCTTGCTGCAACCTGCCCGCAGGCGAGCCGGCAGCCTGGGTCAGAGGGGGTACCCAGGAGCTCGGTGCCTCTTTAAATGCAGTTCAGGTGGCTGTGGGAACAGCTGGTCTCCGTTCTGCTCACAGACACCTGGACCTGCAATAGTTTGTGAAGGTGAGGGAGCAGCATGTAAAGGTCAGTGAAGCTATTATGTTTCCATGGATTAATTTTCCTCATATATTTATGAATCTATAGTAAATTCCCCTGTAGCTTTAGATGCTAGTAATTACTGACTATGGTGTGGTACAGCTGTAGTTTTACTGCATCATTAGAGGAACTTTTTCCAGCCTGGTGCTTCCAGAGATGTCTCCAGTCACATCTCAGGGTACATGTGCTGTGCACTAGAAGATAGCGGTGTGATTTCTTGCTTTCTTAGAGGGAAAGTGTTTTGTCTTTCTTGAATATTTTCATCCTCACGTTAGTTACAGGCAGCCTAACATTCCGTGTTTAGGGGTTTTCATTTTTGTGGGTGGGTGGAGAGCAGACTGTGTTAATGTAACTCGTCATCCCTGCAGAATTCTCTTCTTCAGCAGCCTATAGTGCCTCAGACCTTGCGGTGTGGGTGTATACACGTGTGTACAAATACATATGCATATAGCAGCAATCACTTATCTTATCATTGCAATGCAGCCAGCTCTTAGATGAAGTGTGGTGACTCTTAGGTGGTGGACAGAAATATTAGATGAGTGTAAAGTGAAGAAAAAATAGAGTGTGACAAGTTATGTGCAAAAGGCTTTAGTTGGGTTATATAGTAATGCCGTATATTGCCTTTGCCTGAAATACATGAGCTTCATATACTGGTACTGGCAGAAATGGCAGTGAATATTTAACACAAGTCACAACTTTTACACTTGATATTTCATATTCAATATATCTTTCTGAGTGTGTTATTCATTGTAGCAAAAGTGATATAAACAAATCCTGCTCTGCAGGCTGCTGTTTACTTTCCAAGTGGCATTTTAAGAGCATGCCTTCCTTCCTTGACATACCACAGTGACAAATTACAGCTAATACTTCTACGTCCAATAGGAAAGGAACATAGCAGTGGTAAGGATTTATATAGTAGAGAGCCATGTGGCATATGTAACTGGCTGGCATTTTTAGTGCCCTGCCTTGATTTGAGACAGCTTTGGTAATACATAGTCTATCTTCTTTGTCCTTGGCTATTTAAAGATCTAATTTTTTTGTTTGCTGTCTTTCTTTTGTAAACCCAGAAAAGCCTCAAAAGATGCATGTATAACAAATCATATGACATCGTCATACAATCTCAAAGAACTTACTTAGGTAAGGAAACAAAATAAAATAATAAAATAAAATAGCAGTGGAAAATACGAATGGGAATAAATACGATAAATGGTATTTTATAATACCCAGATATGTTTCTTTAAATGCTATCAAAGAGCAGCTGAGAAGTACTCTGACAATAATTCTATTAAGATCAGCTGGGGTATTTGCAAAAAAAAAAAAAAAGCCCCACTAATTGTGAGGAGTAAAGAGTATCAAAATCTGACATGACAAAAGCAAGTTTCACTGAGAGGTGCTACCTTGTTCCTCTGACTTCCCGCAGCAGCGCTGGCTTCAAATTTCAAACAGATAAGAAGAAACAACAGACTTTTAATGCTTTACTTAAACAACTATATCCTCAGCAGCGTGTGCTTACTGGGCCTGAGAAGTACATAGATTAATGTCAGTGGGCACCCTGTTTGTTTAGACAAAGTCAGCCTATCAAAGTCTGAATTAGCTATGAGATCTGAGAGCAGGATTATTTTTTTTATGTTACATGTACTTTTGAGGATTTCCTTCCAAGTTTTGATAACTGTTATTATTTCTGTTAGGCAGAAGTCTGCTTGCATTTTTCTACATTGGATTGTGAGCATTTAGTCACCTTTCTTTGTCCTGATTGATTCTAAGGTTTTTCTTTTGTTTTTATTCACTTAGAAAACAAAAGGAAATTAAGTTACTCTCTAGTTTTTTGAAATAAGTGAGTAATATGGCATCGTGGTTCCTAACTGATAAATATTTGTTTTCTGTTCTTAATACCAGTATTTACAGTTGGCAGTGACTCCAGAACTCATTCACAACCTCAGTGGCTAAGATAAAGTGGAATGCTTTCCTTGCTTTTCTATGGTAGCAGGAGTAAGATCCATATAGTTGTGCTTGTAGGTATTTTCTGTTGGTTTTGTTGTTTTTTTGGTTGGTTTTTTTTAAAAAAGGATGATAAATACCATCTGTCAAACACAGTTTAAATTTTGTTGTTGGGTAAGTCCAAGTTAGGTGTCCTCAAAGAGGATGCAGTCAATACTGTAACTGTGGAAAGACTTAAGAAGTCTGCCTTTTCCCATTGGTGATTTTCGTCTATGGCCAGAGCGATAGCTGTGAAATGCCCGTGCCAGCATTCCGTATTTCTGGCTGTGTTACACTGAATTAAAATGGCTTTCTTTGCATTTCTTAGTACGAGCTGAAAATGACATTCAAAAAGGGAACACCTCAACTTTTAAACTGTCCTGTGTTCTTCTGATTGTTTTTGAGATTAGTTTGCCTAACTTTACCTGCCTGGCCCAAAACAACAAACAAAACCCGAACCCATGTAAGATAGAAAGGAATAAATACAACATAAAGTTAATCTTAATGAGAAGAATTACTTTAGTTGAAGATACTGGAAAAGGTAATTAAAGTATGTTTCTGCTTATGATTCTTACCCAGATACAGCCTGTTTCAGCAATAAGCCTTTTTCATGTTTGACAAGCTATTTTGGGAGATAAGAATGATTATGAGTTTTTCTGTCGATAGGAATTACAATTAAGTATTTAAATTCCCTTCCAACACAGTATTGCCCTAGAACAGTTACCTGCTTTAACTTTTCTTTCTTTTTTTTTTTTCCTCCTTTCTTCTTTGAAGGAAGAAAAGCTTTTGAAATCTCTGGGGTTTTCATTTTTTTTTTTTTTTTTCTTTTTCCCCCAGAGAAGCCATTTCTTTAATGATATGTTTGAAAACATTAAGTGGGTTTTTTCAGTGTTCTACGGATAACCTGTTATTTCAATGTCTAATAGTCTTTTATGCTTGCCCAATGCTTCATCAGAGTAGAAGGAAACTTTGGATAATCAAAATGTTCTCTTAAATTTTGTATAAATATTTCTTTCAAGGCTGAAAGTAAATAAATGAATACATAACGCAGAAAATGTCTGCCTTATGTGAGGAAGTAACCCTTTTCCTGCCTTTTTTACTAGATTCAGCTTGTTAAAATTTGCACAGGGAGGTTCTATAAGCTTTATACTCTTCTGTGAATGACTTTTTAGAAAGTTGCAAAACTATATTAAATAAAACTGAGCAACCTTGTGCATTTTTAGAAAGGCCATTTTGCAAATCAAGGATTGTTAACAAGAAGAATTCAGAGAACTGTACAGAAACTCTCTCGTAGAACGATCTTTCCTTAGAAAGAAACATTTTCCTGAGGTGTAGATGTTTATGTTTGAAAGTATTATTTCTTGAAAACATTTCAAATTAAAAATTCATTTGGCCTTTTCGCAGTGGTGCTAGCCTGTTTCCAATGGAAATGACGACATCCTGTGATGACATCCTATTTTGATTTTGAAATTTTAAATAACTTAATTTAAATCTTGTTGTTGTAACTATTATTTGTAAAAGCCAAAATATCAGTTTAAGAAACAGGACATTTGGTCCATTTACATTAAAAAAAAATAAATGCAGGGGTGGTAGAATTTACCTCAGTATGCTTCTGCAGAGATCTAATAGTGTTGTTCCCAGAAATCTGACTTTTCCATGAATTACTAGTTAGATTGTTGATTTCCTTTCTCACATTTTAACTTTGGTACAGTTGTCTAATTAGCAGAAAAATGAGAAACTGATGTGGAAGCCAGACTAGAACTTCTGGTGATTGCTACTAGGATACAAAATATTTGAGCATTTCACTTCAGAGCCTAATGAGCAGGAATTAGCATCACAAAAGTGAATACCTGCATCATTTTCGTAAAACACATAATCTGTTTTACTGGCACGATATTGATCTGACAAACCTCACCATGACTCCTTGCTGTCTTAGGTTTATGAATATAGCACTCTAGTTCTTTAGGCTGTGCAATGTTTCATGAACTATTCAAATAATGCTTAGTCACTGTGGACTGCACATTAAAGATCCTGGAAAGGTTTTATTATTTAAACTGGAATAAGAATGCAACTTTCCTTATATATAAGAAGGAAAAAAAAAAAACAGTTTAGAAAAATCAGGAAGAAACAAACACCTCTGTGAGCTTTTTTAAAAAGAGCTCCTCAGAAGAGAGTTTTCAATTAAGGTGAAAACCCTTCTGCGTGCATCTCCTTTTGAAGCTGAATATCCTGTAGGTCATTGAAGATTTCCAGCGCTTTGAAGCACCTGATCATCCTGATTACTCCTGAAGATGTTGGCTAAACAAACCTGCACAACATATCACTTTGACAAGAGACAGTGCTAGCTTGCAATCAAGACTATAATGAGTGATTTATTTGTTCCCTTCTCCCTGGGCTTACCCATCATTACATGTTCATTAAGTAATAATTGTCATTGATCGACAGGCTTGTGTATGGATGATGTTAAAAGAAACAGGGCTATTAAACCATCACTGGCTAGAACAAGTGCATGCCACAACCAATAAGGTAGATTAATGAGGAGAATTAAACTAAGGATAGTTACATTATGGACCACTTCCTTTCTTTTCAGTTTATTTATGATTAGAGAAAGCGTATGATATCTTAGACCTTCAGAAATAAAAGTATAGCAATGTGAAATAGAACCATGGCCTAATACTATGCTATTCAAATGCTCTGACCCTCAACAGCAGCTGGTCATAACCTGTTATAGTAAGTAAATTGGTTTGGTGGTTTTCAGATAGGTTTCAGAAACAGTGTGTAGATCAGTTGAAGTAACAGCACAAGAGTGTATCATGAATAAGATTCAAAGTCAAATCAGGGTTCTAATGGATCGTTTGTGGGTAAGTCCCTGTATAAATAAATATTTTAAAAGATCAGAAAGGCCTAACTTTGTATCAGTTGGGGACAGTGGCAAATTCATGATGTTTCAAATTACGATTTTTTTCAGTTACACTCGTTCATCTGTATTATTTTCAGAACCCTAGGTAGGAAGAAGTTTTGGAATCTACTATTTTGATCAGCTAGCATTCCATCAGATGAGATTGCCAGAAACCCTTGTGAAGAGTTGTGTGCCTCTAGAGGCAAGTTGCAGTTGCTTTGAAAATATATTCAGCTTTAGGTATACCGGTGTCCATAGTTCTATATATTGAAACATTTTTGCCTGCCTTCTTTAGTAGGACTCTAATAGCTACCTATAATCCTTAGTTCAGTAGCTTCTTCCAGCTCTACATTCATGTTTAAATAAAAGTATTGAAAATTTTCTCACAGTCCATGTATTTCTTTCTGATTTATAGCATTATTTCTTTATTTATTTATTACTGTTCTTTTTGCTCATTTTGCTGTGTTGCATTGGAAAACCAGGCATGTACTGCTATTACTATTGGGCCGAATGTCATTGGCTGTCTAACAAACTTGATGTGTTTTGAGCATAGATTATTTCTGCTTTTCTTTTCATTGTGGTCCCAGGCCTCCTGCAATCAATCTTTTAATATAAAAGGAAATGCCTTTTGTTGATTTTTACAGACTGAAAGGTCACGACAACACTTAATGAGAACAAAAGATGGAGCAAAACCAACATGAAAAATTCTTTCGGGAAATGGGAGAGGGTTAATTAAGTGTACCGATTGCAATAATTTTATAGTTCCAGAAAGCATTGTCATGTGTTAGTGCTTTAAAAATACAGCTTCAATTATTATGCATGGTAAGAAAACTACCCTAGGGTAGATTCTGCCAGTGCTTTGCCATTGATTGCTACAGAAATCTAATACTGCAGTATTTTCTCTGCCACTACTGCCAGGAGTGGCTCAGAATATCTACTGTAACTGCTTATAATTCAGAAGCAGTATGAACTCTGAAGCAAAAGTTGCCAGTCTGCATCTCAATACAAAAACAGTGTTGATGAAAAGCTGGATAACTATTTTCAAGTTATAAGGATGGAAAACAAAAAAAGAAATAGTGTTTGACTTTTTGAAGATATTCCTATGGCTATTTTAATCACTTTAAAAAAAAAAAAGGCAAAACTATTTATTACTTCCATTGTACCCCACCTAGAAAAGGAGTTTAGCCCAGCCAGCCCTTGTCTGAATTTGTCTGAACATGAGATGAATATGAAAAAAGAGAGCAATATTACTTGCAGAAACACTGTGTGATATGCTTCCTATCTTATGAAATGTTAATTTTGGCCTACTGTAAATTACAGGAATAGATCTTTATTATTTGTAAGGGACAATGAAGACAACTCCCCCTTTCCTTCAGAGACCCAGCTACACCAGAATTTTAGGGAAAATAGGACGTAGTATCGAATCATTAATGACACAGGAACCACATCATTACCCTGCAGACAGAAGAAACAGAAAAGCGTTTAAATCAGAGAGGTTTAGACTGTAGAAGAAAATAATCAGGGTGTAATTTTTAATGGAGCAGCTGAATAAATAATAAGAGAAGACCCATCTAAGTTCCATGAAAGTTTACTGTCAGGATGTCAGGAACTGATCAAATCTGAGCAAGCTCATAAATACCCATACCAGGAGAACATGATAGACTAGAATGGCAGAAAAAAAAAAAAAGACCATAATTTGGATATATTTCTTCCATCCTTAACTCAATTTTTAAGAGAACATAAACTTTATTTTCTTTAATGAATTCTAACCTGTGCTTATTGGGAAGAAATGAGAGGAATAACGTTGTCTGTAAATATTCAGAGATAAATTGGTTTCTAGTCTGTTGTGGAAAATATGCATTTGCAATTAGCCATAAAATATTTGTTCTTGTCATAGCTGTTGTTAAACTACACAGCTTTCTCATGTAAGAACAGAGATATTAAATTATGGATATTTATAAGTGATAGCTCAATCATTTTTTAAGAAAAATGAAAATCATATGCAGGAGCAGGGATGAGGAAACACTATCAGAATTTCCTGCAGGAAGGGGAAAATAGAGTAGGGTCTGTCTTGCGTATATGAACTTTAGATAAGAACAACATTTAAAGTTGCAGACAGCCACAAAGTTACATTATTTTTTCAGCATTTGCCTTTATTAATTTAGAAAATAAACACTGAGAAACCTTCAGTGGAAGAGAAACTGGAAGTATTTTTTTCCAGTTGGAACCTACATTTGACCTACTGTTATTTAAAAAAAAACAAAACAAAACAAAAAAAAAACCAAACCCACCCACAAAATAAACAAAAAGCCCTATCCCCCTCGATTGATATTTCACTATTTGTAGATGTGAAAGACGACTTTAAAGAAGTCATAAGGCTACAGGAGTGTTATGGTTTATCTTAACAACGGAAACGAAATTGAGAAAAACTTCTATCTGCATATTTTTACAACTGTGGTATTTGATTATTAAGCTGCAGAGAATACAAAATCTCTGGCCCGCTACCAAACATTGGTGATGTTTCTTATGCCAGGAAGCCATTTTAGTAAATAGTAACTGAAAGTCATCTGGGGAGAAATCATTTTGTGAGTGTTAAGTAGTTTAAAAGTTGAGTGTCTTGTTTAAGCCAGTCCTTTAGATTCCTTCAGTGGCCAAAGGAAGAAATAGCTGTGCCATGAGACCTTTTAGACACTTTTCTGAGGGGCTGCAATCCTCCCCCAGCACTTCAGGGTTAACGCGACAGTGTCGCAGAGGCACTCTCCTCTCAGCGTAAGCAAAGCAAGGCATGGCGATTTCAATTCAAATTACAGTGGCACCAGAGCTAGGGATATAGATCTGTCAGAAAAACAATGTTTTCACCAAATCGGTTCCTACAATGAAGAAGTTTTGCGTTTGGATGCATCAGGAGTCAACACAAATAGATCCTGGGATTTTGGTATTTGGTCTGTGATTTGGGTCTTCTGGCATGACCACCAAAATACGGTTACTTGGTTTGAATGAGCAAATAGAAGCCATTTCTATTCTTCGACTTTCATTATCGCATCTGTAACAGTTTGTAAACTCAGCTTTTTTTGGATTTCAGTATTTACGAGTCTTTACTGAATGCTTTATAGAAGGTAAAAATCCTCCCTTTGTTTTCAGTTTCAGTGAAGAGATTAAAATAATTAAGTACTGATTAGACTTATGTTGACCTTTACTAACAAACCTGCTTATAAAATTGGCAAACTTCAACACTTTTTCCCTTTCCTGGAAACAACTTACTGTGCTACTAAACAGCACAAAAGGGCACTGTAATCACCCAGTAAGCAAGGATTTTTTTATTTTTTTTTTAACTGCTCATCAGCCTGGGACAGCTCAGAACTCTCTTCTGCCTACTTCTTTGCCATAAATAGCAAATAATGAATTATCCTGAGGACACAAGTGATAACTTATTCCCTTCTAGGACAATTGTCTTTGGTCTTTGATAGTACCTTATTTTCCCCCAAAGCATTAAACAAAGCATTGTAATATAATTCATCTTATAATTGTAGTATCTTGCTGGAAGGTTGTAAAATGGAGTGTTGTGATAAAAACTCTTGAAATATCTTCAAACATGTCTTTTACCTATCTTTGCCAGGGTAGATAAAAGCTTCACATTTAACCATTACTTATGAGCCATACTTGCCTTTTTATTTGCATATTTACTGTATAAACATCTCCTCTATTAGTTAATTACTTGTTTTGGTTGTTACCCATTGATTGTCCGCATTAAGGTAAAAAATTCTTTAAGACTGGAATTTTTTTTATGTTGTCTTGAGAATGATTAAGTAATCTTGTCCGTGTTAAGTACTGATGCTGTTTTTAAATCGGATTCTGGAGTGCCTTTCTCCTAAATAATGTTTAGTTTGTCTTTATACAGTTTTGAAATTTCTCTGTATATTAAGTGGTACTGACACCATACGGGTAATTTGTTTCCTTATTTATGCTAAATACAAAGCAGCTCCATGTTTGTGACCTAAGGAGGTAGGTGGGCTGTACTCTCTCGCTGCCTCTTCTAGATCACTAGAAACATGCTAGCATTTTATATTTGTTGCTGCACTGTTTTTTATTTTGAATTGCCTACATTGTAGGTATATGTATAGATATGATTATTTAAACCAAAAAAAACACAAAAACAAAACAAAACCCAAACTTCAGATGTTGGGTTGAGCCATGATTTTATCTATTTTTGGATGCTGTTTCCTTGGTTACATGATATCTAAGTCAATTCATTTATGTGATGTCTGAGTCAATTCATTTTAAACACAGATATTTTGCTGAATATCTTTTAAAAAAATGCATTGGTATAGTAAGTCCACTAAACCTCACTGCAGAGTTTTTCAGCAAAAGTGGTCACTCCTTTATGATATTGTTATTATTCTATTTGGGAAAATGTAGATGGGAAATTTAGTCAGAAATGGTTCCATTTCAGTGCCCCATTCCTTGGGTGCAGCTTTGTTGAAAATAATAAAAAATGGGAAGATACGAACGGCGGGAACAAGACCAGAGAATCTACTTCTGTGTACTCACTGTTGTCCTGTTTTCTCTGAAGAAGCTAATCCAGCTCTTCTACCTCCTAAAATCCTTTCCAGGGAGGTAGTGGAGTGGTGTAGCTCACAGTTCTTACACCTGGACTGGAGGCCAAAGAACTGTATACTCCAGCTGCAGAGCTGCTTTAAACTCTGAAGTAAACTTTTACACAAAGAGGCAAAAATGCTAAAGCTTTCAATGTATGTAGACAGAATAAAGCACAATTAAATGAACTACTTGGCAATATCCTATAGCAACAGAACTGTTGTAGGTGGCCTATTGACTAGGGACTCTGACAACGTGGTCAGGAGTATGCTATGTAGAAGCAGAAAGATAGCTGTAGGAACTTTGTAGTGCCTTTCAACAGGATTTTAAAAAGTACTTTCGTAATTTCAGCATACACTGAATTGTTGCTTTTCTATTATTTATACCCCAAAATATTACTATAACAATATCATATGCATATTAATAACCTCTTTTAAGATTTGATGTGTAATTGAGAATAGATTTTATATGTGGATGCATATTTAATACAGAACCAAACTTTTCTGATTAAAGGCAAATGAAAATGATTACTTACTATTTATTTTATGCTAGCAGCTCTTCGTAGCATCTGAGCTCTGTCATGTTATGCAGTTTCCAAAGATGCATTACTAGATGGTTCTTAATGCGCAAAACACGCAGAAAAAGGTTGGGCACAGCTTGTAGCTAGAGAAAAGAGATACAGAAATTAATGACTTTTTAAAGAAAGTTATATTGCTTTTCCAGTACATGAACCCCGTCCTCCTGAAAGTCTGGCCAGCATTGTCACTACCAGGCCAACCTTTTCCTTCTCTTCTCTCTTCAGAAGAGAAAAATGATCTCTGTGAACTGGCAAAGGTGGTGTAAGTCTTGTATTGCAGGATGCAGAGTATCACTTCTGTGAGGAAATGATGGTGTTAGAATTGATGTGACCACAGTTAACTTGCTGCTATTTCAGGGTTAGATTCTATTACTTCGCCTCTCCTTTTTTCATTTATATATTTTCATATGTAAGAAAGAGATGCACAGGCAGTGGAAGCAGGGACAGGTATTCTGGGAAGAGTATAGGGATGCTGCCCGGTTGTGTAGGGTCAGGAAGGGCCAAGGGACAGCTGGAGCTGAACTTGGCAAGGGACACAAAGAATAAGAAAGGCTTCTACAGGTGTGTCAGCCAGACAAGGAAGGTCAAAGAAAGCGTATCTCCCCTGATGAGCAAGACTGGCAAACTGGTAACAACAGACAAGAAGGCTGAGGTACTCAACAAATTTTTCACCTCAGTCTTCACTGACAGCCTCTCTCCCCACACCTCTCGAGTGGATGGACCGCAAGGCAGGGACTGGAGGAGCAAAGTCCCTCCCACTGTAAGAGAAGACCAGGTTTGTGACCACCTGAGGAACCTGAAAGTAGAGAAGTCTATGGGACCATGACATTTGAAAAGTCACAGCAGGCAGGTGAAGTCCCTGGTGACTGGAAAAAGGGAAACCTTGCACCCATTTGTAACAAGGGTAGAAAGGAGGACCCTGGGAAGTACAGACCTGTCAGCCTCATTTCTGTGCCTGGGAAGATCGTGGAACAGATCCTCCTAGAAGCTACGCTAAGGCACGTGGAGGACAGGGAGGTGATTTGAGACAGCCAGCATGGCTTCACCAAGGGCAAGTCCTGCCTGACCAACCTAGTGGCCTTCTACGGTGGAGTGACTACATGAGTGGACGAGGGAAGAGCTATGGATGTCGTCTGTCTGGAGTTTTGTATGCCCTTTGACACAGTCCCCCGTGACATCCTTCTCTCTAAATTGGGGGTGAAGGGATTGAGAGCAGCTCTGCTGAAGGACTGGCGGATACTGGTGGCTGAAAAGCTGGACATGAGTCAACAATGTGCGCTTGCAGCCCAGAAGGCCAATCATATCCTGGCCTGCATCAAAAGCAGCGTGGCAGCAGGTCGAGGGAGGGCAATCTGCCCCTTTACTCCACTCTCGTGAGACCCCACCTGGAGTACTGCCTCCAGCTCTGGAGCCCTCAGCACAGGAAAGACATGGACCTGTTGGAGGGAGTCCAGAGGAGGGCCACGAAGATGGTCAGAGGGCTGCAGCACCTCTCCTATGAAGACAGGCTGGGACAGTTGGGGTTGGTCAGCCTGGAGAAGAGAAGGCTCGAGGGAGACCTTACCACATCCTTCCAGTATCTGAAGGGGGCCTACAGCAAAGATGGGTACAAACAGGGCCTGTTGTGATAGGACAAGCAGTTTTAAACTAAAAGAGGGAAGATTTAGACCAGATAGAAAGAAGATTTTTTTTTACAATAAGGGCAGTGAAACACTGGCCCAGGTTGCCTGGAGAGGTCGTAGATGCCCCTGGAAACGTTCAGGGTCAGGTGGGACAGGGCTCTGAACAACCAGATCTAGTTGAAGATGTCCCTGCTCATTGCAGGAGAGGTTGGACTAGATGACCTTTAAAGGTCCCATTCCAACCCAAACTATTCTATGATTTGTTGTCACATTCTCAGCAACACATATTGACAAATAAATTCATTCTGTAACTCAGAATTAAAAAAATTCAACTTGACTTTATCATAGGAAGAGTAACTGCCAGATGAGGTGGTCAGGCTCAGAATCTTTTACATCCACAGACAAATTCCTGTTTCACATGCTGCTAGGGAAGCAGACAGTTCTTTTGATAGATTATTTTAATTCAACACATGCACTTTTTAAGAATTGGTTTTCATTTCACATATAAGAACGTCATCCACTGATAAAATGCCAAAGTTCTAAGCTGTGAAGACTGTTTTCATGGAAACTAAGTTGTAGTTCATTTCTTAATTTTTTTTTCCCAAATGAACACATTCTCTTTATTTCATGGATAGTAACATGAGCCAGACAATTCCAACTTTTAACTAAAAACTCAAAAGATACATCTACATACCATGCCAGTGCCTCTCTGAAAGAATAATAGGAGGAAAAAAAGATCAGGATTATATGCATAACTTCATCTACCCTGTGGATGTAAGGAAAATGCTAATTCCTCAAGAAGTTTAATGAAATGCTAATTCCTCAAAAGTTCAATGAGCCCAGAAAAAGCATGGATAACACTATCCTGTATCATTCCAGCTTTCCTGAAGTGCAGAGTATAACTCAAGAAAACTGAGGCAAGCATAGGCTGTGCTACTTCAAAAGAAACGTCTCAAATCTTTCCTTAGGATTTTAGTTGAGTTAAATAACAATTAAACATAAAGCAAGAACATCAGCCTTCCCAATTAAGAGAATCTGATGATCCTTTTTGTTGAGATCTCAAGATAATACTAGGCAAAGGCAAAACTTGGGAAAGTATGAAGTTGTTATTGGGCCATTTTTAACGCAAGTGTTTGAAAATATTATCAAGAACAGTAAGAACCCAGTACTGCTTGCAAGAGAAGTGAGTCAGTCTGTCAGTGAGTAACTTCCAGATATAAAAAAAACAAAAAGCACTTATCTCTAACGATTATACTTCAGTGAGAGTTAACATACATTAAATGCTGTGAGCGCCCGATACTTTCAAGATACATTTTACTGCAAGTGTCATAACAAATAAACAAAGACCACTTCTGCAAATTCTCAGGTAACCTACTAATTCTGGAATTGCTGTTGTGAAATAACCTACATATTAGTATACTACATTGTTAGGAATATATGCTAAACCACTCTCATTCAAATGGAAATGCCACCTATAGGTGGAGTGCTATATATTCCTTAAAGGTATGGTTACTATTGAAATTATCTTTATGACAGTTTTGCAGATTTTTCTCCAATACTTTTTGCATTTGAAATACAGGTTTTCCCTTTAAGTCTGTGCATTAATAAAATAATTATTTTAATTAGTGCAAGGTCAGTTTAGCTTAAAATGTTTCTTTACTTTTTTAATATCTGTGCTACTAGTTACTGGGAAAAAAAGCATGAAGAAAATAATGAAATAATAGGAAATGAATAGGAAGTAGTGAAAGTTGGTTAATTATGAGTTGTGGCTTCTGCTCCCTACTCCTTCTCTTCAGCAGGGAGACATCCAGCTTTTCCCATGCTCTTATTCCCTTGATAATTTTTGCTCCATATGCACTGTCTGCACGAGGTGGTATGTAGTCCAGCTGGTTCCAAGCTGTGTCCGCTAACTGGGCAGCCAATTACATATGTAAGAGAGCAGACATAACAGCACAGATTACTCCTGAGCATACGTTACAGCCTTTTCCTGATTTGGGTATTTCAATTTGCCTGGTTTTCTCTAAGCAGCCTCCAACTTTCAAGAAACTTTTAGAACTTTAGTGTATTTGAGTCTTACTTCTCTTACCTATCTGCTTAAGATGTGTCAATATATTCAGAAACTGTCAGGAAGTGCTGACAGATTAACAGATAATGCACCACTTTTTCTGAAAGCAGGCTAAAAACCTTGTTGAAAGTTCACCTATATGCTGCTTATATTCAGAGGATACCTTTTTTGGTCCAGCTGGTGATGAATTTATCAGCAATAAAAGTGAAGAATCATTTTCATGCATATATATAATCTTCAATAATATAAATCATCATATCAGGTTGTAAAGTCTTCATTCATTTGTTTTTGCAACACTAGTATAATTTAAATATCAACAGTTTCTGTCCAGGAGGAACTAACAGAATCTTCCATAATGATTAGAGTGTGAAAAATTGCTTGGAGAAAGCATATATTTAGTATGCTGGAGCTTTATTGCAGTGATTGTTTGTCGAAGTGAAGGATGTTTTGAGATGAATTATTTGTCCCAACAGACAACGTTGGTAGATGGCACTGTATCTGTGAATCTGAAATTTCTCTAGACTTCTCTGAGATACTAAATGCAGACCATTTGTGAGCCCTTTCCCAAGATCTGTTTGATGGCAAGTTTCAGGCATTGCTCTTAAGCGTTTTTTCTTTACTGCTTTACCTCTTAATGTGTTACTTCACAACCCACAAAGGCTGATATCAAGTGTTGGTTACAGAGTTAGTGCTCTTACTATTTCTTACCACTACATTTTCAAAAGATTTCTTAGAATGATTCCCAGCTTTCTCATCTTCTGTGGCACTTTTGTGTTAACTTTTGTTTTCTTTCCTGCCTGGGTGGTGTGCAAACATTTTTTGCTCATAGCATTGACTTGATGTAGTTCTCTGGGTTGACAGTTGTCAGAGAAGATTGCCAATCAGTGATGCTGGGGTGTCCATCCGGTTTTTTATGGCCTTAATTCTACGCTACCAAACACATGGGTCTCCCTTGTACAATCCTTATTAATAGTGATGATTTCATTGACTCTCGAGGATTTCCTGTATGAAGATTTGCTTCTGTATGTGCCAGGAGTATTTTAGTCTCCGCAGTCTTGAGCAGATCAGTTCTTACCTCAATTCTAAGCCTCACTGGGATTAAACTAGATACTTCTGTCCTTACCACACTGAATGTTTTATATATTACATTAAGTATTCAGGAGAACAGGGAATGGTATTTGTATCTATTCCTCTCCAGGGGAATGCCATAACCATTGGGCTATTGGGTCACTTTAGTTGTGTATTTCTGGCCTAGAGAGTACGTAATTGTTTGGGGAAAGATTCGGTGTGAAGGACTGAGAGCAACTCCACTAATCTCCCCTCTGATAATATTTTCTGAAAAATAGGAAATGACAATGTGCTCTTCCAGCGCAAGTCAGACTCCTGTTGTGGGGAGAAATAAGCCAAAAATCAGAACCAGACAGGGATTTGGGTGTGTGGTTGATGTGACCCTTTGAATTCCAGGTGTATAATGATCCTGTAAGTTCATAAGAGCAAGTATTGTGTGCAGACAGCTTGAGGCTACCTCAACTTATTTTAGAAAGGAAAATTACCTCTGGTAACCAAATTTTGCAGGAGAAATGGTTCCTTTCATCTCCTGGCATCCTTTCTCTCCTTACATGATGCTGGTGTTCAGGCTTTCAAGAATATGGCTGACACTTTTATTTTTAAATTTTCAGTCTTCCATGATTGGAGAAACTTTTTGTGCAATTTTGCTTTCAAGCTGTCATAAAAAAAAATCCTAAAACATATTCCTGTGGGGTGTTATTTCATTTGGGAAAAGAAAAACTCAGTAGGATTACAAATGAAAAAGTCAATCACATTTAGGCTCATTCTGAACCATTATGAAACAAAGTTGAATGTATTTTAGAAAAATTGCTTAGAGAAATTATTTTAATATTCTGGATGAAGAAAATTCTACAAGGAGAGCCTCTAAGCGTGCATATAAAGGACGGGTAAATTTACTGAATGATGAATATGTAGAAACTGCTGCCATTGCAGGCAGTTCTAGAACCAGATAGGGCTGAAAGTAGGAAAGTATATGTGGGGAATGTTGTGTATTATTCTCTTATTATTATGCTCTTATCTGCTGTTGATCCCAGCCAGAAGTATGATAGAAGAAAAAATGGTTTGATTTGGAAAGGACACTCTAATGGTGTTGGTTTTTATCACCTCTGATGGGAGTTACACAGCAGTGGCCTTCCAGCTTGTTTGGATACTTCCTGTCAAAAATTTCTGAAAAATTATGTTTCTTTGAGCCTTTCTGAGCTGCATTAAATTTTGGTTCAGCTCAGTACAGACTTCTTCCAGTCCAGATCTCCAATTAGTAGTCATGAAAAATGACTACTACTGAATTTCAGCAGCTCTCTGTCATTCTATCTGTGTCTGAATTTTTCTTTTACACTAAAGGGAACTCTGAATTTTTAGATTTGGTGACTTTTACGTAATGTATGCCAATGTAGTCACTCAAGACAGCACATGGTATTGTGCCTCAAGAATTTTAAACTATAGATTCATCGCCATGTTAATGATTGGCTACAGGTAACCGTTTATTAAGACACTTTGCATTCAACAGAAGGATCTAAAACCACAGAAGACTCTTCACATTGTGAGTAAACCTTTGGTATGCTAATTTTATATACGCAAGTGACAAAATTGTGATCTGCTTTCTTCCCATGGGACAGAATGATAATATATAATTCTGTCAGAACAAGATGTGTAAATGAGGTCATTTAAACTTCAAGGGTGCTCAGGCACTTTGATATAAGTTTTCACACTATACCAAGTGAAATTTAACTAAGTTTTTTTTTTGTTTTTTGGTTTTTTTTTTTAACACTGGAAGTAATTTTGGTACCAATTCTGATTGGAACTACCATGAAAAGTATCTGTGATTTTGGACTGAGAATGAAAAACCAGACTAGCGGAAATGAAATTTAAATCATAGGACAGACCTTTTCTATCAAGAAAGATTGCAGCTTCTGTATTGGATCCAACGAACATGTGACTACCAGGGAAGCTGGTTCAGCTCACCTATCCACTAGAAAGCTAACACGCTAAAAATAGTGGTGTCAGCCCAAAGAGCTGATCTAACTCACTCTGCATTCGCACAGTGGTTCGATCCAGTGCCAGAGAAGCCTCCCTGGACCTAAGGGGGGTGCAGAGGAAGTTTCCCTTGTTAGGGGCATGCTGTAGTTGAACGAGCTGAAATATGAAAAGAAACAGCATGCTTGGGAACCATACTGGAGGATAAGGCTTGCTTTGCAGGGAAAGCCTGCCTCCCTAAACAGAAGGTTTTTGGCTGTAAATTTAGTTTTCATCAGATTACAATATAAATGTAATATCATTGACTCCAAATATTGATGTCCATTTATGTGGGTCTTTTTAAATTGTTTTTCCTCCAAGTTTTATTGTAGAATGTACATACTTAGATCTCATCATCATAAATAGTGCGATTCCATTTATTAATTTATGATTGCATTAAATAGCATTTAGTTAAATAGCAAATAAAAGCCAGTACAGAAGCAAACACAAAGTATACTAAGCCAGAAATAATCAATACTCTTCTAAGCAGAAAATTGTGAGATTTCACTCTGAAGTCTATTAAGGACAATTTTTATCATTCTGTCTACACAATGTTACTTTATTTGTAAACTAATAAGGATGTAATATTTCCATCCCTGTTTTTTGGAGTCACTGTCAAATCATTACCTGTGGCTCTACTAGAAAATCCCAAGTAGTTAATACTTCTGTGAAGTGCCTTTTTTACAGCTCTGACTTGTAAAGTATCTATCCACTCTACCAGAACCAGAAAGAGTAACCTGCAAAAAATAGACTATGACAGCTTGATTATTGATTTTTTTTTTTTTTTTAAAAGGAAGATGGTGATAATGCAGGTTAGTTTACTATTGTCAGTGTCCTTCATAGATCTGTGCCAAAACAGGTTTAACACTCAAATAATAGGAAAATCTGGTAGAGAGCTTCATTGCAATTTACATTAGTGTGATATGATTTGATCCTACAGTTGCATTCACAAAACACCTGAGCCATGACACTAATGATTGCATTCACTGCCCGTTAATGCTAATGTGTATATTAATGAATCTCCTTTCCCTCCAATCAATGCTCTGAATAGGAAAGGAATAAAGGAAAGAGAATCATGTTTTCTGTTATAAGACCTGTTTTAAAAAGAGTAAAATTGCATACAAAATCTGTTAATGCACTTATATTTTTTTACCAGCCATATGTCCCTCAGTAACTAACACAAATGCCCTTGTGTATTCTGTAATAAGACCATCTTTAAAAAGAATAGTTACATATAAAATGTGTTAATGCATTCTTTTTTTTTTTTTTTTTTTACCAGCCATATGTCTTGGCAGCTAACATCCATGCCCTTTCACTTTTATATTACATATTTCACGTTTAGAGTTTCTTTTTCTTAGAGTTCAGGTATGAACCTGTCCTTAATTGGTGCAAAAAAAGAAACTAAATAAATAAGAATTACACTTCGAACTTTTGCTCTTTGTGTATTGTACTGACAGTCTGCCTCAGAAAAGGCCAAGGACTGCATAAACTCCGAGATAAAAATGTCTATCACATTCAGCTCAGGTGGTCATTTAAGATGAAGAGGGAAGCTATATCAGCATAACAGTGTGAGGAAGCCCACCTGCGGTTTGTGTGTCTGCACTGCGCTGATTGAGACACCGGGGAACTGAAAGTCGTTCAGACACAAACACTGAGATTCATCAATTAAATATAAACCATTCAAACAAACGCAATGAAAACAAAGCTTTACGTGGCTGGATTCACATTTTGCTGCATGTTTTCTCCATGATTGCTTCTCTTTACTGAGAAGAATAAGCACTTATGACTGGGAAAACTTGGAGCTAGAAAAACATTTTCGAAGTAATTTATGAGAACTGTTGGAATTCACGCTCCTGTCTGTCAACAGCATAGAAAAGGCACCAAACCAAAACGGACTTGTATCTGCTGTGACTCTTTTTATTTAATGCTTCAGTTGAATGGACTAAGTATTAAAAAATTATGTAGTATTTAACAGATGATAGGATGAATAAATAATTAAAACCAGTCAGAATATTTTAATGTATTCATTGTCCTAATAATATGACTAACTCCATATTTATATCATTTTTATTATTGGCTTACATTTCAGAAATGTGAAAACATATTTCAGGCTTATTCTCACATTTCAGAAATGTCTAAGCATTGTGTAACAGATATTTTTATGTAATCATTATTTATGGCAAATTGAAACAATTACTGATATGAATCTGGATGTGACTGGGAAGCATTTTGAAATGAAGATCACTTTGCCAAAATGGTATTTTAAAAAGTGTTTTGCATGACATAAAACAATGTAATTCTTCTGTCTATAAAACAAATGGCTATTCATTTTAAATGCTCTTTACTGGTTTCCCTACCCCTGCGGTAATTTTATTAGTTTGTAACACATTGCTCCCAGGATAGCACCAGATGGATCTGAATATATGATGGCTTTTTAACAATAGTCTGTCATCAGTGACTGCTCCTCTAAGTGCTCTTTCCTTCATTCAAAAGTTAAATGGACTCTTAAAGCACGAGAAAGAATACATATGCATCTGTTATTATGTGAGCATTATTAAGATAGAACATGCTAAGAATCAAATAAATTACAGTAAACCATATGAATACAGTTGTTTGCTTAAATCTAAGAGGACACAGATTTCTTTTTAATGCACTATGGACATCTGCCCACACTATAGTGTATTTCCTTACTGCTGTTCTGTCATAGACACTTTTTGCTGTTACATTTAGCAGCAATGAATAGCCACAGTAGTTGTTTCACTAGGCATTAAACTATCTGTCATATATGAAAGCTGGCAATTTATGCACCTGAATCAAAGAATTACTTGCTCTCTGCACAGATGTGCATGCAAAATAAGCTATCTTCACTTACCAAGCTTGATCTCCTACCAGAAGGAGAGTGGTCTTTTGCCAAAATGGAAATGAAAATGAATTTCAAGGCTTCAGTAGAGTTAACTTAACATCTCTTTTGTCTTAAATTATATTAGCAGAAATACTTTCTAATTTATTTGAAGAAGCTTTTTGAATTGAAGCCCAGAAAGATCACCTGCTTAAACATATATTTTAGATAAAACAAATGCACTGCTTTTTGAAGATACTGAGATTTCACCTAGAAGACACTGTTAGCTGAACATCTTGCTTGCCTCCTTCCATTTTCCTACTAAGAGAAATAGTAATATTTCTGCCTACACATGCAACACTAAACAGTTTATCAACATGTGAGGAGCAGGTGCAGTACCTGGTGGCATCATTTTTCAGGATAAATAAATAGTACTCTGAAATGATGAAAATTGTCCCATCAGGCCCCACTATCTAATAGCTAAGGCTGACTTCATTTCCAAAGGATATATTGCCTCGTGCTAAAGAATCCTCTTATTTAAAGAAACCTACAGAGATACAGAGAGTATTTTAGGATACACTTTCACTGCAATGATTACTAGGACAGGGATAGAATGCAAGAATCTTCTTTACACAAGAATAAACTAACTCCCTCGTTATTTAAAAATATACACCTTTTCAAACCGTACCTTTATGGTACCACGGAGATATCTCAGATAAATATACAAAATCTTCATTCACTGTTTCTTTGGTGTATGACAGGTGCAAATTTGCTGTGGATGTGCACCCTAGATCTGGAGTTGTGCTAGCAACACCAACTGGTATTATTCCCCAACCCAGATCAGTCCGTAGAAGTCAATCAAGCTGGTCTCTATGGTTTGTAGTGAGCCAATTTGATTGGTTTGGTTTTGTTGTTCCCCTCCGCCCCCCAGTATATTTTTTACTTAATAACAAAACAGTTCCCACTTGTTTCCTGCAGATTCTTACTGGTTCTCTTTAAAAATCGTCACACAAAGGCAGTCTATTCCAGGAATTCTGGTTGGAGGAACTACAAAGTCAAAACCATAAAACATTCTCATAGTCCTCACGATGTCTCATCAGAGCCTTCTCTCTAAATCAGTTTGGGAAATCGGACAAACCCTCCAGTGTGGTCTAGCAGTGGAAAATTTTTTCTATTCAGCACCCCAGAATCCAAATCAATTTATACAAACCAATTTATAGTCTGGTAAAGGTCATGAGAAGTGATCTGCCAACTGACTGAGTTCATTCTCATCTATTACTACTTTCCAACAATTTTTTTCCTATTCTACCAAAGAAATACATTCATGGCTAAGGAGATGAACCGCCTGGGTAGTAGTTAGTAGTTTTAGTGTATTCTACACTGTTCTTCAACTTTGTAGTTTCACAGTTGTGGAATACTTTACGTAAGTAATTTTTGAAATTCATCCAACACACTCACACACATCAAATGTTATAAGAAAAAGGAGACTTGACTAGGAATACATCTTGATCTGATTTATAACAGAGTGCTTGAAGAATTATGAGAGGAGTTTAAAGTGGCTTGATGTAAATCTCTATTGAAAAGTATTGACAGCTGGACTTGATTTTCTGTTGGGGTTTTTTTAATCACTGAATTTTGCTTCCATTGCACTATTGCCTTTGATCCAAGGTATTCAGCATTGAATGTCTCTGAATATGTCATTTAAATTTTAAAATAATAAGACTGTCAAGTCTGAAAGAATTCTTTTGCAGAGTATCTTAAATTGGACTTTTTATGAGAATTACTTATATAGTAGTGACAGATAATAAATGATTTGTGCTGTATTTTTATTAGGCTTTAAACAGCTGAAATATATTGTTAGCTTCAAAAAGTATTTCTTAAAACTAAAGGGTGAGCGGGTCCTTTTACTGTGCTGGAAGTGCATTGTGTTATCACACTTGGGAGAGCTGGGAAGTGACCTTGGGATTCTCACACAGTTCTCCACCAGTTCTGTGCTATCCTTAGCACCATGGTTTTTACATCAGATTTATGGACAGGTTAATAAAAAGTAAGTACTCCTGGTGTAATGTACTCGCTTTGGTTGTATAAATGAAGGCCACACAGATCAGTGGGAGTCTTCTTGGAATGGATCTGTGGGATCAGATCCATCTCTAGGGACAGGGAATTATCTTCACTGTTTAGAAGTTATAAGCTACTTGCAAAGATTATGAAGCTGAGAGAGAAAGGACAGGCTTTCAATTTGCATGTTCTCCAAAAGAAGAATAAAACATATTTCACCACCTCTACAACTCCTTGGTTTACACAGATGCAGTTAAAATGGTGTGGTGTTAGGGATGCCATGAAAAAAAATGCTGTCAAGAGTAACTAGCAACAGAGCAGCTAAGATAAAAAAGTCATTTAGAAAAACTTAAGAACATTGCTTAATACTCAAATAATAACTAATAGTGTTTCTTTTGACTTCTAGACATTTCTTTCTTCCTCTTTTCTATTAGTTGTCATGGAGCCAATCAAGACACATTTCCAATATATGTGCACTATTTTCATTGAGATGTTTCCCAGACTAGTGTAAAAACTTTAATTTTCCATTTAAAATAACACATTAGTATTATTCACTAGATAATCATGAACAACATCTTAATTAAATAAAAAACTCTTTGCAGATAACTGATAAGATAGAGGTTTAAATCATCAAAACTGTGAAAAGTTCATTTAGGTCTACAGTTCTGTGTATGATAACATTCTTTGCAAAGAAATGAGAGTCTCATCTTTCAAAGGCCATCAGGTAAATAGTGAGAAGTACAACTTTAATTACTTTTTAAAACAATGCTCAAAGAATCTTTTTTTTTTTTTAAATTCTAAAGTCAAACTTTGGTATCTTCTTTCTCAGTACAGTCATTGGTAGTATGTCATTATGAAAATGCCAGTTTCTTACTTTGCTGGTTTTGTGTTCAGTTTCACAGCTGGTCACATGATTTTCTTTATTGTTAGTCAGCCCAGATAAGAAAAATTGGCTTACATCCCTTATTGATTCTGCATTAATACAGCACTAGAAATGCCCTCAGCAGTTTTACAATTTGGTCTTCTGTTATATTCAGTAACCACATAAGCTCAGGCCCTGAAACATTATCAAAATTTCTTATACTTATTTTGATCTTTTTTTTGGTCATAATTTATATTGTTTTCCCAAAACTTATTTTTCTGACGTGTTGCAATAACCATCTCATGATGTCAACACAACTAGAAAGGGTTTTATTGCCAGCAATGTGAGAAAAGACATATCCAACTTTACATTTCCAGGTAGTATTGGCAATTGGGGGAGGGGGTGAAGCCTGTCAGCTTTAATCTTTTTAATAGAATCTGTTGAATGGTGGGGCTTATATACTATGACCTGCAATGGCCACTAAAACAGAGCTGTATGCTCTAGTTGTACTTGATTCATTATTAGTAATTTAGGATCAGAGAAAACGGTACCTTCTAGAGTTTTTGAGATTATTCTGAAATAAACAAGGTAATGACTTCTCTAAGCCACTGTAAAGGATCAAGCTGACAAATCAACTGAGGACCAAAAACAGGGCTTTAGAGAGACTCTGGGCATGTAAGCTAAGAATGCCTTATTGAGATAGAAAGGAATAAAACGCTTATTTGCCGTTTTGGGTTTTCTTTCTTAGCAGCCAAAAAGCTACAAGCATTTAGAGATGAGCAGTACAAAGATTCTTGCTACAGAAAATCTTGATAAGGACTGAATCAGGTGTTACAAGTTACCTGTGATCATAAGGCTGGTGAAACACCATGGTCTGGAGAGCTGTTGACCGATGGCCTTAGAAGGAAGATTTTTCTGAATAAAATATCTTAGAGAAATTTGGAGAGAACCAAAAAAAAGGAATTGACGTTCCAATTGTAATGAGAGACAGTAAGTCTTGTGGCTTTTGCAATTTTTCAATAGTGCAAAATAGGAGTGGGAGATAAAGGTAACGCACATATATTTTACATTAGTCCAGTGTTTGTGTGGTAGGGAGTTCTTTGAAAATATCAATGTATGATCATATACGTTCTGAATTCATGTAACCAGTAATGTAAATGTAATGCTCTAAGAGTATATAATTTATTTTTCCTAGAGCTCTTGAACTTTTTCAGTCTTGAAACAAATATTGGAGGATTCAATGGAGTTGCAAAAGAAAGAAAACAGTAGATGACAGAAAATCTATTTTGATCCCTGCTAATCATTACAATGCAGTGTTTTATCACTGTTTCACATATGAATTTTTTACTTTTAGAAATAAAGTTGCTGTGGTGAAGAATTATAAGGCGACACCATGGTATTTTCCCCAGTAAAAGACACTTAAGTAAAAGGTTGCTGACTTTTTTCAAAAAAGACATTTTCTCTTTGTCACTTAAAGGCAGCTTTTTGTTCTAAGTTCATAGATTGCCATTGCCTTACAAATTTTTGTCAGTCGCACTGATTCCTGAGACTCAGTAATTCCAAGGAGAAAGGTGAAGGTAAACAAATACCTGTTTGTCCCAAAAGTGAGAGAATGAACTGGAGAGAGAGAACCAGATGCTTGAAACCCCTAACTATTTGATGTTAAAACTTGCGTCTTATTTTTCCTTTTACACTGCAGAGCTCTTGCCAACATAACATGTCCATTTTTGATTTCTGAACCTACTTTACTCAGTATTATCCCTATTGCTCTTTCATTTTCTAAAATTTATTTCTGAGAGCCTCTTCATTCCTCAGCATCAGCCCATGCAAAGTGGCTGTCAGTAACAAGCCTTTAGTTTCATTTCAGATCCTTGCATGGTGCACCTCCGCGTTCCCCTCCGATACTGTTGTTTCCATTCCCTCTCTCCACCAGCATTGCTGAAACAGGAGGAAATAAAACACAGAAGCAGATTTTGGATTTTCTTCTACGACATTCTTCTTGATGATTTCTGTTTCTTTCTTCCAAATGTCCTAACGCTGTGTTGAACAGTCAGAACATTGAAGTAATCTTCTTTAAAAAATAAATGAAATGAATGAAACTCTGAACTAGCTACTGGGCAGGCAAAGTAGGTTTCAGTGCTTTGTGGCAGAGTGGATTTGCGCTATATTTGTACTGTATTGATTCCACTTTTAGAGGTCTTACTGCTTGTTTAAAAGGACCTGAATGAATTTCTTCCCTTGGTGAATACTAGCAGGTTGATTAATCTGACTTCTTCTTCTTTTCTTTTTGCCCCCTTCTTTCTCATTTCTGTATCAGTCACTAGTAACACCAGGATGCTGCCCCAGTGAGCTTTTGACCATGTTTGGGCGCATGCTAAAACTTCCATTGTAAAACCACAAACATTCTGCTTCTGTTGCAACATTTTCTATTTACCACTTTATTGACAGGGATCTAGTTGTTTGAAGAAGTGCAGGGTTTAGGATCCACTTTATAGTATTGTATTATGCCTAGGATCAGATAAGCACGTTAGGATATTACCTGACATAGCAGAGATCTAGGATTTTGTCAAAACATTTATGCTAGAGCAGAGAATTAGGATTTCATTAAAACCTTTAATCTTGCTGTTATTTTTCAATGGCATATAAAGTAATATTCTGAATTTCTTTTTCAACTAGACAACTGTCTAATGTTTACACATATCTGTGTTTACATGTATCTATGTTTACACATAGCTGCTCTACTCAACATAGTCTAGCATAATAAGACATAGGTACTCTCTGAAATTACAAATATATGCTAATATTCTGATGTGAAACTGCACCAAAGGGAGTAAACCAAACACCCCCTTTTCCTCTCATAGAGGATAGTATTGATATTCAGGCTTCTAGCTTCATAACAGTTATATGAATTTTTCAGAAAACTAATACTTCCTCCTGACTCTCTTTGAATGGAAGCTAAAAAAATGAGTGGGAATGAAGAGCCCCTTAATCTCTCTCTCTCTGTCCCCTTCTTGATTCCCCCAGCCCGTTACAAGCTTTTGTAATCATTCATTACAATTTAGAAATGTCACAAACTTTCATCTCAAGGTCATAAACAAATTAAGGTCTACAACATCGCTTACTATAATGTCATCTTTTTCCACTTCAAACTTTTAAACTTATTCTGTTTTTGAACTTGCTAGACTACTTCATCCAAAGAGGCAAACTAAATTTGTAGTAGTGGCATTTTGAGTGCTAAATTAATATTTTTCCTTTGTAATCAAGTATCTTAATTCCATTTGTGCATTCAATGAAAGCTGAAAAAACATCATTTAGAATCAACAGAAATTTTCTTTAGACTGATTATATACTCTTGCATGATAAATTTGCTGGCCTGTAAAGTTCCTCTACTGAAGTTTCACGTAAATAAAACAATCTACTTCAGAACCAGGTGAAAATGGGAACACACATATACCATTGTCTATGTACCATCCTCAAAGAATAGAACAGATCCTCTTCTGTATAATTCTACTCTTGCCACAGTGTGACATGAATTGCTACAGGACAACTTTCCCTTTGGTGGCTTTCCTCTTCCTTGATCATTTCTTGGGTTATTCCACTGATTCCTTCCAACTTCTATAGAGGCCAGAATTTCTCTATTTAATTTTTTTTTTTCCTTTTTTTCTCCGCTCTGTTTCTCTGGCTTACCTTATTTAAGAAGAGGGAAAGAAAGATTTATTTTTTTTTCCCTGCAAGCAAAAAGAATGGTGTTTTTACCAAGAAACTCTGGACTCTGAAAGATGAGAGTCCAGTGAATTACTAAATTTTCTAGCTATCTGTATTTCTTATATAGCCTTTTACTTTATCATAAAGGATTATCTGAACGCAATAAATAATACTCTGTAACTATGTATTTGCAGTTCTTCGGTGTGAAGAGCTCCATCTCCAAGAGGTCCTCTTAATTTTCATGTTTTATAGAATAAGTTCAATTTATGCTCTGGTGTTTGGTTATAACTCACATTTTATTTAAATCTGAAGCGAGTAAATGATCTGGAAGCTGTACTTATCTAAGAATGGTTAATGGCACACAAGTCTGCTTGATCATGAAAACTCCCCAAGTTTGCAGTTGCAAAGCTCTATGTTGTATGCATCCACCTTCTAATTGCTGCAAAAAAGTGGATTAGATATTCTACTGCTTCAAACTGTATTTGGGAACAATGTGGTTTTTCCTTAGAGATAATCTATTGCATTTTTGTTCTTGAGGATATTAAAGGTCTCTAATGATCTCTCAAAAGTAATACAGGGCAGCTAATTATCTCCTTGAAATAGTCTCATTTCAGCCTTGTTGAAGTACATGGAGTTCTTACTATTATCAGTAAGAGGACAAGGAAAAGACATCCGAGATGTTGCCCATGAGAAATGTGTATTTACTAGTGCTCTTCAGTCAACTGCTTTGGTTATATGAGGAAATTTTCCCTGCAGGTGAATGATTTACTATTACAGAAGAAGAAACAATCCTTTGTAGTATCCCATAAAACAGGAGAGCGATCTTTTGTCTGATTTTCAGTATGACTATTTGGATCTGTATACGAGACTGACTACTGGGTCCTGAATACTTGCAAAAAAACAAACAAAAAAATGGGGTTGCACATCCCGAGAAGAGCAAGATGGCCATGTGAAACACATTTATTTAGACTCTTACCTTCCTTTAGTTCTTCAGCTTACCTTGCCTTATTTAACTTTGTGTGCTTAAAGTGGGCAACCTGCGATTTCTCTGCTCCATTCTGAAATCACACACAAATCCTGTCAGCTAAATTAATCATATAGAAGCTAAATTAACGTTGATCCTTCCTTGGCCTCAGCCAACAGAAGCCTATCAAGTAGCATGTAAACTACCTTTATCAAGGGTGAGTTTCTTAATTTTCAGACTTTTGTGTCTCATGTCTAATCTTTTGTCTTCAACATCAGTATATTTCCTTTACTTTATTGTCTCCATTTGGACAAAAGTACCCAACTAAGTTACCCTGTACATGAGGTAGTTTACAATCGCATGGGAATTGAACAAGTAGAAGGTAGTAAGTGAAACCCTCTGGAGGTTGTTGAAAGTTGGCTGCTGCTGCTATCTTTTAGGATATCACCAAGCCACCAGTACGTGCACATAAAATGAAGACAAATTTCCCTTCACTTTCTCTGCCATTTTTCATTCATTGTGTCTTTAGGAAAAGACAGTGAGAGAAAGTGAGAAGTTTGTTCTCCTGACAGATAAGAATTAAGGTGAACACCACCAAGAAGTCATTTTTTGTTCTAGTCTTTGAGTAAACTTGCTTGCTTTAGAAATAAAACTTTTGGATTCTCTGTCCTTTCACAAATGTTGACTTGTAGCATCAGATACCAAATTACTTCTGAAGCTTTTTTCTTTAAAACAAAAAGCTGACATCTTTTCACCGGCAGCAGAGTCAGAATGAACCAAAGTTTATTCTGTACATGACAGTAATAGCTAATATTACTGTTACATTAAAATTTACCCAGATTTAATACCAAATATCTGATACTACGTGGTTATTATAGAACCAAAAGCATGTGCTACCTAATGTGAGTAAATTAATATAGTTATTATTAAAGTCTTGCTAGTATTGTGTAAAGTAACCTAATGAGGTGTTTAGTCATCAGAGTTAGGAACAGAAGTGATTCTAATAAATGTAACTGCAAGGAACCAGATTTTTCTTTTATTCTTTTCCTTGTTCTCAAACTGAATCTCATTATAACAAGTTTGAGTTTGATAATGCTCTTAGAGATGCCATCAGGAATGCATCCCAATTTGTCCTGTAAAACTGGCTAATATACATTTCTATGCAAAATGCAGAAGCAGATCTTACAAGATACACACATCCAAGAATAGGGTAGCACTTAGTGTTGCATGCATTATTTATGGCCTTCATTTGGTTTTAAATCTGTGTAGATTTTGTGAATTGCTCTGGACTGATATCTCTGGAGCATCTAGTTTGCTCTGTATGCAGAAAACAGAAAAGCTGCAGAGCAGCAGTGTTTGGTGAGAGGAAGGTTCTTAAGTTTTTCAGGATCAAGGGAGAAATTAGGAATATAATGAAGCATTTGTCCTCTGTGTAGCGAGAGCCAATTTGGTCCAAATCCGATGAAAATTTCTCAGCAAGAAGAGATAGTCTTTCTGTACAAAAATTAAGCACTGTGCATTAGAGGCCTGATCCATTCAGTCTTTCCAGCAATTTCAGGACATTTATGGTGAGATCTTGAAGATGGCCCCTGTGGTTTTGTACTTTTGTGGTGTCTAGCTAGCTAGTAGTCAGGCTGCAAGAGCTGCTTTCACTTGGACTGCATTGTTCTGTTTTTTTGAGCTATTACGCGTCATAAAGTCACAACGTTTTTCTCACTCCAAACATGTCTGTTCTCATTGAAGTATGTCCTCAGCAATCCCGTCTTGTAATTAAGCTATTTAATGACCCTAAAGGCTATTTGAAAACCCTAAATAATAGGTATGCCCTTGATTTAACATAATTAAAAAATAAAGGTAAATTACTTTCCCTCAAAATCTCATGCCTTATTTTGAAGCTGGCCTTAAATACTGTTTAGAGGTAAGGAAATGAAATGGAAAATTCTGCAATCCTTTTTAGCGTCTCTGGCAGTCTTCCAAACACAAAGCCCAAAGCCAAATATTCATTTTAACCATATTTTGTTTGGAAAAGATGCTTTAAGCAAATTAATTCAGTTAACTCTGGAACACTTTAATAATGTGTGGCTGCTTATGTTGATTAGAATAAATATTGTGCATTTGAAACATAATAGTCTTGTCTGCAGTAACACGTATTTACTATACACTTATAAAAGGACGGAGTGGACTGACTCCAGTAAGAAGAAACTTTAATAAAGAACCATTGGGATTCCAGCGTTAATGTAAAGCATTCAGTTTCTATCTGTGTCTGATTGTTCTTCATTTTGGTTATGTAAACTTTTTTTACTTCTAAGAAATTGAATCAAGATTTATTTAGATTAATCAAAATCCATGTCCAGAAGTTGAATTTAAGAAGGTAAAAGTCTCAGAGCAAAACTACCCTCTCTCATCCACTCTGTACAGATGGCGGGTCAGATCTCTTTGATTTTCCCCATCACTTTGCAGAGTTGCCTCTGCTACAGACATGTATTTGACATACAATTATGCACATCTAACATCTTCTAGTGGGAGAATCTTACATTATGAGGATCCTTACTATAATTTTGAGACGCCTTTTAACAGCAAAAGGTTTTAGAAAGTCGCAGGACATCATTGTTATCACTGTGCAACTCCATTTTGAAATTAAGGTTCAGCTTCTTCAGTGGTGACCCTGCTGTCCCTCTCCTGGCCATCTGCTGTACACATATGGACACCTGGGCTGTATCCTTGCAGTCAGACATTCCATTAAATCAGTACCCGTCTATGAAGTGAAATCCTAAATTTTATAGCTTTGTCTATGACCCTTTCCTAAGCTTTTTTCAGTCTGTTTGGGTATGACATCACTATTTTGATTTGCCTTAGACATCACACTGTGTAAATCATGCTCTAAAATACAAAATTACTCACTGACGTCAATTCCTTTTGTCCTAGACAGGGTCAAACTCTCCTCTCTACTGAAATTTAAACAGTAAAATGAAGACAATAATGTGAATGCCACTTACCTCTAGCAGGTAATTAATATCCAGGTCCAAAAAGCATCTGAAAGGAAGATTCCTCCATTCCCCCCACCCCTTTTTTATTTCAATTAAATTTTCAGATATTAATATTAATAAGATATACTCCACTTACAGCTATAGATATCACAAACAGCAGGCCTGCCGTTAGAACTGGACAGCTGAAACCCTGGCAAATGCCCTTTTCACTTCTCTGAAGAAAAGAGAGTGATTATCTAACATACACAGTACATCCTGCAAGATTTTTATGCCTGGTTACGTTCTTTCTGAGGATTGCTTAGCTAACTCTTCCAATGCTCTCATCATCAGACTGGCCAGCTGTGACCTATAGGTACTTTTGAGGAAATTGATAATTGCTATCTAAGTAAAATGAGGACAACTTTCTTCCATTCCACAAGAATATGTAACAGGAAAGGCAAATTAAATAATCTGTTACAGTAGGTACAGAGTCCAGTTCTTGTTTTAATTTAATATTACATTCAAACTTTATCTATAAGGGTTCCATTTTAAGATTTTTCTAGAAATTAAATTACTTGTGATCTTTCAAAACAGAAGATGCAAATGTAATGTTAATAATTTGAGACAGACCATTCTGTCAGGGGTTTTGTGCCTTCATGTAAATATGCTTATGAATAAAAGTTAGCGCAAGTGAAAACCCCTATTTGAACATGGTATGGTTTGAACATGCTAATATAGTGAACATATTGGTTTTAAATTTTTTCATAATTGGTCAGCAGCTCTTTAAGGAAGTCCATTTTTGCAGGAAACAAAGTCAATCAGCCGAGGATACCATAAAACCAGTAATGCTATCAGGACAAAGTAGGGCTCTTATCTCAAAGGGATTGATTGATTGATAGTCATTTCATGGAAACAGTTATTTTTAGAAATTCAAATTAGTTTCCATTAAAGCTACTGCTTTTAATTATAAAAAAAATAGATTTACTGAAATTGAACTCTTAACATGAGATTTAATAAGGTGAATATTGAAACTCAGAAATAGTTTGACAAATTCAGTTTGCTTTAAAACTTCTATATTGTTCTGATTTGAATAGACTCTCCCCTTTGAAAATCAAGCTAATACTTTGACCAACAATAGTTCATATCCTTAAATGACCAAGACTGAAATATCATTTCAAAGATAATTTGAGAAATGTATTTACATGAATTTGGTTTGCATTCTGAAATTTGATTAAATACTTTCTGTATAAAATTTGGTTTTAGAAAAACATTTGAAATGTAAAGATGATAAAATTCTTTCCTGCACCACTCTACACATAATGATAGAGCCTGAAAAGGGCAGAATTAAGAAATAAAATGTTTTGTATTATTTACTCATTAAAGAATATTTGAAGTATTAATTCATACTGATCTTATGTATGACTGTCTGAAGGCCTGTTTATTCAAGCAGTGTTCAGCTATCTACATTTTTGTTTGAAATTAGAACAAAAGGATTTCTCTACTTTTGAAAGCACTTTGTTATGGTCTTGTCTTTCCAAAGATATTTGTGCAATTGCTTTTTAGTTTCTGCTGTCTATTTAAGAAAAGAAATTTCAAAGTTTTGTCTGTGGATAAATGAAACCCACAGGTGATACATTTACACAGAATATCCAAAAGGCGGTTCTATGCTCATCCAGGAAGTAAACCTCACTTTATGCTTTTTGTTGAAGGAAATGTGTTAATAGACATTTTGCTAACACAGACAAGTAAGAGTGAACAGAAATTTCAAAACCGATGTTTACAGAAGAAAAAGATCAGAAAAGCTTTAACAAAAAAAAAATTTTAAGAAGTCAGCTCTGTTCTTTTTGCTCATGTAGTTTTTGTAATGTACTGAACAGTGTCAAAAGCCTGAGGACAAATAAAACATAGGTGCATGGTATCTACAGATGAGTTGGTATAGACAGCATTTCAGGAGTTTATGAATATTTCTGTCAAATACAGCCCCCCTCGCCCCCAAAAAAAAAACTGAAATGAAACATGCTTATTTGTTTGTTGGGGGTTTTTTTCCCTAATTCATTCATGAGGCCACGAGCAACCATAAAGTTTGTCACTAGATGCAGTGAGAACAAGATTTGGCCAAGGTAAATCAAAGAGAGTGGGCTGTTACAGGTGCCAAGATGCATATGGAAACGGGAGATGCCATTGATTCACTTTTTTTGGATTTCCAAAAGTTTTTGATGAGCAAATGTTCTTAAAGATGTTATGCTGCTGTGACACAGTGGGAATTTTTTCACATGGAGGAAAAAACAAATACTTGGAAGTGAAATTATAAGTTAATTTTCAGTATTTATTGTGGAGGAAGTGACTACAAGTTTCCACAGAGAGAACCTGTACTGAATCCATATTCCAAAAATAACTTGAAATAAAGGTGTGAATACAAAAGTTTTTGATGATACTATCAATGTAAAGGCAGTGGCCAACTGTGAAGTGCTGCATGACTTTGTGCTACAGAATATAAAATTCAGATTCAGTGGATATGAAGCACATAACAGGTTGATGAAGAACCTAATTTTGCCGCCTTTAACATGATTTTTTTGTTGTTACATCTAAAAGTAATTTGGAAAACTGCTGCCTATTTAAATCTGTCATGGACATGTAGCGTATAAGATCTTGAACTGGCTGAATGGGAATCTTTAATCAAGAAATGTAAACAAACCAACTGATCAAGAAAATGGCAGATAAAATTTAATGTTGATAAATGCCTAGTGAGAAAAAGCTATTCTAACTTTACATATACAATAAAGAGTATTGCCATTCACCAACTAATTATAACGCAACTGTGAAAATACTCACTAAATGCCGAGGCCAAACAAACATAAGTCAAATCCTAGGAAACAAGAGAGGGGTTGTTATTGTTGTTATGCCATGGTTCCAGGCCACAAATATTGTAACCAGTTTTGTTTCTTGGGCTCTTATCCCTCTTCTCCAACGTCTCAGAGAAACATAGGAGAACTAGTACTTAAGGACAAGCAGAAATATGCCTTTTTTTTCGGTCAGAGTGACCCAATGTTCTGCAGCTGTCATGGTTTAAGGAGAATCTTACATGAAGGGTTAGAAGGGGTTAAATGATAAAAGTAGATAGTCTATATTCATAGCAGATGGAGTTGACCATGTCACTTCACAGGGATCTCTAAAAATTTTGAGAGAAAAGTTTTGGGGAAAATTTTGGGAATTGCATAAAACTTTTTTAATATAACAATTCCCTTTTCTCAGCCGTGTCCTATTCATTACAAAAGGAATAGAGCAAAGAATACGATGAACAATTGTGAAACTTCTGTTTTCTTGAGGAAGTTATTGATACTGTTCGATTAAATTCTGTAGAAAAAAAATTGAGAAACAGATTTTAAATAGGCTGGCTTAAATGTCTCTCTTCACAGCATCAATCTGGAATCAGGTCCAAGCCATAGGTGAAATCCTCTCAGAGTCTAGTTACATTTTACATTGTCTTTGGCAGCAAAATTTAGTTTAAGATGTTTTCACTTCCTTATGTCTTCTTTTCCTACTTCACTGTCTGCTTCCTGACCTATCATTATTTTATTAAATTGGTTTTTTTTAAACTAAGACTTCACACAAGTTGAGGATATTGCATGTATCTATCTAATACTTATTTGCTAGAGACATGGTTAAAAGTCAAACTCTATACCACATAAAAATAGCTGAGTACTGCAAGAGAAAGGTAGGAGGTAAGAATGATCCAATACAGCTAGTAGCTATCTGTAAACCAATTGTGAAGTTCTTATATTTGTAATAAAGAAAACAAAAAAATACCATTTGGATTTGATTCCAATTTTGTCCTAATGTAGATATATTGAGAAATAGAGGGGTTTGTTTGGTTGGTTTTTTTAATAGTACTTCCCAATTTCTAAGCTTGCAGTGCAGTAAAGTCTCATCACTTCTGTTTCTTCAGGCATCAAACCTTGTGTCTCCCATCAAGTCCATGATACGCAGGAATCCAGACAAACCGGCACTGTGAGGATCCGAGTTCAGTCATCATGGAGCAGCTTGAGGGATCGGAATTTTATGGGTAAATATTACTTTGAAATCTTGAGAAGAGCTATGTTAATCAAGCACAAATTGCCAGTATTATTGCTCTTTTCTATGAATGATCTCTCCAGTGCTGAGTTCTTGTGGTCCGTGCTATTAATGAGATACCACGGGTATGAGTAAGTGTAGACACTCTACTGCTGATTGCAGTAAATGTTGTCAGATTACAAGGCAAGCAGGTTAGAGCTGTTAGGCATTTATGGTAATATAAACAGGGAAATTAGGTAGGCTCAGAGTCCTAGTGGCAAGAAATGTTGGAAACAAGGCCAATTAAATGGGGAATTACAAACTACAAAGGTTGGCGATGCATCCTATTTGGTGAAATACCAGTAATGAAGAGCAGGGTTTTATCAGACGATGCAGCAGCCATCTCAGTGACGGAATACAGTGAGAAAAGGGTTTGACTTACAGCCTAGTAGACAAAGACAGCAAGCATAGGCAGTGTGTGAAACTATTTAAGAAAAGTGAAAAGTGTGTAGTAGGTGTAAAGAGCAGTTTATTTCAGGAACAGAGAAGGTGAGAAAATTCATTTAGCAAATCCTAAAAAGAATCTTGTGCTGTCAAGCAGTAAAAACTGATAAACGCTTTATACTTATAGAGTTTTAATTTATAAAACTGTCTGTATGCAGCACTCCAGGCACACTTAAAATCCTCTTCTTTAGCACATATAAAAATATAAGTTGACCCCACGTCAACATCTACCAGTCTATTAGAAATGGGAGAAGTGATCAGCACTTCAGACTTGGGTACTGCAGCTTTTCTGTTTTCATGGGCTTTAACTTTCTTGTACATTGTACTTCCCCGACGTGTAGACACTCCTCATGTAAAACTTCGGGTTGAATCATCTCTAATTTTAAGAATACCCTCAAATTGTCTTATTTTTTCATACAACTGTAACTATAAAATACTAAATAGAGTTATGGAAAAACAGTCACAGGAGAGTGTTAACTTCTATTTTTCATTCTCAACACAAGTCCTTGTGCATAAAAAATAACAATAATCATAGCTCAACTGGAGTGTCATAAATTTTCTGGCAAAACAGTCGGGAAGGGTACATGGGAGATTTTAATGAAAAATGATATACCAAGCGCAATTTCTCTTCTATAATGAGAGAACTTTCAATTTCCATTGATCTCAGCTATATATGTATCACATAAGAATCTTGTAAGTGACGAGATTTAAAGCATTAAGCTTAAGTTGACATTTTCTCTCTTAAATTTAGCTGTAACTTGTCACCCTATTTATATACTTCACAAAGCACTAGGCAGCTTTTCATGAGACTATTCCCAGTAGGAGATCATAGAAAACTCCATCTTCCAAACACTCTGTCTTACTCAAATCACAAAAAAATGCGATATTTAAAAATAATTTTAGTCATATTTTCTTAAGCATCCTTCAGTTGCTTTTAGTTGTGGCTAAATTCACCTAAGTTATAGTAGTTCTTTCTCAGTTCCTCATCATCTAGAGTGATCCTGTTATGCCCGCTAGCTTTCTTTCAAGCCCTGGTTTCTACAAAATATATTAAAATATGTAATCAACTGCACACCCTTTTCCTAAGGTACTGCGTGGTGGCCAAGAAAAAAAAAATAGAGCACAGATTAAAATATTATGGTCTGACTAATAAATATTGCAATTTTTCTATTTTCTTGCTCATATTCAGTTTTTAATGGTTAATTGAAAGGGATGATAGTGAAACCGTCCTTGCTCATCAAGAGTTAGAAGGCATGGAGTGCTGTAAGGTCTATACAGAGAAAAATAGCAGTTGCAAGAAAATCCCCTACCACTCCTGGCAATATGGTGAAATACTGAATATGCTGGAAAAGACTCAGACAGTACTGTATGTTAAAGAAACACGGACAAACTGGAAAATCAACTTTGCACGTAATCGTGGCAATCACAAAGAATCTAGTTGTATAATACTTAATAGATTTCCTAAAGATAGTACAGGAAAAGATCCCCCTGTGAAACAGTGAAAATGAGAATCATTAGGACAAAGTGGGAAAACGAACTATAAAATATATGCACATGAGACTAACACAGAATGAAACAAAAGTGGAGAGATTTGGTGTAGACTTTTAACTGTTGAATTACGAGTATTCCAGAGGGAGTTCTTCAGACAAAAGATAATGTCAAAGATCTATGGAAATGGAAGAAAAAAAATCAGGCAGTTAATTAAATTTGTAGTAAACATAGCCATTATGTTAAAAGTCCAAAGAATGCAAGAAAATGTGGGTTTTTTCCTGTATCAGTATATATTTCCAGAGCAAATCCGAAGTACTTTTTATAGGCACAGTGATCAAGGCAACTAACCCAGATGCAGTAACATTCAACGTGATATTGGGACAACTGAAATCAGAACATGCAATAGAAAAACTGAAAGTCTGCAAATGAAGGATTTGCTTTTGTTCTGAAAGACTTTAATGGAAAGGAACCTTAATCTATTGTCACCATTTAGCATTGCGAATGAGCACATTGATCATACATACAAAAAAAAAAAAAACCAAAACAAGTTTGAGGGGGTACGCACAGGCAGGTAACTCATCTTCAGCCTTTGCACTAGTAGCTAGTTTCATGAAGAGTGCGTACCCTGCAAATATAAAGTCAGCATGGGTACAGATGTGCTGCTGTTATCTTCATAAACGATGTGTTCATAAGAATTGGGAGGCTTCCAGTAACTGCTTCTTTTAAGATGCAAAACCCACAGTGTTTGGAACATTAAAAAAAACCCCAGGAATATAAAGGAAGAGTTGCTAAGAGCTGCAAAACATGACAACAGCTAGCATCATATAGAAAGAGAAGAATGCATAGATTGGATCCATTCCCTAATATTTAGAGAGAAAAAGGAGAGGTCTACAGCTGTGTAAGGATGCCAAGACATTATTTACAAAATAAAATAAAATAAATTAAACTTTCACTTGCCAAGAGGAAGTGAAACACTGCTAGGTTTTTCAGCAGGTTAGGTGGCTTCTTCAGGTTTTGGCAGATCTCTTTAAGTAAAAAGACTGCTTCCACATTGCTCTTTGCCCATTATTGCTTCCCAGCTGCCTTTCATAATGTGATGTGCTTGAAATGCAAATCACCTGGGATGGCAGCCTTGGACTGGTGTGATGTGGGCCTTATTTGTTTAGAGCAGCGCTGCTCTTGAACATCAGTAAAGATGGAGGAATTCAATGGAGGATTAATAACCTCAGACTGAATTAGACCAAATTTCAAATTTAGCATTTTATTTTGGAAATCAGTTATCCTCAAATATGTTAATGTACTGAAATCTAAATATAAGAACAGAGCTCAAAGCTGTTAGAAATACTGAACTATGTCAACAGGTTCTGTTGGTGTTGTAATAAAATATGAATTTGCCTAAAACATTTCCAGACGGTCACCCTTGTGACAAGGAAGCCAAAGAATGAAATTCAATGTTTTAAAGCATATTCCTGATGGTTCTATCACTAACATTTTTTAATGTATTGCTAGGACTCATACATATCCTACAAATGTAACTAGGAAAAGCTGAAACAGAGTTTACAGAACATATTATTTGCCATTTTTGTACATCAAGAATTATGCCAACTATAGAGAAAATTATGCAAAAATCAGCGTAAAAAAAATCAACTTGAGCATATAAATGAGCAAGATTTCATAATTCCATTCAGAAGCAGAAACTGACCACATGTTGTCTTCTAATATTGGATAAATACTGGACAAACAGATGCTAATATTGGTTGTAAAAAGTGCCCTGTCTCTTGTTTGCTGAAGGGATGTTTCCACTACAATAGCTGGGAAAGATTTCTGGAATGCCTTTAGAGATTGGTCAAAATATGTTATGCCTCTACTAAAGCAATCTGTACAGTTACTGAATCGGGTATTCGTATTAGTGGTAGATTGTTTCTATCATTTTGTTTTCATTAAGAAGCTTGAAAGAGATCTTAAAGACCTTGTAGAGAAAGAAGTAATTTACAAGTAAAACTTCCATGAGGTATGGTGATTACACAGTAATGCTAATGTCTTTATGAGTCTTTCTTGTAACTTTTCATTACCTTATTGAGGACTCAATATTGGAATCAGGCTTCCTTTAAAAAAAAGATAATTCTGTTTTTATAGAGCTGTACAATCTGGAAAAGCACTATTGATAGTTGTGAACGAAAGCTTTACACTACTGTAATATCATGTCAGGTTATTGGTTTGCTACATCTGGTTAATGCAATACTATATCCTTATGAACCCACAGGCTCCTGAGAGCTGTATTACTTCATTGTAGTTGTAGATTTCAGAGGTAACATGAGAAATTCTTTTTATTTCCTTTATTCCCTTCCTGCCTATTCATAAAGGCTAGAACTTTTAATTCTCATTAAACTTAAAAAAAAAAAAAATCTGATTTGATTATGTGAGTCTTAAAACCTGGGGTTTTAAGACCCTGTCTATATGCTCTTTCTCTACTTCTGACCATTGAATAAAATGTGTGCTAAAGTACAGAAATTTAATCTCTGTCCTGTCAGATGCTAACCTTAGCTGGCTAGCTGATATGCACTGAGCCAGAATCTGCCTGTAATAGCACCCAGGAGTTAGAGAATTAATCTAACCTGATGAAGTGTGTCTCCTCAGTGCATAAATCAGCTGGAATAATGTCATTGATATGGAAGGAGGATGTGGAGAAAAAGAAGTTTGAAATGAGCCACAGCTGAGAGAAACCTGCTAATGGATAGGGCCTTAATATTAAGTAACTGAGCAGTCAGTGGGAGTTCATTTTGGCTGTTTGATTTCCTCACGGTTCCATGGTATGTATTTTTTATTTTAAAAAATAGTTATGTAATATATACTGCCGTATAAGTGAACCATGATTGTTTTCATCCTCGTGTTCTTTGTGTGTAATGTGCACGTTTATATTTGCAATACCTTTTTAGCATTTCAGTATTTTGAATCACACCCATCCTGACTTCAATTGCCACTTTAATGTATTTTGACATGATCATAGAAGAACTGGAAGAATGCAAACTATCAATAAGAAAATAAGGGTTAATCACTTTGGCAATTAAACAAATTATGTACAATTTATACAGCAAATCATTCTCAGTAATTTACACAAAACCGTCTAATTCAGCACCCTAACATTCTTGCTCTATAGAAAGGTAAGAAAATTCAGTACACTTGTGTTACTGCAAGGAGTGTGCATAACAAAGGAGGGATTGCAGAAACCACCAGTCGGTTCTGTGTCATGTTTTGATGCTTTAAATAGTTAAATGCATTCCAGCAAATTTACCATCCTACCAAAGCTGGATAATTTGGATACTTTTCTAATTCAGGACATCATTAGATGTTTATTAGTATAAAGTCATTATTGCTAACTATTACTTTAAGAATGAATGACCACACAGGATATGAAGTAATTCAATAAATGTAAAATTTTAGACTCTCTTATTCCCCATAGACAAAAACTGGTATTTTCTCTCTGGCTCACAACAGGTTTAATGGATACAGAGAGAAGACTGTGCAATAAAGTGTGAAGCAAAACATTAACTGCAAATAAATAGAGGAATTTCTCCTCAGTTATAATAGTTTAAAGCTTTTAAATGGTGTGGCATCCTAAATTTGTATTATAATAACAGTTAAGTGTGCAAGGTTCTCCAGAGCTCACCCAAAGACTAAGTGGTGTTAGAAACATGTATTCTCACAGCAACTCTTTGTGCAGCAGAAGCAATATGTTAAAAAAAAAATCATAAAATTTAAATAGGAGATATTTCTTTTTATGTAGTGAGTGACAAAGCAGAATTAAAACCTTTGGTCCTGTGTTTCCTCTGAGCTTCAACAGGTAAAAGCTTCTCCTTATGGTGTGAGGATTTGCAAGTGCTAAACAGCTGAAAATATGAGCTTATTGGGAACTACTGATGGAAAAATAAGGTTATGCTTTAAAAAAAAAGAAAAGGTGACTTTATGAAAATGAAACCATTTACCAGGGCAGTCAGTAAGAGGAAAAGAAAGAGGTGGTGGGTTGACCTTGGTCACCTGACAGTCTCCCGCCCAGCTGCTCCCTCAGTCTCCCTCCCCGACAGGACAGTGGGAGAAAACGAAGAATCAAAAGCTCATGGGTTGAGATAAAGACAGGGAGATTACTTACCAGTTACCATCACAGGCAAAATAGACTCCCTGAGCTGCAGCGTGGGTATCTGCTGCCCCGTGGTCTCTCCACAGGCTGTGGGGGAGCCTCTGCTCGGGGCCAGGAGCGCTGCTCCCAGGGCCGTTCCTCACACTTTCCACCTCACTCCGGCAGCCTTTTGCCCTTCCTCAGAGGTGCTTTCCCAGCAGCACCACCGACTCCACTGAGGGGCTCAGCTGTGGCCTGTGGAGGGACCGGCTGGAACCAGCGGAACCGGCTGTGGCGGGCACGGGGCGGCCCCCGGCTGCTCCTGAGACAGGTTACCCCTGCACCCCGCCGCTCTGACGCCTCGACACATACACCCGGGACAAAAGATTTGTGGAAAAAATGAAGTAAGTTTAAAATTATTCCATGACATATCTCCTAGACCAACACCTGCCGTGCTAAAACTGCTTCAAGAAGTTCAATCTATAAAGAGGCATGAAAGGTAAAACAATTTTAAAATTACTGAAACATTGTTGCTTACTTAACAAAATCATTGAGACTTTTTCCATCCCAATTCAGGGCAACATGCGTTCAAAATCTGAAATAGTCAAGCCACGGGCAATTTTTTCTGTAAAGTGTTAGTAAAAACTAAGCTGACCATCAGGAAAAAAATCACAGGGAGTGAAAGAGAAAGACGTGAACAACTCTGACCCCATAATATTTGGTTAAAATGCAAGCAGTCGATGTTGGTAGCTGGAGCTTTCCCCCCATCTCTGCATCCTTTGTAGTAGAGGTAGACATTCCCATAACTACAAGAAGAAGTAAAAGAAGTTGCAGGTTATCGTGCTTCATCACTTTTTCTTTAATCTCCATGTAAAGATGATTAACTTCAAGCTCTTTCAAGTATATGGCATTCACCATGCAGGGTGGTAGAAAATCAAAACCATCTCAAGAAGCTCTTTCTTACGTACTGCAGAACTTTACTCTTCACCCACCCACCCCCACCCCCTGGTAGGTTTGCAGCAAAATCAGCCAAATGACATTAGCTATGCTTTAAATTTCAATTTCCACACTTCTTTCGTTCTGTATCTCACTCCTTTTTTCATCTCACCACCTAACTTCCTTAGATTTTAAGTGTAACGAATCTCAAACTCTAGTGAATAAAGGAAAATAGAAAAAGAGGAAACTAGCACAAGCCTATGAATTTGTGCTTCCCAGGTTCAGAAAGCTTCCTGGGATTTGATGATATCCAGCCATTTTTATAGTTATTAGCTGATAGTGGTACCCTACGCAATCTTTCTCACTGTCTGTCAATAGTTACTGACCCTAGAAAATACAGTGGTCGAAGTGAAAACTACAAAAAATACAAACTGATAACAAGTACAGGTTCTGCTTCCTCAAAAGGATTTGTAAAACTGTTGCCACCATCAGGGTACAAAGTGCCTTTCCTCCACAGAACTTGAATCAGATTATACCATTTGTCTTTCTGTATCATTCTAGCCAGAATTGCTGGCATGAATCTTATGAGCATTGTTTAGTGTCTGTTGGCTGAGAAGCTACTAAGAATGACCTTGAAACTTTAGTGTATTCTAAGGGATGACCGTGGCTACCTGGGAAAGACGAGGTCTGGCATCTGCATGGCACACAAAAATACCCCTTATTTTTTAAAAATTTGGAGAATTTTCTGGACACTTAAGCAAAAAGTTGTATCACAGTAGACTTGTCCTCTGATTGCAGTGAAAACATAGTATGATTGAATATGATTGTTCTTGTTTTCACATGGAGACATAATTTTAGAAGCCATGAAGATGTAAGTTGCTGAGACAGTGAATGTGTTTTATGTTTTATATCTGAAATCAAGCTTTAATTAAGTGCACAAATAGACAAGCCCTATAATGTCATTATATAAAGGGTTGTTCAAAACCAGAACAAAATTACTTTGCTTTCAAAAGCATGCTGTTGCACTTCTGTCTCCCCCTAAATATTGGTGCAATGCCTTTTAGTTTTCACTGTCTTTTTAAGAAAAGAAATTTCAAAGTTGTGTCTGCAGATAACTGGAATACATAGGTGGTGGTGCGTTTACACAGAATATCTGGAAGGTGGTTTCAAAACTGAAACGCATAATCTCACCAATATTATGATCCCAGAGAAAGCCCAGTACCACAATGTGGAAGCCGAAGTGTGTTGTCCTCAGGCTAAGACTGTGCCAGGACTAGACCAAAGGGACAGGACAGCCCAGTTTATTGTGCGATACATTCACCACCAGGTCATTGCTTCAGTGAAAGTCACTGTAATCACTTTCTTAGAGAGTATGTGCCATCTACTCTGTTCCATCCATGTTTTTTCTTCTACATAAACCTTATATTTTTTATGAGATTTAGTCTTGCCTTTGAAGTGCCCATCTTAGAAGGGGTTTTTTCCATCTAAAAAAAAGTTAGTAATATAGTCAAAATCTTACCATCCTCTAGCTATTAGACTTCCACAGGATAGAGTATCCATTCAAATTTTACAGACTTGCTTTCATTTTCATGGATAATTTTCTCCCAGCTATTGTATTTGAAAGATAGAAGTTACAGTTTTTCCTATCTGTGTTCATGTATTTTAACCTTAAAATGTCTTTTTATCTTCATCTTAAAATGAAAAGACGTGCCCTCCAAAAATGCAGCCTCTCAGTTTCACTATAATGTTTTTCTACAATGATATATAAAAGAATGACAGCTTGTGGACAAGGAAGTCAAATATTATAGTTTTCTTCCCTGTGAGTCCTGTATATACTCTCAGAGTTTATAATCAGCAAACATTAGCCCAGACTCTTCTTGCAATTACACCATTGTAAATATTGTGTCACTCAATTTAATGCCGGATCTTTTGTAGATTACCATATGAGGTTATCTGTATTTTGCAGCACTTGATATCAAATGCTAATGAAAAAAGCATAAAATCATGACAGATATGTTACAAAAGTTGACTGGCAATATTTATGGAGGATTAAAGCTTCATAATGAATCAAAACAGCAGAAACCCTATTTTTACTGTAAATAATCGGGTATGAAGTTTAGTTTATATTAAACTGTGTTGTTTGTGTATGGTGAGTTCCATTGCTCAAACCAAATATTATTTGTGAGAAACCAAACTGTATTTATAAGGTGTGAAAGAACAAATGTTCTTTTCTTGTCTCTCTGGGGATAACCTGAATCAACAGCACTGGAAGTGGTTTTACACATCATATTTTGCTGTCCCCTTTGCTTCCTAAGATCTGCGTGCTTACTTTTTAAATTAAGGTACCATAAAATAAATCTGCAATCTTTTTCAGACCAGAAGAACCTCATAAAAATGATCTTGCTTTGCTTCATTACAACATCTGCTTGCAATAAGCTGGGATCTTATCTATTTCTGTAATAAAATGCCATGGTAGAGCTGTGCTCTTAATTATCCTGCTAAATAATGGGACACATTTAAGGCCTTTCCATTCCATCTCCCAGTGCTCATTAGTGCCATTTATGAGTTATTTGTCTGCCAGTTTTTGCTTTTCCACAAAAAAAATAGTGTTAAATGCATATTCTGATATAAAATGAATGCATAATTAATAGTCCCTCCTGTTTCAGAATTTACTCTTTAATAACAGAAGAAATGCCAAGTGTTTTACTGAAAGCCAGCACACTGATGAGTAACCTAGGTATCAGTATTTCAATGTATCTTATTGTTGGGGGAAAAAAGAAGTACCTTGATACAGCAGTTTTAATAGATTAAGCAGTAACAATTAGATAATGGGTTTATAACTCGTCTTGTTCACTCGGCATGTTGAACTAATGAAGTATTTTTTCAGTTATGATAGATTTACAGGTACATTGTCTATCAGATAGCTAATATGAAATGAATGCCTTATTATGAAAATGCAGGATGAGTTGAATATTATAGCTATTAGAAAGTCTGATTTCTTAAACTTGTGATGGTTACAGGGTAGCAGAGGGAGTTAAAACCACTACATATTTTGCTAATAAGTATTTTTTATATTGCAGAAACTTATTTAACATCTAAAAAATTCTTGCGGAGTGTTTACAGTGCTAAATATGAGTTAGGAGTGATTGATTAAAACTTTATTGATAGAACATTAATACCAATAAAAGGTTTTTAAACTGACAGTAAAGTATACATCACTGAGCATTAATAATTAGGAGATATTAAAATAAAAAAAAAATCAATTTAGTTAGCACACTTGAACTGTCTGATATTAAATGACCAGAGGAAATTGTTACATGGAATTCTGTTAAAGAAAATATCTAATTTCCTTTAGTATATGCTTCCAGTATTAAGACTTGCTTAAGAATAAAGCATGCCTTTTGTGGATTGTTTAACCAAGTGTTGTAATTGCCTGGCTGTGTGTAATTCATTACGGCAGGAAGAGATTTAGAGCATTTTTTCTTCTTCTCAGAAAGCATAAAGTATATAATTGACCTAGAAATGACTTTGACTTGCTCTCAAGTGTGTGAGTTGTCATAGTGGTGCATTGGACAAATAGAACAGGATTTTCACTGCTCATTAGGCATTGTTTGCTCAGAACACAAAAAAATATTCTTCTACCATCTCAGTGAAGAGCATAACCAGGTCCTACAGCAGGTGGTACCACTGGATCCTAACACAAATCGGGGACACAAACCCCTTGGAAGCTGATGAACATCCATCTATGGAAAAACCCTGCAAGCCCAGTTGCACATGAGTTTGTGTTGACTGTGAATGGGCTAAACAAAGTTGAAAAATTATCTTTCTGAAAAGGTTAAATGTGTTGTAACCACTTAATCCCAGTATGAAAGACCCTGTAGAGGTACCTCATTTAGTCAAAACCTTGCAAAATATTGATAAAACTTTAAACACCCGTCTGCAACCACAAGATCTATTCTGCCTGTTGCCCTGTGACACTTCTGCTCTTCTTGGGATAAAATTTTAGAGGAATACAGGCTTTCAATTCCATAGTCTTCAGTGTGGAGGGAAGGAGGAAAAAAGTGAGAGATGCTTCTCTGATTTGTCTAAATCCAGAGGATGGCAATCCTGGGTAAATGTCAACAATGACAGGCAAAAGAAAGCAGAAAAAGCACAAGTATGTCATAGAAACATAGAATAGTCTAGGTTGGAAGGGACCTTTAAGATCATCATGAACCTAACACTGCCAAAACCACCACTAAACAATGTCCCTCAACACCACATCTACACATCTTTTAAATACCTCCAGGGATGGTGATTTTTTTTTTCAACCAACCCTGTGCAGCCTGTTCCAATGCTTGATAACCTTTTCCTTTAAGAGATTTTTCCTAATATCCATCCTAAATCTCCCTTGGCGCAACTTGAGGCTGTTTGCTCGTGTTCTATCACTTGTTACTTGGGAGAAGAGACCGGCCCCCCCCGCGCTACACCC
>VUYV01000006.1:4836365-4902801 GCA_008711295.1 Anarhynchus alexandrinus | reverse complement strand
TCCTCCCCAAGCCTGTAGCACTGCATGGGGTTGTTGTGACCCAAGTGCGGGACCTGGCACGTGGCCTTGTTGAACCTCATACCGTTGGCCTCGGCCCATCAATCCAGCCTGTCCAGGTCCCTCTGTAGAGCCTTCCTACCCTCAGGCAGGTCAATGCTCCCGCCCAACTTGGTGTTGTCTGCAAACTTACTGAGGGTGCACTCAATGTTCTTCTGGCTTAGCTTAAATGAGAATCTTAAGCTAATCAATTATTGTGCTAGAGTAACGGTTGGTGGCTGGCACTGGCTACTGCATTACCGTTTGTCCCATATCAGAAAAGGTCAGTCACTGTGAGGGGCAAGCAGCCCTCTGTGTACCCCTTCACATAGCACATATAGTAAGCAACAATGGACTTGCCGCGGGAAATGTGACTAACCTGTGGTCTTCTGAGGGGCACAAAATCAAGATGATGCAGTTCTTCAAAGAAAGGCTGATGACTTATGTTTAAATAGGTGTCAAGCTTTAGGTTACCAACTTCCTTGCTGTAGCTCAAAAAAGACAAAAGAGCAGAACCATTTCCACTGACAGCACTGCTACAAAATTCAATTTCCTGTAGGTACTTAAAGGGCTCAGTTACATAACAGAATTTCTATTATTTTATTCTGCATAAAATACAGCTTTGTGTTTCACAGAAGCCAGAGTTTTGTATGAGTGGGGTTTTTTTAAAAAAAACACCAATGAACAAGAAGGGAGGTGGAAAAGCAAGAGGCAAAGCAGCACAAAAGGGAGGGCAGAGAGAAATAAGGAAGAGCAATAAATGAAGAAATTGCTAGAGGGTGATTTGCCTTTAAGAATTAATGACTTTTTCTTCATCTCTGGTCATTCAGTCTTCCTCCAAAGGTGAGAAAGAATAACCCTCACGACATGCTAAAGCAGTACTGGTGAGAGGAAAATGGGAACCTTTTTTTTTTTTATTTCCCTGGGTTTTTTTTTTAAACCAAAGAGGAGGCTTGAATCTTGCAGACAGAAGACAACGTGGTGTCAAAAAGAGTACAGACTAAAAATGAAGAGTTGGAAGGCTCAATCTCAGGATGGAATCTGGCAGGTATAAACACAGATCTCAGAAACAGAGCCGTGTGATCAGCTCATCATCTTCCTTTGCCTCTCATCAAAAAGAATGTGACATGGACCTTGAAAATATCTGCATAGCCCAAAATTGATAGGAAAAAAGATGGTACCTTTGCAAACCAAGGAAATGTTCCATATCCTCTATGGGTCTTAATGCACAAGGTTCCCTGTGGAGAAAGAAGTGACTTTGAATCTATTTTTGACTGTTACTTTATACAAGGTTATTCAGAAGGGGCCAAAGACAGATTAGCTGCACAGTCATTGGTTCAGGGACAAGTGTGGGGACGAGAGGAAGAAATAGAAATAATAAAAAAAGAAGTCCTGAATTTTCTGGAAAATACAAGTAGCTGTATCATCCTTAGGGCTGGATTGGAATGAATTCAGTGTAATTTCATTTACGTGGACTAGAGACTATTTCTGACTTCTTTCTATGACTCCAGTCCCATTGAGTTTTTGCACCTAAATTTTTGGTTTGAAGCTTATAACTGTGTTGATAAACTAACTCATGCCATGACATGTTCACCTTAGTGTTGAACTAATAGCACGCTCTACGGTGACTTGTACCAACTGGCACTCTCAAAAAAATTCCTGTGTACAATTTGGAGGATTAGCACAGGCCAGAGGTTATTTCCCAAAAAGCAGTTTGAATATGATCATGTGTAGAAGAGTGGTATGGGGAAAGACTTTTATGGATAAGCCATGCTGTTTGGTCTCAGTTCTGGCCAGCATCTCCTTGCACTGCATGATTTACTGGAACAGAAATCACAGAGCAGCACTTAATGTATATTAAACAATTAAAATTACAATTAAAAAACAATTAAAAATCTGTATATTAAACAATAAGATCCTGATTTTGGTCTTCTGAATTAATGATGGGAAAGTCAGTGATGTAACCTGGTGTAAAACTGACAAATATTAGATTAGAATCAGGCTATGAATTCTTATAATTATCACTTGTCTACTTACTGAGTATAAGATAACTGCAACTAATTAGGAGCATAAAAGAAAAGAAAGATAAGTGTGTACAAACGTTAAAGCAGAGATTAAAAGTCTATTTATATGCTGTTATTTTTAGGATAGAATTTCTGTACAGAACATTGATAAAAACTATCTGTTGTAACCAGCAGATCTGACCTGCAGTTATCTGATCATATATCTGAAAAGATACAGTAAATAAATCCAATCAGAAAACAAAATGCCATAGCCCTGGAGACACAAATTGATAGTGCAACATACTACAGAAGCATTTGTATGTTATTTGAATCTACCCCTCAGCTTTGTGCTTTCAGATTATTAATTTAGTAGAGCACTAACATTTGAAAGAGGATGTGATGTGGAATTGCTTAAGAAATTGATTTAGATGCTTTGATATCTCCAGTGATCTAATAACAGGTAGTTCTAATGAAATAAATTGTTTATGTTTATGTGAGTTTATCCCATTAAGAAATACAGTTTTGAGTTGTTTGTTGGTTTTTTTACTACCAACTGATCATGTTAATGAGAGAAACAAACTCACAAACATAACAAAAACATTTCACCTTAAAGCAATAAGAACAAATAGCGATGCTGAAAACACTTTGGGAGTGATTTTTCTCTCATGCAAATGAAAGTGTGTTTCTGAAAGAAGTCCTGGATGCATTAAATAATCCTTGCAATATTTATATATGTATTAATAATACAAGGTCTAATATTGATATGTGAGGAAGTAACACCATTGATGTCAATGAAGTAAATCATACTAAAATTAGAGTAAGATGAATAAAAATGAGGCCTGAACTTACTAATTATGCAACACATGAAAGCTATAAATAAATCTAGACCCATGGAAACATCAGTTAGGTAAAGGCATATAGTGCATAAAGGCCAAACTCTAAGAATTATTCTGGATCTAATGTTTTCAGTGCAGAGTTTAAGCTACACTCCTATACTGGAACTATTCCGCCTTATGAAAAAACAAAGAAGTAATTAATAAATTATTCACATTGACTAATAACTAGGCCAAGAAGGAACTACAGCACTCTAGTCTGCAAAACAGGAGTAACAACATAGAACTGATTTCACTGCATGATTAGAAAAAATGTAGACTGAGTTTAGAAAAAGAACTGGTTGAAATAGAATCATAGAATTATAGAATGGTTTGGGTTGGAAGGGACCTTAAAGATCATCTAGTCCCAACCCCCCTGCCATGGGTAGGGACACCTCCCACCAGCCCAGGTTGCTCAAATCCCTGTCTAACCTGGCGTTGAACACCTCCAGGGATGGGGCAGCCACAGCTTCTCTGGGCAATTTGTTCCAGTGCCTCACCACCCTTACAGTGAATTTTTTTTTTCCTGATATCTATTCTAAATCTACCCTCTTCCAGTAGCCATTACGCCTCGTCCAATCACTACATGCCCTTGTAAAACGTCTCCAGCCTTCTTGTAGGCGCCCTTCAGATACTGGAAGGCTGCAATAATGTCTCCCCAGAGCCTTCTGTTCCAGGCTGAACAGCCCCAACTCTCTCAGCCTGTCTTCATAGGAGAGGTGCTCCAGCCCTCTGATTGTCTTCGTGGCCCTCTTCTGGACCTGCTCCAACAGGTCCGTGTCCTTATGTAGAGGGCTCCAGAGCTGGACGCGTATAAGTGATCTAAGAACTGTATTGACAGTATTGGCTATTGGCTGTATTGTACTGCAACAAAAGTCAGAAATTAGCAAACTAAATATTACAATCACGAGCTTGCTAGCCTTATATATTTTTTCCTCCGTCTGTCTCTCTGGAATTTATCCTCTTTAAACATTCTTATTCTACCATAAGTCTCTCAAACTGGAAAATCATTACAAAGACGTGTTAGTTTTAAAACAAAAATAATACACTGAGCTGTGAAGTCTTAGGTAAATAAGTTACAAATTGCCACAGTATGGATTGTCAAGTTATTTTAACTCCAGGAATGAGGCTTTGGATCCACTGGCGTTGAGTTCAGTGAGTAAGGACTTTATCTTACTCATCTCATTCATGTAAGTAGTCTATAGATTAGCCTGGAATTATTTATCTGAGTAGCATATCAGAGTCAGCTATTTATTTTCAGCTTGTCCTGTATTATTTGATTTCCAGCCAAGCATAAGTGGCCAGCTGTAACACATTTTCAAAATGAGGCACTTAATGAACATGTTTAGTGTTAATATAGTTATTTATGTGTTATCTCTCACTGTTTTATTGCAGATGATAGGAAAATAACACTGTATATTGTTGAAAAAGGGTAACTGGGACATGATGTTGTGTTTCTAGAAAACAATATTAAATTCAGCAAGTGGGAGTTATTGTGTTAGGAAAATGAACTCTTAAAAAGTATAGAAAAACTGGGAGGAAAAAAGCTGATAATTAAAGCTTCAAAGAGCCATCAAGTACAGTTTGGTGTCAGATATATGGAATTATACAAAACAAAATACCAACAAATAAAAGCACAAAGCAATAAAAAGAGAATTCTGCAATTCTAATTGTTTATTTATTTCATTTTATATAAGATAGAAAGCACACTTAGAATATATGCATCAACTCACACAAGACTGCAAAATAAAACATTAGGAACATCTGAATGCAAAAAAGGAATAATCAACATTCTTAAATTCAAAGTGCTATATTATGTGTAAACAAAAGCATATGAATGTGACTATAAAAGCAAGGTAATGCAGTTCTTCGTGAAAATATCTCAGCTTTGCACCGTGGAAACTCATCTCGCTGTAAAACTGCACTGAGGGCCTAAGAAAAGAGTAGCCAAATTGTGTTTGTTTTACTCCAGTAAGCAGTCTTATTTAAACAAGACAGATGTAGTAAGTCAAAAGTATCTTTTTAAAGCCATCAAAAGGATAAGCTATATTTGAATATATAAGCATATATATTTGAATATAGCTTTTCATTATTGTACGGTCAAAATAATTTCTGCTCCTGATGCACTTTTTCTTTTTGTTCGAGTTGCTGCTAAAGCAACTTCCACAAATAAAATATATCTACTCTTAGGGTCATTTTATTAGATGTTTTCTCCAGCAGTTTAGACTGGATATGCAAACAGTCCCTGCATGCTGAGTCTCTGGCTGTATTAGCTCAAATTCAGAAGCCCTCGCTCAGGCTCTACAGCATGTTTGACCTGTTCCCAGCTCAGAGAGTGTGCAGAAACATCCTTTGTTTACCTGCAGTGTGCTCTATGATTGTATCCTGAATAATTCTTTTCATTATTTATGACGGGCAGAACTCATTTTGTGTGTTCTTTTGAACCTTAAAGAAGCAAACTGAAGAAGAACAGGGTGCTGAAAATGGAAAAGGTAGAAAGTGGGCGAGGCGGGCTGTGTATTGCTAGGATGACAAAACTGAAAATAGACTTTGCTTTGGAAACATAGATCAGAGAATATCAAAAGCCACCAGAGGAAGTGATGGAGAGATAACCTTTTGGTTTCTGGAAGACTAATTTCAGTGTGATTTAGGGAGGTGATAATATTTGCTGACATCATGTGGTCGCTTTCATCTTGCAATTGTTTCAATTGAGATGTTATAGTGATATTCTAAATTAAAAGCTATTTTTTTGTGAAGCAAGAGGAAATTTAATCAATATAGATTAATTTGGAGCAGCTGCTATTTACTTAGTAGGAACTGTTTCATCACTGAAGAATTTTAAATCCAGCTTTTATAACATAACCTGCGGTACATTTGAATATATTCCCTCGGTCTCTGCAGTGCTGTAATTCTGCTAAGCTCAATGAAATTTATCTTGTACAAGACAATATGCTGTAGATCTTCACTTGTTTATTTCTCAGAACCTTCTTTTTTGTTGAAACACAGGTCATGTAAAACCATTAAACCTTCCCATACAGGTAAGAAAGATGAAATGTGGAGAATGCTGCGCACCGCTCTCGATGAATCAGGAGAGGTGCTTCTGTCGTTATGATTCACTAGAAAGATTCAGTGTTCAGTAGCCTTCACCCCCACTTCTCCGGGTGGGGTTTGCATATAATGTACAAACACTGTATTCAGTCAAGGCTACATGAAGGTCCTCCCCCTCCTAATACACTTTACAGAGATATGAAATTTGAAATAATACGCATCATCTAATGTTGTTCATGAACCAGTAAATTTTAACAGATTTTTTTTATATAGTGGGGAGCCTACAAAGATGAAAGATGCCTACAACTGAGGTATACAAGGCATTTGGGCATCTTGTTTCCATTCAAAATATATTTTATAGAGGTTCCTAAGTGCCTCTGTGGAAATGTGTGCAAGTGCATAGCTCCCATTTAATTCAACGGCACCTGGTTGATTTCCAAAACCTACTAAGCATCTTAGAATCACAGAGACAGTATTTTATACTCTTTGTTGTAGTCAAAAATCAGAATGGTAATACAGAGGTAAACCTTAATCTAGTTTTATGTATGATGGTGCTGGGCTGTCTCTCTAACTCATAGGAAGAGTTAAATAGTCCAAATGCTATAAATTCTATCAATGACAGTGCTTACTTTGCCAGTGGAATGGAGTAACAATTATGAGATATTAAGCCTACCCTGACCACAGTGGTACGTGTCTCTGTCGCTCTCTGTATTTCATTTCCTATCCATGATGGGTTTCTGCTGTGGCAGTTCTTGTGCTACTGAGCGGCTGTTATCAGGATGGCTCTTTTCTGGCTATCAAGCAAAGTAGTTTCGGAGAATATGGATGACGATTAGTTTCAATATAGGTGTAAATCAGAAGCAAATTCATATACAGTTATAAATCAGAATTATGTACGTTGTCCTCTGAGAATTTACACTTCAGAAAAACTGTTGTAAGAAGCAGCATCAGGATCATGTGCTCTGATTTCCCACTATACATAAAATTGTTGCTGTAGATAGTATTCACAGAGCTGGGAAGGAGCAAAGGTGTGGCTTGTCATTATGAGTCTGCCTTCTACACTGTCACACGTCTCATAGCGGTCAAAAGGTGCACTTTATGTGAGTATGAATGGCAGAAATGGATCCATAGTGAATGGCATATGATTATTCCAGGTTAAGTAGAAATGAACAACATACAAATTTAGGAATAAAATATGAAAAGAAGTGGTGGTATTTCAGAGTATTCTGTAAATTACTGTGCAACTGTTTTTTCTCGCTGTGTGGCTCTTTTCATGCTTCCTTATCTTCTTTTTAACCCCATAACTCTAACTTTGGTTGAAGAGCAATAGATCTTTATTTTTCCTACCTGCTCATTTGCTCCAAACTTGTGGTTCTCCAGTACGAACAACTTTGGTACGATTACGAAGTGACAACACAAGAAATTAAACATTTATATTTTACTTATCTAGATGGAGATTCTTTGGATAAATAGAAATTGAATAACCTTCCCGACTTGAAAAAATGAAGAACACAAAGTCAAATTATTCAGGCAAAGATGTTTGCTTTCCTAATACATACCCCGGTTGAGAATGTAGATTTTGGCTTACCTTTTAGGATCTGCTGAGTCAACTAGATTCTTTGATAAAAGTATTAAATATCACCTTCAGATAAGGGATATTGGGCTTACCTCAAGCTGCAAATATTCTTAAATTAACCCAGAAGTTAATCTTGGTCACATGTAACATTTTGTTTACCAAGATGATGGATCTTACTCTTGCAGCAGCTTCATTTGTAGCTGACACTTTTACCACTGAAAAATGGGTTCCCCTTTAGAAAAAAAATCAACTTTTAACAATTAAAATTGGTATGCCAGTGGTTTGTTACACATCTAGAATTCCTGCACAGAGAAAATTTGTGCTTATATTGAGATACTTACATAGAGCTATCACCAAATTAGTATTAGTATTCTGCATTGTAGGTATAAAGCAATTTGTTTATTACACAGAATTTTTAAGATGTTTGAAAGTGAACAATTTAATAATTTAACAATTTAAGGAATAACTGAGCTTAAAAGGGGGGGCAGAGTTCCTGCTTACTTCAGACCATCCATTAGTACTTTGGATGCTTGTGATTGCACAGGTGGTGTGTGTGATTGCATTATATTTAATATTAGACAGATTAATGTATTATGGCCAAACGTCATAAAGTCTTCTTTCTGACCTTCCCTAGAGCACTAGTAGCAAATTTTATCTAGTTACTTCTCATTCACAATAACTAGATGACTGTGAATTCTGGTAGCTCAGCAGAACTCCGCTTGATATCTTACTAAACACCCGTATTTTTTCTGTAGTGGCAATTTGAATATCAAAACAACCCTTCAAAGTAGATTAAGAAACAATTCGACTTCATAGTATTAATAGGCATGAAATTGGATAATTTGGATTTAATTACATTCCTAAGTTTTCTTTCACAGTTTATAATTCAAAAAACACCTGTTTAGATTAAAATTCAGTACTTTTTTTAGTTCAAAACGTTACTCATATCTTTCTTTAAAAAAAAAAAAATTAAAGGAAAACCAAGGATGTAGTTGTTTGGGATGTTTAGGGAGAGTTTGAAGATATGGAAAATGGTTTGGACAAAACCAATTTATTGCAGCTGTGGAAGTATAAGATCCACTTTACTACAAATGCAATCTGTGGAAGAATATTGGCTAGCAGTAGATGGGCATGAAATTTCCAACTGAAGCAGACAGGGGAAAGTCATTTTATGTATCTCCCTTATGTGTATGTGTAATGTTATGACCATTTTAGACTTAGCTTTACAATTTAGTTATTATAAAGTAAGTAAGAAGCTGAGCAAGTATTTGCTCATACAGAGGAAAGCAACTTATGCCAGGAAGATGGGAAAATGGACCAGCTTTTTTTCTTGTGGCAATATATCTGTTAAAAAGTTGTGATTTAACTGCATTTCAGTGCTACGATCCTAGGGGCACTCAGTCAAGAGTACACTGAATATAATCCCTAATTTCTTATTATGATCTCAGACAGTGGGATTGTTCTGCTTTATTGTTCCTGCAGCACCTACAGAGAGCTGAGGGTGAGTCAAGGCACAGTATGACTTTTAATTTGTTTTAATTATTCGAGTAGGTGGGTAAAATTCAGAGGGCAAATAATGACAATATGAACTTTCAGTAGAGCTGGATAGAAAATAAAAAGATGGTAAAAAGACAGTTGAAGTTTATGAAATCCTAAGTAGTGTCTGTAAAATCAACATCCTTTACCACTGTAACCAGAACAAGGGATGAGGGTACAAATTGAAGTTAAAGAAAAACAATTTCAGAACGTATAAGGCATGCCTCGTTCACTCTGGCTATAATGCATACTTTGAATGGCATAGTGGGTAAAGATGATGGAACAAATGTTGCAGTCATTCAGGAAGCAATTAGATACCATCCTAGGGGAACATATGTATTATGAAGGCCAATCCTCTTTAGGCCGAATGGCCTTTTCTCATATTCAAGATGTTTTATTCACACTGTTGTTTTTTCCACAGAACATACTCCATTGCTTTGCTCTGACATACAAAAACCCAGTAAATATAAGATAAAATTATGGGGTTTTTTTCGTGATTTTTAGAAAAGCTTTATTATATTATTTTTCTTTATAGTGCTTTTTATTAACTTGTCCAGATACATGATTCAAAAACTGCAATTCTTGATAGAATTATATTAAATAAAGGAATATACAGTGAATAAGATTGTCATCCCTTTGGGACAGTTGATACCATGTACTGTCTCTATGCTGTTTGTTCCTTGTCAGAAGGGATCCATAAGAGATTTTACCCTGAGAACTGATGCTTGACAATACCAACCCTAAAACTAAATCTTTCAGTTTAGAGTAGAAAGCTTACTGCAGCTTCTGAGATAACTACTTATAGCAATTCGTAGATGGTTGGCAAGGTTTTTTAAATATTTTATTTTGTTTTATTTTTAGGATGTTCATCTATTTCATTTGGATATATTGTCAAAGAAGTAAAAAATACATTTTACCATCTGAATTCGTTCTTGGAGCTAGATGAGTTTAGATTTTAAAAAAAGAAAAGCAAGAGATTACAACAAAACTTTAGTCTTCTAATGACCTTCCTTCATAGCTGCTCCAACAGTCCAAAAGTTAGGTAGGGAGGTTAGATAGCTTAGGAATTTTTTTTTAGAAATCTGTTTTATTATCGAAGGTGATTTGGTTACTCTATCTCACCATCTTTTGTTCATGACTTTGATCATGCTGTTATTCTTTGCAGAAGTGGTAAGTGGGTTCTCCTCTCCTGTCCTATCCCTCTAGTGTTTTCAAATTATATGTTTCTGTTCCATGTTTTTTAATGATCCTATTACTTATAGCTAAAATGATCTCTAGAATCATTCCTAAAGGACTCCTTAGAGTTTGTATACATCACATTTTACTCTGTATATATACATCTTATTAAACCCACTACTATGCTTTTAGACATTGTAGGAGCTCTGTCATATTCAGGAGATACTAATGATCTTAAAAAACCCAGACTATGTTTAAAGTAGCTTCATGCAGGATTTTTTTCAATTTTGCTGTGTCACAAATATGCCAGTGCAATATGACTTTTATGCCTCTTAATTTGAAATTATGTCAACCACAAAAATTATTAGACTGCAATTTCTGGGAACTCCAGGCTTCTACATTCTCATAGCGATTGCAGTTACACTAGTTTTGCAACACTACAATAATACTCGTATCAGCTGAGTTTCTCCAACCTAACTACACACACCTGCTCAAATCCATATAACCCTGATGGGGGGAGAATGCAAGGGAAATATACTCTGCAGCTACAGTACAGGCAAGTAAGTTTTCACTGTTCTGTTTTCAGGTACTTATTCTGATCTGGAAAATGAGCTCTTTTTTCCGTTTAAAATTAATTAAAAAATATTCTGCTGGAGAAAGCCTGATTTATAAGAAAATGAGTGTTTCCCCAGCTTTTAGGACTGTGATTTCATCGAGCCGTATTTGTTTAAGAGGACTTTTGAAGTCTGTGTGACAGTTCTCTGTCAGGGCTGAATAACCAGGATCAGAATCCCGCTGTGTTTATGCAATCCTCTCACAGTGCAGGATAGACTAGAAGAAAACAGAAAGCTAATTTTTGGATTTGCTTTTGTCTTTTAAACCAGAACATTTCCAGCTGGGTGCCCTTAGTAAGTTAGGATGCATGTTTTGTTTTCTGTCCTTTTCTGGATTAACAAATTTTGAAAATTTCACTAATTGGGATCAAGAGGGATAAAGAGGCGGGTGAAGAAGGATAAATAATGGGATTTATGGATTGAACTTATTTGATACTTCACATCTTTGAAAATATTTTTTTCAAAAAGAAGCAATTCTAAGTATTTGTTGGGTGACAGATATTTTGAAACCTTATGAGAGTTTTGCATATATGCTTCATACAGTAAAGTTAGATTTTACTTTTTTAAAAAACAATGCTTAAATATGTTATTTAGCTACATATTCTAACTAAGTAATCTTTGGCACTGATTTTGCTAAGTGCATAAAAATGCTATTTACGTTATACTATAGACTTAAGAAATTCAATTTTGGACCATTAAAGATATATATCTATATTAGCCCCTCTTGAGAATCATCCTATTCTTATGAGATACAGTGAGTCTTGTCACTGCTTAACTAGGAAGTAAAGCTCTGTGTATCAGTATGAAGTGTCTAATGAAATTAGAAACATCTGTTCTTGCAGCTTGTTGCTCCTCCCTTGAGGGGAGAAAGGGAGCAGGATGAATGAAAGAACAAAGAAAATGCAGAGCAGAACAGATTTTGGAGGGAACAGAGTTCTCTCTGAAGCCTCTTGCTTTCATTCGACTTGTCCTCCAGCCAAAACTCTTCCCTGCAAGAGGAGAGCAGAGAAAGAAAAGATTATAAATGGTCCCACAGCAGAAGCAGTCCTTGAAAGGCCTTTTGCTGATGTGCTGATTTGTCCATGGAAGTTTGCTGTGGCCTGCTGTGAGGGAAATTTCATTGCTCAGGCACTGACTGCTGTTTTACCTTCTACAGAGAGTTGCACTGAGCTTCCTGCTGAGTTGACAGGCATTTTCTTATTCTTCATTTGCTGCTGTTTCTGAGACATCCAAATCAGGCCTCTCTCGTGTAATAATAGCTGCTTCTGTGAGTACTGCATGATCTGCACCTACTGTCTGTGACTAGCTAGCTTCACTTGAGTGGAGAGAAGGTATTGATAATAGCAGACAATTTTATACAAGCAAGTAACTTGAAACAGCTCCGACATTGGGGTCTTTCTTTGGCTGAGTACTGGTAACACTTGGAGTATATGTTGCTTATATTGGGGTTTTTTATTATCATTATTTTGATTTTTTTACATTGCATAAAAGCTTCCATCGTCTGCCGGGCTCTTACATCAGTACTGTTATACTTAAAAGTTTCTCAAGAACAATAGTTGTAGAAGCACTTTTGGGGGAATCTGTGGGGCACAGCCCTAAGCCCAAGTACATGGCTATGCAAGACGTAGTCTGTCTGGCTAAAGTAGTTGATATTCACATCTTATAAAACATTCTTCTTTGAAAGTTTTCTTTCATCGTTTCTTTTAAATTTGTTATGGTTTATAGAATCATAGAATTCCCGAGGTTGGAGGGACCTTTAAGATCACCAAGTCCAACCATTAACCTAACCTGACAAAACCACGTCCCTAAGTACCACGTCTACCCTGTTTTTAAACACCTCCAGGGATGGCGAATCCACCACCTCCCTGGGCAGCCTATTCCAATGCTTAATAACCCTTTCAGTGAAAAATTTATTCCTAATATCCAAGGTTTGAGTGGTTCCTACTTCTTCTGCTTGGAATTCTGATTGTACAGTAAATGTCCTGACTGATTCATTAAACCCTTCCCTCTTACTAGATCAAGTATAGTTTTGAAAACACTGTGGGGTTTTTTTTTAAAGAAGATTAATAGCCAGTGATGTCCCCAAAAAATCTGAAGCCCCAGAGAAATCTCTTCACTAATTACACTGATGGTCATCAATGTTTAGTATATGATGCTGCCATGTTTCCTTGTACTGATTAACAAATACTGTTTAGTGAAAGGGGATTTACAAATTAATTTACTGTGCTGAATAAGAAGCTACAATTGAGTAAACACTCTAGAACTCCTTTAAAAATGTCATCTATATTAAATGTAAATAGTACAGTTCATTGTACATTATACATGGAAATGTGACTGAATCATCAAGCGCACTTTTACAACTGGCCTATAAAGCAAAACGTTTGATTTTCAGAAATTCTTATTACTGCAATGTAACAAAATAGTTCAAATCAAATTCCTCAAATAACTGTAGAAAACAGCTGCTTTCACGAGGTATTTCCCCCTTATTTAGCATAACTTCAAATACTATTTATTAGCCAATTTTACAATTCATGTGGTTATTTGAAAAACAGGAAACAAGCAGTAAATTTAGCTGGGCAAAAGTTCTATTTGTGAGGAAAAACAGGAGCTCTGGAGCGATGCAGATTGATTTCGGTGGAGGAGGAGTAAAAGGGAATGATCAGACTGAATTTGTTAGCGTTAAACGTGGGATCAATGTCTTGTGAGTCTGCATATGATCAAATTTCAGGGACAATTGAGTAGGAAAAAGTGTTGATACGTCTGCTGACTTAAGAAAGTGGCTGAAAGGGTAAAAGGAAGCAATGTGTAATGGAGAGCTATGATTAACAAAACACATGAGGGAATCAAATGAATACTAAGAAGGAGAGAAGCTAGTGTGGAGAAAAAGAGAGATAGAGAAAGCCGAGGCAGGGCTTTATATCTGTCAAAATCAAGTTCTGTCAAAATACAGAGCCCTTGTCCACACTACCTGCACAGGTAGTGGAGGAAACTGCACAGGGCACAGGGAGGAAATTTGGTTAGAAATGGGAAAACTTTTGAGTTTGGTAAAACTAAAAAAAAAAACTTGGGTACTTCTGTAAATTTCATTTTGTATAATATTTTGCCCTGTCACACTTGGTCACTCCAGAGCTGAATGTCTCCTCGATCTGTGGGTAAGGTTTTGATAGATTTGTTATTTTCTGTTTGCAGGGAAAAAGGGAAAGTTGGCCTCAAATCCAATAGCTTATTCTAACCACATAATGTTCCTTTTCAAACAAGGTTTCACACTGCTGTTTTGAGGTTGGTTTTCTTTTTTATTTTTTTGATCCGTTGGTTGCTTTTGGTGTTTCTTTGGGTTCTCCCTCCCCTGTGAGGTCTTCCTCCCCAGGTACATTTCGTAGCAGCTTAGTCTAAAGAAAATCAGAGGCTAAATCCCTTCCTTTCTCAAGCTGTTTTCTAAATGAAAACAGAAAGTCCCCCTTTCCTCCTTGTTTGCCTCCACATCATTATTGCATGGTTTTTTTCTTCCATAATTACCACACCACTGTACAAAAGAGCCATTAGGACACCACAGCACAAGTGGAAATGAGAGCCCCTGAGGACTATGGAGCAGCCTCTGGTACTCAGTGAATATTCACAGTGCATTGCAATAAGCAGCACAGGTGTTTCTAAAACTCTGAAACTGTCAGAATTATTCTATGTTTAATTGCCCTCAGACTCTCCTATCCATCTGTTTAGCTGGTTTGGATCAGATCAGTGGGTAAAACAAAAGATATTGATAGGCTACTGCTAATGGGTCTTGAACACTTCCCTTCCCCACGCTCCCCCCTCCCCCCTTCCCCTTAGGTCTGTTTATATAATTATATTTTAGTTATAGTTCCAATCTTGTGTTGATTCCATTGCTACCAGAAAGTGTACAGAGCAAGTTTTTTGGCAAAGGAAGGATGGGAGAGGATAAATCTTGGCCTTTTGTTTTCCTGAGCAAAAATTCCTACTGAATCACATCTTTGCTGTTCTGAAAGTCCAAATCAGCATTGCAAATTTCAGTGTATAATTTCTAAAGTTTTACAAGTGAGAAAGTGTTAGCATGAATTCATAGTTTTCAATGTATCTGTGCCATGTCGACTATTTAGAAACTGTCTGTGTTTTTAAAGAAACAAATTACACATAATCTAATCCTACATACCAGTATTTTCTTGGTATCCTGCTATTTCATTTGGATCTAAGAAAAGTTTGTAAAGACTATCTCTGTAAAAATATAGTTCTAGTCACTTGTTTTGCTTCTTGAATAGTTCTATTAAAATTTGCATCTAGATTTCCAGAATATACTTGTTCTTCTGTCAGTCATGTTTCCAGCGGCAGCTTGGGAAATTTATTATTTTATGTGTTGAGTGTATCTTCAACACAGGTAATGCTGTTTTCGTTGTAAATATAAACTTCTTCTTAAATAGCAGATGTATAAATGTTGGGAAAATTTTTAATATAAGCTATAAATATTTCAGGCTGCAGCTGCATAGAATTTACACCGAACCTAGCGCTCTGGTATCGAAGTGTTTATTGAACCTGAGTTAGCTCCTTCTAGTGAATTGAAAGGAATCTGTGCTGTATTGAAGACTGCATTATTCCTTTGGGGAGTGAGGGTAGCATTTTGGTCTATGAGCCTGGACAGAAAGTGAAGCACACTTGCAGCCTTCTGCAGTTTGTCGATGTATCTGCATTGTGTGTTTCTTCAAATGTGTATGCGCAGTTGTCCGATTAACACTTCGGTAAGCTGTGCCTTAGTTTATGCTGACAATTGCTGCAGTGGAGGTTAGATCATTTCTGGTTTGCTGAACTGGACTATAGTTCAGTCAGATCCTGCAGCTGATAATTAGCAAAAAACCCAAGAAACAGCTGATCCTTAGAAAGGAGCACAGCAAAACCTCTGTATTGTCTGTGCCTACCCAGAAGCCTTGAGTAAAACTTCCCATTTGTTTATAGCACCAAAATCCTACAGCCTCTGTGTTTTTAAATATCTTATTAGAAAGCTGCATTTGAAAAAGGCTAAGAGATTTTCTTCTGTAACATGCACACACACTTCTGTATGCAAATATGCTGCAGTATTGCTAGAAAAATTAGTCAGAGACTGTATCATCAAAAAAGTTTGTGGAAACAGTAACAGACCTTTATCACAAACGCCATCCTTGAGCCACCATGAAACTCTCCCTTCATCCGCTCATACAATCAAATTGAGTTTATGAAAAACAAACTAGCATGTGATAATGGCCATGGGATTGTTTATGTAGCACACCGAAGTAGGCTGTTCACACGCTTCTGTCTGTCTACTATTGACTTTCAGCTTAGGAAGGAGACATGACAAGAATGCTTCTATCTTTCTTATTTAGCTTTTTGAACTTTGAAAAAGTCAATAGCTTTACATTCTGCACTTAGCTGAAGTACTTTCTGCAAAACCTGTTTTCAATGTGTGTTGACAACAACCTTGTCATTCTCACCTTTAGAAGATGCACCTCCCAGGTTCCAGAAGACAGTAAAATTTCTCAGCAGTTTATCAAGCAATGATTTACATTAGTGAAAACTGAACGGTGGCCCCATCAGACCTACCTCAACATTCACTGCAGCCATAGAAATGCCATTATTTAGTGCTTGAAGTAACCAAGCAACTAAGTTTTTAGGTCATAGTAATGATATCCAATTTCAGGAAGACTGAACAGCTTTCATTTTAACTCACTAAATTGGTAAGGAACAAAATTCAAACATGAAAATAGGAAGCACTTCATACACATACACACAAACTTGCATGCAGAGAGTGGGTCAGCATTGTGAATGCAAATGCCCCCCACACCCTGTGTTCTAAAAGTGTAGAGAAGAATCAGAAAAAAAAAAAGACAAAACTCCCCAACAACCACAAAAAACTTCCAGAACTGGAACCCATTATAATGAAGTAAAGGAATGCAATACAGGATTTCAGCCTCCTGGAACTAGAAGTAAATAGTTACATAAAAAAAAAAAAAAAAAAAAAAAAAAAGTGTTAGCTTCATGCTGAAAAACGTGGTCTTCCCAGTTCACACATGAGAAGTGCCAGGACAATAAATACCTCAGAGATTCTAGTCTTGTTTGTGGGTAGTAACAGGAGAGCGGTGAGGTAGAGCCACACAGTGTTGTTATACCAGTTTTTAAGTAAACAAATGTAATGTTTAAAAAGTTATTATTAGGAGTAATTCCAACAATTATCTAAAGAAAAGTGAAAAAAAACCAGTGTTTGAGTAGCAAAGGAGCAGAGATCCAAACAACCTCAAAATGCTCCCAGGGAAATGAGATGAAATATCTTGGAGAACAGAACGACCCCTGATTTGTCACTCTGCTTGAGGGTGTACTTTAGCTTTTGAGGTTTAATGGCAAGCAGATTGGCAGCTCTCCTGAACATGCAGAACACTGCTAAAAATACAGAACAGGCACAAGGAAATGTGAACTGGGAACAAGGAGTGTGGGAGAGGGAGCAATTTTCTGATCCCTGGTATTAACTGGCACTCACTCGCGACAAAATGCAAGAATAAAGCACAGGTAGAAACCATGAGTTCATGACATAAGGTTGTAGTTTTGAATAAATTTGTAGCTAGTGTTCACTTTCAGAAAATTGTCCTTCTATATCGCAAACTGGTTACTCTTTAATTTTTTTTTTTTTCCTCTTTGTGTGGCTTTTATTCTAGGAGAGATAACGGTGCATGTTCACATTTGTTCTATGAACAGCTTCTCAGTCTGCTGAATTAGTGAAGAACACTAATGATGATAACACCACTCATCTGCCTCTCATTTTCTATCTTGCTGAGGTAGTATATGTCTTCGTTTTGCTATGTAGAAAAGAATAGGACCTCCTATACTGTGTTTCAAAGCCCTAGAATGGAACTAGCTTTCTGGAAAGAAATGGAATTAACACGTCTCTAAGTTACTTTTACTTTATCTTTGGCCCAGAGTACCCGTGGAGGAAAGCCCTTCAGTACTTTCTTCCTATATGATATTGTTTGAAATGTGGTAGCCTTCTTTTTATAAAGCAGTGTTGTAAGTGCTAGATCAATAGCCCTCCAACATAACCAACTCTATTTCTATACAAAAATAGTAAACAGCTGTCTTTGATTACAACTCCAAAATTTGGTAGAATGGTAAAGTGAAAACTCTCCTCTTGACTGTCTTCCCTATGGTAAATAAGATGGATTGTAAGATACTGTTAAACCTTGCCTAGACTATATTCATCCGATCAACCAAACCTGACAGAGAGTGGAAGGTCAATATTCTTTGGTATTTTTGTTCCATGATTATTTTTTTTTCCTGTCCTCAAAGAAAATTGCTTCCTTTCGAAGAGATGTCTAGACCAGTAGTAGCTCTGTGTCCCCCAGTCATTACCTGCTAAACTTGTCTGTTAGGCATGAATCCTGACACCTTTGAATCATCTAATTTTAGAGCACTTTTTTAATAACCATCACTCTTTCTCAAAGAGTACTTTTATGACATTAGAAATATCTTAATCCTCCTTCAATAACAGAATGGAAGAGGAAAATTGCCACAGCTATCATTATTGGAAGAAATAGCATTATATTGAAAGGATAAAATGGACTTATTCTCTCTAGCTTGAAAACCACTTACAGGATATATTTTCTGACACGGTCTCTGTGACTGCTTGAGTCGCTATCTCAAATGCAGCGTCTTACTTAAGACTAGGTCCCTTATTAATTGTCTCATTTGTTTTATTTTTACTTCCTGCATATTTCAAAGGATTCATACCTATAAAGGACTGTGAAAAGTCTGGAAATTAAGCCTGGAATTATACAATTAACATTGTATGACCATGGTAGGATTTATACAGAAGGCAATTTATTTTTAACATTCAAGTGTTCCAAAAGCTTGTGTTTAAAATAGCTTCACAAATCCAGTTTGTTCCACAGCAGATGTCCAACAGATCTAGATTATTCACCTAATACAAACCATCTAAACTGTAGTTTGAGATGGTTGTTTAAGCGCTCTCTCAATATCTAATGCAGACCTATGGACAACATCCAGAAGATGATTCATCCCAAAGTATCCTAAATTGAGAATCTAAGGGAGAGAGGAAAAAGTAGCTTCTAGAGATGTTAGTGTCTCTTCAGTAAATACAGAAAAGTCCTACAAATGCCTAAAAATAGACCTCTAATGGTTAGTTGACTAAGATTGGGTAAGATGCCCTAAAGGACTAGCAAATCCAATAATCAGCACCTCAAAGTGACAAACAACTGTGCCCATCCAGCTATTGGTTGCCTTCCGCTGGGGTCAGGCAAATTTGATTAATTATAATTAATTCAATAAGAGACTGAGTCCTGCGGCTCATTAATAATTTCAGAGCCTGCAGGATAACATGCTTACTGTGCTCAGTACTGCCTGTCCCCATGCTATATATTTAAAACCACTCCTGTCAAAGGTTTATCATTGAAGAGAATAAACAGTTTTCCTTCCGGGAGGTGGTATGGTGTGAGATTCTAATTATTGCTTTTAACTGTGCTGTTGGGGTAGCTGGCTTCTAACTTTATGAGAACTCCTTAAGGCTAAAATATTTTGCAATACTTGTGGGTTGTTTTAAATTAACACCCTTTACATCTTAAATGGTGTGAAGCAGCACTCATGGAAGAACTTCATGTATTATTCAACTTTTTTGCATTGTATCAAACTCTTTTAAATCCGATGCTAAATTTTACATGAGTATTGATCATAACTTGATATCATCCATTATAAATAACCTTTTTGTTTGTTCAAACTCCTTGTGCAGAGCTATGGAGATGAGTAGAAATGGACATTTAATTAGGTTTAGTAATTTTTCTTATTGTTTGAAAGGGATATAGGAAGTGTTCATTTGCCTACAGTCTCTTTTGATGTTGGAAAAGAATATCAGATCATCAGTCTCCAGGCCAGTTCCCAAGATGAAAAGATTATATCCCATTCTATAAAGACATTATTTTACATTTGTAGAAGTAAAAGGGAAAACAAACACTCCATTGAAAGTTCAAGTTGTTAAATTTTTGATGTTTATTTGTCTAATTTGTTTTACTTTACAAACTTTATGTTCTTATCTCTTTGGTAATTAATACATGTTAAAATGTGTTAGAGTTCATTAGTTTACCTTTGATAGTTCAAAAAATATAAGTGAAATATGACCTACAAAAATATCCACTCAGACATTACTGTTTTGGAAAAATCCATGATTCTTCCTTGATAGTAAGTGAAAGACACTAATTTATAATCAGTAAATTTTTGCAGAATAAGACTAACAAACCCATTCTGCAGAAAACTGAAGTCCTGTCACAGCAGAGAGTAGTTTTTAAGTAGTGAAGACAAAAAAGCAGTGAAACAATAAAGCTAAGTCAAAAAAGACTAAAATATTCCTTGGCTTTCAATGAACTTTGGAGGAAATCATAATCCTAAAGCTCATCTAATTTTAGAAATGAAGGTATCTTGTATCAGAGGCATTATAAGGCATCATAAGGCTCTGGGCCTTATGTTTTCTCTATTTGCATTTGACTGTCAGATGAAACAAATCTAAGTATGGTTTATAAAATATCAGGCAATTCAAACAGGAAGAACTCTAACGAAAGAGGTTATATTTTCAAGAATAAAGTATTAGGAGAAAGTTAAATCAATTCAGAAATGAAAAAACAAACAAACAAACAAAAAAACCCCACAACAAAACAAACCCAAAACCTACATAGGAATCGGCACATTTGCAACCCCTCCACAGGGTTTTCAATTTCCTGTGTTCAGTATGTCACCTTTTAAAAATGATAACAGGATTCAGCTTCTGAAAAATATACATGCATCTTATCTGTTGTTTTCTTAAGGCAATCACCAGAATTGAGAAATGTGTTTAAAAAAAGTCATAGACTGTGGTTTTAGTTGGTTGGTAACTTGAGGCAACAGGAAAATATTCTGTTCTTGCTGAATTGTTTATGAGAAGTGATTTTTTTTGGTTTTTTTTTTTTTCCTTTGGCTTTTGAAAAGCGTAGAAACTCTGTTTACCTAATGATTTCTTGTAGCTACTAGACTGTGGACTAATTTTTAATAAACTAATGACTCCTTATACAAGTCTGCTATGAATTTTCAAGTGCAAGACTTAACGGTCTACCACAGTTAATGGAATTCTGTATTTCAGAAGTCTCATGTGTTGCTCATAAGGGTATGTTTCTAATTTCTGCCTGCACACCGAATTTATCCCCATATCCTTCTCTTGAAATGTGTTCAGGATACTATGAACTTGTGCTTGATTTTTTTCAATATTTTCAAATTTATGTGCGGAACAGAGCATCTCGGACTGTCTTAGCAGAGTCTATTCCCTTTCTGCTTCCCTCTTCAGTCTTGAGATAAGAATGCTGATCAGCTACCTTTATCCTCTCTGTAAACGCTATACATACTATTTATGGCAACAGTATTTTGCTTGCTTTTCTTTGGATGCAAAAGTATTTTTCAACTCAGAAGGAAGGCATGTGTGTGAGCAGGTACAGCGCACAAACCTTTCATGCTTTCTTTTTTTTTTTTTTAATTGAAAGATGCAAGTTTGACTTCTTCCTGGCAGAGGTGAGAATTGAAACTCAGTTCAAACTCCAAGTCAACTGGAAGACAATCACTGTTTTCAGCAAAGTCAGACCCAAAAAATGTAGCTGTAGTGCACACTCTGCCATTTGGCCCATCATTGGGTTAGGAGCAACAATGCCAAGCTGACTGTATCTTGAAAGGATTTGGCATAAACGAAGAAGCGAAGTGCTTACCAGACTGAGATGTGTATAGTTATGTGTGGGAGCAGAACTGCAGTTTCCTAGGCAAATGGCTTATGAACTTGAGGTGTCTAGAGAGCTAATGTGCTGCTGAACACGGTTTTAAGGATTACAATTAAAATACCTAAAAGCAAACTAAGTCACACTTCAAATGCTTTAAGGTCCTTTATGACATCTTTTCCCCACATGGTGAGTTTGGGGAGGAGCAAGAAATTCAGTTTGGTTCTTTCACAACCTACGTTATCTTCTCAGTGTTAAAGCCCATAAAGCAGAATAAGTCTAATATATTTTTGTTGAATAATTTTGTGTAAGGATGAGTTGTCATGATTTCTGTGAATATTTCACAAACAGAAGAAATACTTTTTACAAACTGTCAGTCCATTTCAACTTTGTGAAATCCCTGGCACATGTAGCAAAAGCAACAGAACTACATTTGTCTACATGTTGTGGATTTTTCACTATTACAGTTGCTATGTGTATTGTTCAAGGGTAGCAAGCCAGGGTGACTTTGGCTTGCTGCAGTGGGTGGTATTTAGGACTATACCAGCATACAGAATTCCAGCTGCTTCACCTTCCGCTGTTTTCCTCAGTTCAAGAAAAATTCACGTAACTTCCCCTTACATATCTTGCATCAGAGGAAAAAGAATCCTTCTGCCATACAGTCCGTTGCATTTTGTCAGCGGTTTACATTCAGTCTGTGCCCTTCACCTTTAGTTAGATTCAGCCATGTCCAGCAGATACCAAGGTCTGAATAATTTGGGACGGTTACTTAGGATACTACTACCTGACAGAAATTGTCTGGTTTAAAATAACACTTTTTTTGGATGTATTTTCCCTGGAATTTTTAGCAAATATGGAAAAGAAAGCAGGCTAAAATTATACTACTAATTACCTGTTCCTGTCTCCAAATAAAATAGGAAACAATTTAAAATCCTCCCAGAGATTAGATGGCATTAAACAAGATAATTAGTACAAAGGTGAGAAGAGGTGATCCCCTTTTTCCACTTACTAACCTCACTGCACAATGGTGCTAAGTTTTAGAGATGTTTGACTATCAAATGCAATGAAAAGTTATACCTAATTTTAGCAACAATCCACTCTCCTAATTAAAAAGTTATTTACAAGTTTTATTACATTTTTAATAATGATGAAACACAAACAAGCTGTCATATGGATAGGTAGAAAATATAACTAGGCAACAATATGCTGGCATAGAAATACAGCTTTGATATTTGAGTGATTTTTCTGACAAGACTGGGGAAGGTAGAGTTTCTAAAATAATAGAAAAATAGAAGAAAGAAGGAAAAATAGCAAGGGAAGAAAGAGACTGTCAGGGTAAACATATACTTCTTTAGATTAAGCTTTGCTCTGCTGAACCTTATCTGTCTACATGCTTGTGTATTCCTGTTTTGATTTTTGTTGTACTTCTGGGGTTTGGTTTGATTTTGTTCTAACATGAAATCCGGTATGTTATAACCTACTTTTCAAAATGCTTCTTAAAATAATTTTAAAGTGATTGAGGGCACGTTTTTAGGCCTATATTTTAGGTGAATTTATTTTCCAAAAAAATAAAGCTGGGACACTTAAAATGATGTGGTATTGTGTACAAGAATTCAATCTGTTTTTAAAATCACTGCATTAGCCTTTGAGAACTCTAAAACAGCACATCGATAATACTAGTAAAATACGATCCTTTTTTCAGAGCTTTGTACGTTTGAGGCAGGCTAAATGCAGTAATTGACATTTGGTCATGTTTTACATTGATTGACCAAAGTTATGTGAGGGCCTCTGTAATGCTAATGGCTGCTACGAGTTCTGATGCAGAACATCAAGCAGTTGATCAGCTGGAATGATAGCTCGGGACCTTCTGTCAGGGAAAGGAATGCAATAGAAGGACAAAATTAATTGGGGAGATTGTCATCCTTCTAGCTCATTCAAGGCTCAGCAGAAAAAATTTTGTTGTTGTCAGTATAGTTAAGTGAATTGTATTCCTTCCTTCCCTTTCCCCATGCTGTAGCTTGCACAGCTCTTTCTTTAGTATCTTAGAGTCCTTGTTACTGCTGGAATTTTAAACACCAATTTTATATTTCCTTTTCAAAATGAATGCATACAGAAATCTTTCTCTTAACCTAAATGAAGATCAAACATTTCAATGCTCAGGCGGAGTTTTCATCTGCTATTTAATATTTCTGTTTTTTTACCTGTATGTTTGTATGTACAGCAGTGTGCATATACTATATACATACTTGTTTAGCTAGGCTTGCTATTAGTTAATAAGCTTTGTTAAAAGAACCATGTGGACATGCTGACCTTCCCTATGTTCAGTCTTTGACCTGAAACTTTGAGTTTTGCAGAATAGTTTTGTACATTTTATAAATATATTTGCATCTGAATTCACTGGTTACAACATGAATAGATACGAAAAATGGGAATATATTCTTAAAACAAGCTACTCTCTTACAAATTCTGAACATCTTTTGTTTGCCTCTCCCTGTTGTCAGTTCTAAGGAATCATTATAATTCCCATAGGTAGCACGATCAGCTTGGAACTATAATTAATAAAATGTGTCAGCAATTAATAAATCTTATTCTTTCTGACTCTTTTTCCTCTTTCTTTCTGACATGTTGATTAGCATTTAGGATTTTCTGTCCACAATCAGAGATTATTTTTTTTTCTTATTTCTATTTTGAACTGCTCTCAGGTTTTGTGGCAGCTGCTTTATTCCAGTTCAGAAAAATTTTGGTGTCTCTATAGAGGTTAAAACCAACAGTTTTGACCAACATGAAGTACAGTATCTAAACTGAGTTGTATAGGATTATTGTAATTTTATATATATTTTTATATATATGTGTGTATGTATGTGTATAAATACATGAGAGATTGATAGCATCAGAAATAAGGCAACCATGAAGCTGAAGACAGGTTCCATTGCTCACCCGAAGGGGTATTGTAGAATGCACTATGCAATTATTAGAACAACTCGTGAGGTTATACACAGACAAAATAGCATGGTGCAATTCTTTCAGTGCAGTATTTTACTAACTGAACATATGTGCCAAAGGATGCTCCCTCCTGTTTAAAGTGTGTCTATATTAAGCTTCAACATAGCACGCATAGTTCCTCCTAACTGGTGCTTGATATTTCATTGTGCAGTTTTCACTTCAACTGGAAGCATTTATAGTTACCATCTCACTGAATCTAAATTAGAATTAATTCTGAAATTTACAGATGATTGTCACTGCACAAGTGAGACAGGAAACAGGCTTGCTAATTTTAACAAGAGTACATCACAGTGTGACAGTGGTAGGGTGTTCTTTTGTGTGTCTTTTTTTTTTTTTTAAGCCATGACTGCTACCTCTGGACCTTCTGTGGTACCAGCTAAAAGGTGTGTCATGCCCTTCCCCTGACTCACTTGCTGGCATCACTGCTTACCATCCCTACTCTTACAATTTCCCGAGCGGTAGGTGATAGGACAAGAGGAAATGGCCTCAAGTTGCACCAGGGGAGGTTTAGATTGGATATTAGAAAAAATTTCTTCACTGGAAGAGTTATCAAGCGTTGGAACAGGCTGCCCAGGGACGTGATTGAGTCGCCATCCCTGGAGGTATTTAAAAGACGTGTAGATCTGGTGCTGAGGGATGTGGTTTAATAGTAACTTGGTAGTGCTAGGGTAACGGTTACACTTGATGATCTTACAGGTTTCTTCCAACCATAATGATTCTATGATTCTACATGAAAATTAGTACATGCTGTTGATGCAACTACAAAAATGAATTCAGCCTATTCTTCTCTTTCTCCCTCTGCAAATTTTGGCAGAGCAAAAATAAAATTAGGGAAGCATAACAAATACTTTTACCGTTGATATAAGAGAAAGTAACTTTTCATGAAAAGACAGAATGGGCAGCAGAAGGCTGGATAGCAAGGCCACACCTTTAGAAGTCTTCTAGAATTTAAGCAGACCTTTAAAATAGACAATAAAAATTGTTTCAATCTCCATGAGCCTTGTACAATGCTTCAAGTCCATTTACAGAAATACTTGTTTATTGTGCGCTTCAAATATTGTATCTCTTGAAGTCTGGTGCCTCATCAGTCATCTTCTGCTACAGTGGCTGTCACCTGCCCCTTCCAGCTCTACGTGTAAATACTTTGATTTTGCTTTCCTTCGTTACTCACTCTGCCAGAATCTTTCCAACACAATGAAGGAGAGAAAACTCAACAAAACAGCTTAAAATTGTATGCTATTTTGCAAACATCTGCATATGCAAATTTTTCCTTTTTTAAAAAAAAAAAATAAAAATCCATACAGCAGTATAGCCAGTCTGTTTAGCTGAAGTCTATAGCTTCTGAGGCAAAAAAAAAAAAAAGGCAAAGATGTTGCTGGCTGAGGATAAAGGTAGATCAAAGAAGCTGTGGCTAAGACCATTAATCAGCACACAGCACTTCAATCTAGAAGGTGCAATTTATTTTTCCAAAATACAGTATTTACTCAGTTTGAGTCTTTAAAGAAATAAATAATATACAGACTCGTATAGTATATTTCTGTAACAAATTATCGTATTTTTATAATACCTGCTTTTACATTCTGCTTCCCATTTCTGTTCTTCTAAACATCATTTATTTAACAAAAGAAGCTCACATAATGATCTTGGTTTAATCTTTGAAGTTGACACATCTTCTTACCATCTAATGCAACATAATATTCTCTTTATCACCTATTCTCTTTTTCACAGTCAAGCTCACTGCAGTTTTGTTTTATGCAGAAATCAGTCAGCAACATGACTTGCAACGCACTCCGGAAAACTTTTAGTGATCATAACAAAAAGCAAGAGATCAAGGGGCAGTCTTACAGATTACTTCAAAGAAGCAAAGGGTGTGCAAGCTAAGTCTGTAAAAGCTGAGCCTTCCCAAACCACAGGGGTTTGTATTAAACAAAACAAATCAGTTCTTCTAAAGTTCAGCACTGATTAGCACAGATGTCTGTGTTAGTGAAGCACTGCCTTACAAAAAGGTCTTCAAGAGTTTTTCTTTGGGAAATGACATATAGATCTTGCTGTTATTTCTCAGGAGGTGTACAATGAAATGTCTTAGTATAAGAGCAGAAACAGTCCCAGAAAATCAGGTTCAGAGGCAGACTGTGATCAGAAATCATTCTGATTAGGGAGACATATAGGATCTGGATTTAGGTTTTCCTTAAGACATCAATAGTAGTACAAAATTTAACATCTAAGAAGTTACCTATTTGGTATTCCTTTAAAAAGAGTACTATGGCTGGCTTTCAGGAAACTTTGCTGATCATAGATCACCAATTAAGTCATCTCTGGATGGAAAGAAGGAAGATTCAAAGACAGAACTCAAAGTAGGGACCTCTAACACTCCCAAAAGGATTGAATACTTTATGATGGATGTGATCCTAGGAGTTGGTACAATATAATACCTTATGATATGAATTAATGTAGAAGAAAGAATAATTTAGGCAGACAGTAAAGGCAGAAGACAAATCTGGATGTTTCTGAAATTCTGTTTGTCTATACAACTCTTTCCTTCAGAAGCAGACTTTTGAGATAAACTTTTCATTTTCTTGTTATCTAAATTTCAGCAAATATTTATAATGTCATTAAATTATAGCCTGATTTTTACCACCATTACCTAAATTTGGTTTGTTAGACAGAAATTAATAAATAACATTAGAGCATTCTTAAATATGATGGGTCTATTTCTACGTTTCTAGAAGATTCATAGGAGAACGGGTAGAATAGAAGAAGGAGGCATTGGGCCCAGGGAAACATTCTGCTTTGGGTCAAAGGCTACCCATTTCTCCATGTTCTGTATTATGCGATTGGTGCATCTGTACCTTGGAAGCCATAATTTGTTTAGTGATGAATGTAAGAACAACTGTAAGAGAACAGATGGTGCCCTTATTCGTCTGGATTTTCCTCCTACCAAGATTTTGTTTATCTCTCACAGCAGATTATGTTGCTCATCTCCTTTCCATCCTGAATCCCTGTATGATATTCAACAACTGTAAAACTTACATTACATTTAATTCAGGACACAATATGGCAACGTGGTCAGCATAAAAGTAAAAATAAAACAAAATCAACAAAAATAAAACAATTATTTCTGCAATCTCATAAGTTTTTCTTATGTATTTACCTTACTCATTTTCATATTTTCTTCATCTACTGATTTCTAAATTACCTCAAAATTGAATGACTAAAATTATTACTTATACCTGGCAGACAGTATGCAACTCCCAGCATCATTCATCTCTACCCGGTTTTGCCTGCTGTTTCAAAACTTTATGTTCAAGTGGATTGTAAATGTAGCTTAAATGGAAATGTTGAAAACATTGTAGTTCAAAAGAACAGCTCTGAACTCTGAATATTTAAAAAAAATCTCCTGTTTCCTAAAATCCAAGAACATATGGTGATTCACCCATGTTTGGTTTTTTTTTTTTTCCCTAAAATGAGTTTAATTTAATGAGTCAATGAAATTAAAGATTCCTTTTTCTAGCAGCTGGCCCTCTTAAAATTCAAGGTCAGTGCACAGCATTGACATAATTGCACAGCCAGTCAGTCCATGTTCTACAGGTGTCAGCCATGTTGAAAATAAGCACACTAATTTATATATTTAATGTGCAGCAGAAGTCATATTCAAAAGCAAGCTCAAAGAAAACAAAGTCACTTTTGGGGATATAATTGAGCCATCAAGTCCTCCTAATTTGAGGAAGTCACATTTGCCTTACTGTTACTGTGTGCATCATTCAAATGCTGTGCTGTACCTTTTTGTTCATTAACTGCTTGACATTGTTAAGATTTAAATGATTGCTAAGGAGTAATAAGTCAACATTCAGCTGGAATACTTTCAGAACATCAACAAGATTCAGAACTCAAATCCCAAACTCTCCGGATAACATTTAATTTGATAAATTCTGGGGTTATAGTGTGGAAGGAAAATTCTAATACACTAATACGGTCACAAGAAGGGAAAGAAACTAATACAGAGAATTGAGAAAACCAGGAAATCCAAACTTTATTTAGTTTAGAATCTAAAGGTCACAGAAATGGTACGATTTCTGAAGTTGATGTGCTGCCAAGTGCCTGAGGGGGAAAAAAAAAAACCAACCAAACCAACCCAAAACCGTAGATTAAAGAAAAAACTAAAAAGAATTTTTAAAAAATCCAGGATTCCTGAAGGATGCAGCAGAGCTGCCCTGAGGTAGCTCTGCCACACTCAGAAGGAATTTATGTCATATAAATGTCCTTGTAATGCAGGCCAGCTCTGTTATGTGCCATATCCTTCTAATTGCATCAACAAGACTGGCTTCTCAAGCAGCATACATGGTGAGCAAGGGCACCGTGTGAAATCAAAGCCAATGGCAAAATTGTATTATGGCCTAGATTTCACTCACCTGCATGTAAGGGAGATATCCGTAATGAGATTGTTTGTATCCTTTTCTTCTTTGTGCAAAATGGCTTTTCATTACTTGTAAAAGTTTCGATAGATGAAATACATACTAGGAGGTATCTCCATAAAAAGTCCTGGACAGAACCAAAAGTGGTGTGCCCTGCTGGACTGATTTCAATAGCTTATAGAATCATCTTCCAGAGAAAAAAAACATAGGTCTCCTCTATTAGAGTATATTTCCTGAACTTTTTTTATAAATAGTAGCACATAAATCCTTGCAAACACACATGCCTGAAGAGAACTCATGTGGAAATAAAAACAAGAGAAAGTGATCTGGAACCAATTAAAAAAGAAAAATGTAGACTTGAAAGGAAAGGATTTTTCCTCCAATGTTTGTTCTAGAGTAAATAAAACCTAGGTTGTTTTTTTTCCTTAGCTGGTGAGTTACTTTTGTTTGTAAATAAGATGCTATTTTTACCTAGAAAAACATAAATACTGAATTTAATGATAATAACTGTCACTTTCAACTGATATTTTTCTTGTGAGCCATTTTGCTCACTACTGTAGTTGTCTGTGCTTAGTTAATGTATTTCTCATGCATTCCAAGTGCATAATGTCAGAAATGATTGATGAATATATTTTTCAGATTTGTTAATGAAAAAAACCTATTTCTTATTTGGGGGGATGGTGGGTGGGTCAGCTCTTTCAGCCTACTGAGAGTGTTTAGCCTTTATTCTTACAGGCGAGGTCCAGGATATCGACTAAGCTCATCTTTTTTCATCCAAGTGCCTCAGAGTGGGTGGACGGAGATTAGAATTTGGCTCTTCAATATTCTGTGCTAACAAAAGAGCATACTAAATACAGTGGAACATTATTTTATTAGTTTGCTACTCTTTCCACAGTTAAACTTTTGAGCAGAGACATATCCAGATACGCTGTGATTATTCACTTTGGGTTACTAGCTGAAGGATACACAGTGTTTTTTCCTTCCCATAAGGCAGCTGCTAGGGCAGAGGAATAAGTACACTTGGGGTTTTCTCCTAAAAAGCAGTGTGCCTGACATGCACAGCTAGCCCTGGAGAGTGAGACGTGCTTTGTGTCCTGATAGTTTAGACACCATCTTTGTAACAAATGGAGAGTGACCATATAATGTAAAGTAAGGACTTGTATTGAATTTGGCTCCAGCTTCCAATGTACTTCAACATTATTAAAAAATTTTATGTAATGTGATGTGTATTTTATTAATATATCCTTTATTTGGTAAGTGGACTTTTCAAAGAAATAAAATGCTTTACTGAGCTTCAGAGCTATTTAGAGGTCTCAGATGAACTGTGTGAATTATCTCTGTAGTAACCCATTGAGCCTTTCCCTTACAGAGAATCTTTGATCCCATCCAAATTATTTTAATGCTATGCAACTATCTGAACTTGCGGAGTCCTACAATCTAATAAATACTAAATTCTCTAGATAAAATTTTGTTGGGAAATAGACACCATTAAAAATCACATCATTTTCATATTTGTATGAGTTATATTCTTTTAGCTCTATTTCACAATAGTTCATATTTTGATGAGGAAGTCTGGGATAATATTTGTGTTTGGCAAAAGTATCTGCTTTTCAGTCTGTATCAAAACTGGAGATATTTTACAATGAAAGACTCGCATTTCACTCATTTTTATTTCTTGGGGTTTAGCCAAAAGGTATTATTCTTTTCTGAACCACTGCAATGACAGTTTATATATTATGTATAGCCATAATTAGAACTGTCCCCAAAGTCTGATGATGGTGGGATTTTGTGTGTTTTTTGTTTTGTTTTGTTTCTAATTGGTATGATTCACCTTTCTGGGTGAAAGAATCATTAGTGTCCCATGGCATCTGTCTGACTCAGGAATGTCTTTCCTAAGATTTCTTAATATGATATAAAGTGTCCTGGGGTTCTGGCTCATGTGAAACGAATGGCTGCATCTGGTTTTATTATGTACTACAAGAAGTAAGTCCTTGTTGTCAAGCCAAGTGATGCAGGTGGGCTTGGCCTTCCATATTGTCTGTGACAGTAGACCCTGGGATTCGCTGTATTTTGCGCCTGATTATCTCCAAAGCAGTTTGACTACAAGCTAACATGTATGCAGCATGATTGATCAGAGGATTAGGATCAGTAGTAAAACAGCAAGTGAATCAACTTGGTAAAATATATGCACAGATAACACAACAGGTCTGAGCTTCACTTTAATCTAGCTGGAGCATCCACTGCCACAGCAGTTGTACTAGATTTGCAAATGCCTTCATTGGGATTATGACAGACCAGTTCTTCCAGGCTCTTTCTTATCTAGGCAGAGTCAATCAGACTCTAAACACTAGTTAAAATAAAATAATAAAAAAAAAAAAAAAAAAGCGCTCCTAGGAAAATATCGAAGAGTTATGGGATCTGCTATATACAATTTATTCATATCTTTTCTTTAGGACGTGCAAATTTTATTCATTAGCAACACAGTTCTGCATTCTTTATGTGCATACAGCACGCTTCTGTACCACATAAGGGGTTAGAGTGTAATTTTGTATTTCAAAATAATTTAAGTAGGGTCACGGAATCTGGTAGTTTCACGCTTACAAAGGCAGCTAACAGCCTCGCAAAAGAATCTCATAGGCAAAACAATTGATTTCTAACTTCTTCCTGAGCAGGGAACCTTCACTGCCTAGATCATGTACAATAAAACTGACATCTGAGGCTAGAGCAAAAATATACTCAGCTTTCCTAATCCCTTGGAGGCTTGTGAAATTACTGTCTGAAAACTATAATGAGAATGGGATAATTTGTGACATTTCCCTCCGCTGTTAGAAGGTATTGATTTTATGACATTTTCATTTCTTATTATGTATTACGAGCATAAGACATCAGAATGTTAATATCAGATGCATAGAATAAACAAGGATAGTGCCAGGTAGTACTTTATTTATTTCAATTATTTTTCAGTTTTATGCTGTAGCTATTTTACGAAATCCCTGAAGGTTGTTAGCAGATAAACAATCATTCATAAGCTCTGAGAATTCAGAATGAGAGGAGGCAGCCCATACATAAACTTACTTCTTCCATGAAGTCTAGCAGCCAAGTAGGATAACTTGTCCTCACCACGCCGAGTTTTGACCTCTCTTGGTTTACCTAAGACATTAAATTTTTCAGCTGCATTGTCTGTCTAATTTAGACTGTCAGTGCCTTGAGGTAGTTGTCATCTTCCTCCTGACATATGAGAGACCTGCTGAAAATACTAATGTATTCACAATAGGTCCAATACTGTCACTTGTATTCAGCCCTGCTGCATCTTACTTGTCAGGTCTTTGGGAAGGGTAAACTCCCTCTTCTAGTGGTAAAACAAGGTTATGCAGAAGGCTATCTCATTGGGACTGCCTTGAAATTCTTCAAGTCTTGACTTCTTAGCTGTAGAATAATACAGTCTTTTAATAATACAATCCTGTAATTAGCTTTGCTTACAGCTTTGCCTGGGATCACTGAAAAACATACCTGGCTTTTGGTCTTTTGGAGAAATCTCTGTCTCCCCTCTGTTCTTATCATATTCATCCCACTCTGTTCATCATACTACGGACGATCAATGCAACACAAGGACTGGGCAAGAGCTGCAGATTCAGAAGTTCTGACAAAAACCTTGGGAAGTTGCACTGCATATTGCCCAAAAGAGAGAAATGGAATGCATGAAATGCCTGAAGAGAAATGCACTGTCCTGGCTGAACAACGGTAGCACAGTTACATTCAGACTGAATGTATGGCAATAGGGTACTAATCACATATAAGGTGGTATTTTCTATAATCATGTTTTTCTGCAAGTTTATACCTAAGAGAACCATTTGTGACACCGATGTAGCAAGAGATAGCTGCATTGTAAGCTGGTTATAAAAATATGGATTCTTGTAGTGACCCTGGCCAGAAGGCTGTTGTACATTGAGGACTTAGTGATGCAGGGAACAGCTAACCTAACGCAGGCCTGGGCCCATTCTGCACTGTGCTGCTCACCCAGCGTGGCCTTCAGGCGTGCATTGTGCCATACAAGTGCCGTGGCCACAGGGAGAGCTCAGTCAGCTCTTGGTAATGGAGGAACCTGTAGGCAGCTCCGCTTGGTACTGGCCATCATGCCACCTGCGCAGCCCAGCCTTTAGCTAACAGTGCAGCAAGACATTTCCATGAGAACATAATTTCTGATTGACTATAGAAATGATAAACAGAGTTGTTTCCTTGTCAGAGAATCCTATAATAGCTTGAAAGGCTGAAAGGGAAGAATCTCTGCTATGGACACGGTCTGCATGGTGTGTTGCATGTGGATCAGAGCCCCATTCGATGCTGCACTGCTTGGGGCTCCCAGCACCTAAGGACGCCTAATATTACCTATGCACTTCTCTTCTTACAGTGTTAGCTCTAATAAATAGCATTACAGAGTCTGAGCACCTTTCTTACTGGGTTCACAACAAACCAGCACCTTCCAGTTCAAAACAGAACTTAAAAATAGTAACATACCTGTTAGTCACTTAACGCTTAGCCCCAGAATAAAACTTTGTCTATAACTTTGGTCACCAGCGTTGAAGAGAATACTAACCCAGCTGCTGAACTATGGACTGAGTAGCCCACTTGTTTCTCAATTCAGCTGCAAAGAGGAATAGGCTTTCTGTTCATTCTTGAACAACTTCTGCATGTGATCAGTCTCTGGTTGCGAACATGGGCATGGAGGGTGTCGGAAAGGACAAATTGTGTCCTCAGTGAAGTACAGTTGGTTACATTCTGCTAGATTTTATTCCTGTTATTCCATATGACTTTCTGAAGAGGAGGGGGGGGGCGGGGGGAGAAAGACTGAATAGGATCTAATACATCTCTCTGCCCTTTCAGGACTTCAAGAGATACTTGTCTGCCAGAGTCACTGCAGACAATAGAGAACAAACAAAAGCAATGAATAGATGGTCCCACTTTTTCAACTGCCAAGTGAGAGTTGATCCACTGGCATATTTTTTTTTTCCCATTCAAAGAAGATTGCTTCTCCATTAAAACATTGTTATAGAGGTTTACCTGTAATCAGCACGCCTTTAAAAGTAGAAAATAAGTCTACATATTAAACTTAAAAAAAAAAATTAATCGTGAAGATGTTAAAGGTGCATCTCACATTCTGATGTCATATTGACTCCATATATTTGTTTCCATGCATACATGTAAATATATGTTATAAATATTTACACATGCACATATATGGCACAAAGCCATTGTATGCAAAAGTTAAAACAGAAAAACGGAGCCCACCAAACTGAGCAATTTCTTTCATTTTATGAAGATCTGAAATTAAGCTTAATGAATGTAGAGTTCTCTCTATAGTAGTTGCAATGGTCTGTAGACTGAGTTATAAGTAACCTCAACTTCAGAAAGTGATCTCACCTTCAGAATGCATAATTTAGCCCTAAAATACATGGAATGTTTGCTAGAGAAAATATTGGCCTAGAAGAGGACTGTAGATACAACTACCAGCAGTAACAGATACATAAATTGGAAGATTTCAAAACCAACTTCATGCATGGTAGATCTGGCACATACCGTGGTCATGTTTTATATTTTAATTTCTTCTTGCTTATGAACAGTGTTGATGTAGTGTTGGCCTAAATCATCACATGTTGTCTAAATATTCTAACAGGCAAATAAGGAGGAGAAGTCATAACAATTTGACTTCCTTGTAATCTAAATCAAGGTAGCCCATTCAGCTCAATTTTTTCCCTGATACAATAATTAGTAGTATATTTGAATCTAACCAATTCATGCCAGGAATATCTTTAACTTAGCAACTGTCTACTTGCAGACATATTATCATCTATAATTATTTCAGACTTACAAAATGCTTCCACTCATTTTAACATCAAAAAGTTATAGAAAGGAACAGATCATCTATCTGGAACCACTCAAAGCTTTCTGACCAAAAGAGAGGCACGCTTTACAATGTTTGAATCATCTCACCATCACTGTGGATCGGTACAATGTAAGAGAAGAACTATTCTTTCTCCTTGGCCATCTGCATTTAAATTGATACATTATATGAAAAAACACAAGCCAACCCGGGAAACAAAAATTTTATCCTATAGTTGATGTAGGTATAATGGATTTTTTTTTTTTTTGTAAGCTTACCGTAGGGGAATTCATAGCACATGGATAGTATTGTACGAAAATAAGAACCAAGGTTTAAGGGAAAAGAAATTGTAGGGTTTATATCTTGTGAAGTTGACTAACTTGCAGATATTATATGTGAACTAGATTTGTATCAAATTTATATAGAACTTTTTCACACAACGGTGTGGTGAAGAGAAGGGAAAAACAATATCATAATAAGGTCAGAGGATGAGAGAATAACTGAGTTGTCCAGAAAATTGAGCCACACTGGGATCTCATAAACTGGGATATCATTCCTCTAGGTAATCAAAAACATTCAAAATATCGTTCAAAATGTATCTGTCCCTTGTGGGGACTTTCAATGAGCCAAGCTTACTTTGTCTGAAATAATGCTTTTATAAAGAAAATATTACAACCAGGGAAAAGCTTTCCTTGTATCCCTTAGCAATAAAGTCTGAAAATACAATGTTATTGAAATTCTTTTTATGTGTACTTCAGAAACAAAATAATTTTGGATTTCTTTAAAGAAACACAGATTGTGTAGATTTTATCTGATTTATACAGTGTAATCATATTTATATCATAATTTTTCTAGTTTGTAACAATAGCCTTATAAATATTTTATTCAGTTCTTTTTCAACATAAATACTTCCATTTCAGGGGGTCACAATTTGATCTGAGTGCAAATAGCTTTAAGCAGCAGGGGTCCAAGCCATAGATATGTATTCAGATTTGGACCTAACTACTAAAGTGGAATATTTAAATGCTCGTATACCGTGCTCATGCTGTTACAGAGCTGGAGAACAAAAGTGATCAAACATACACGTATTCCACACTACACATTCAGAGAGAGACACAGAGAGAGAGAAAGAAGGAAAGAAAGAAAAAGAAATTAAAGAGAATTATTGCGGGCATTTCTTAGCTTGCATTTCTCTCTAATAAGACGGTGCTCAGTTCATGCTTGTCTTGCACACACTCACAAAGACATATTTGAGTTCTCATAATTTTAGTCTTACGCTTTCGTCTTTTTCCTACATGGAGAATGTAAGTATACTCTCTTTGGGCTGGCACAGACCCTTGTGTATTCAAGGTGTTTGCTTATATATCCCTCCACATTCTCTCTGCACCTTTGTTAGTGGCAGAAATCTCAAAGAAAATAACATTGCTGAGAGTTTCATTAAGATAAGTTAGCAGGACTGTGGAGGGATGAGGGGAGAAGAACAGCTGAGGTTAGTTATCATTCCAGTGGAAAAAGATATAGTGGGAATTCTTCCCCCTTGATCAGTGGAGAACACACAGAGGAAGCTTGCAGCTACCCGCTGATGAGAAAACCATTGATTAATCAATGCACCTTTTGCATTAATTGATATTGCAGCAATCCAAGCATCAATCAGCAAAATGTGTCAAAAAACCAGACTGATTTTCAGATCCTCTTCCTCTTGTTTCTGTTCCTGAGTCTCATTGTAAATGCAGCCTAAGTACATACTGGCGTTTAGAGTTGGAATTTTCTCTAAGCAAAGTCTGTGGTATTCAGCACCATATTTACCATTGCTAAACAATACATGGCTTCTGTTCTATAGATTGCAGTGATATTTCTTTATACATTCAGGTACGTATCATCATTGGTTACTTAATCATTATTGGACTGGCTGGCTGTTCTTGGTTTTAAATAGTTCTATCTGCCCATAAATTTTACAAATAAGATTCTGTCAGAGTATTCACCTTGGAGTAGATGGTCCAGTGAGATTTAAGAGGAGAATACTTATTTTCAGATCACAAAGCCTGTTTCACAGGCACAGTCTCTGAGGCCACTCTATCCCTCATTTGAATACCCTTATTCTGTAGAGTAGACAAAAAATATATTTAACCAAATTTATTTCCCTTACCACAGAGATACGACTATCAGACATACCAGAGAAGCCCTGGATATAGTCCAAAAGATAACGTACAAAAAAAGACCTTTTTTTTTAACTGCAATCATCTGCACATGGTCATGTTCATACATTGACTAAGATCTCAAAAGCATGTCTCTTGTCACAATTATGAGGTCCTCTATTTATTATATTGGTCTATTATATCTCTCTTCTATATCTTTCTGTATCAGATAGATGTGCAGCTCCGTAGTTTGGGTAGTGGGAAGCACAGGAATGTCTGCCATAGCTCTACTTTACCAGAAAAATCCTATATGCCTTAAAATGTATTCACAGAATCGTTTCCACTCTCTAAAAGATATTTAGTTCTGAACATTTGGCTTCTGGTAGAAATTACCTGAAGGGCTGTCCTAGAGAATCACTATTTATTTACATGTTGATTGACTAGATGTACTTTCACTTACTGTGAGACTGTAATGCGGAAGTTAAAAGTTTTCAAATACCGATACAAAACAAAAATCAAACAAATGGAAAACAGTACTTAGTAATGAATAAACCCCAAACTCACAGATATTATCAAGTTAACTAACTAATATAGCTAAAGCTAAAGCCTTATCACTATTTCTCTATCAATATATCAAGAAGAAATAACATTAAATGGTATTTCAGATCACTTTAAAAAAAAGTAATATCCTTTGCAGTCTCAAGTTTTAGCAGAGTTTCTGAAGACAATCGCACAAGTGAGGCTTCTGATGGAAAACATGCAGAAGGCTTTCTTGCTGAAAGTTATTTTTGCAACAGAACTACAGTACGTTCGTTCAAGTACTAAACAGAGCAAATGTGTGCAGATATGGGTTCAGTTCAGTCAGTTTGCCATCGATCACGGAAGAAATTATAGAAGCCATTTTAAGAAATCAGTTGAGGAATCCTTGGAAAGGCACAGCTTGATCAACAGTGTGCACTTTTAAATACGGAGATCATGCTTTAAATACACTGAATCCCTTTGAAGGTACTGTTACCATAGCCAAGACATGTAAAATTATACATAAAGTTGTTGGGCTCTTTTTTCCCTTTTAGGCATTTATCAGTGTTTTACATCAATGGTTAATATAATGAAATAGAAAAAGGCATAAACCATTGAAAAGTGGCTAAAGGTTAGAAAACAAACAAAAAAACCAAAGAAGTAACATGCAGGGACATTAAATTATAAGCAACTTTTTGTCAGCAAGCTTCTCCTAGGGTGGTAAAGAAAATCAAACCCTCCAGTTTGATAACTGTTGTGCCTTAGTTAGGAATGTAAGTAAATCATGCAAAAGAAGCAGCCTGGTATCTCTCATAACTCCATTTCTTTTCCTTCACTTGATTCTTAAGAAAATTATGAAGAGGGGTTTTGTGTGATCCCCCTGTAAAAGTCCATAGTGCGATGGAAGTCAGGGTTGGTAAAGCGGAAGCAAATACTCTAGCTCTAGAAATATACTGATTCGGTCATCTTGGATCAGATGTTTCTCTACTTTGGAGCACTCTGTGCATCAGGTCATTCACAAAAAAAGTGAATGCAGCACACGTTTTGAATCCTTTGTTAAGTGCTTTTCTTTTCCTTTGGCTGTTCATCATTATTAAAATCTGATGTGACAGAAGTACATGTGAGAAATATCAGTTAGAAATAAACCTGTATGGAAAGGAAGAAAGAAAGAAAGATGAAAATTAATGGGTAAACTAATTGCTGAAGGATAGAAACATGAAATTAAAAATGTGAAATATGCCAATGCCAAGGTAACTAATTATACAAGTCCCAGGAAATCTTATCTACAACATACAAAATATTATGGAGTTAAGTTCCACTGAGGAAGATAATATTCCTTAAAATCCACCAGAAACTTGCTTTGAACAACATTTAGCCCGCTGGTCTCCAAAGCAAATACCTCTGGAATTTCTTGTTGTCACTAAATCAAGATATTTTCAAGTTGTTTACCTGGTGTTTCCAATTTTTTACATATTAAACTACTTCAAAGCTTACAGTGCTTGTGATTAATCATGAAGAATATTCGCTGGCCATGCATATATTTGAGTGCTCAATGAGAAGAAGGTTTCTAATCATCAAAAGTGGATAATCCCATCCTCATAGAATCAGCTGTTCACAAAAGCCTCAACTGGTTTTGAGAGAATTCAATAACATTAAGAAATACATTATTTGAGGTGGAGCAGCAGTACCTCAAATATGAAGTATGGAGCAGCACAAAAGGAGCCTGAACTTGATGACACTGGAGGTTGCTCCTGTTATATATTTGTGTTTATGGACATTGCTGTCTATTAATGCCAGTATCTATTTTGCAGCAAGAGAAATGCAGAATATCAAAAGGAACAGACCTTTCTCTTCATCATTAGGTATAGCCAAATATGTTGTAAATACAAGGTGTTCTACAGCAGGGGAAAAATCTTCCTAATTTCTTGATGATAAAGTACAAAACAGACTATTTTTGTCTTGTCTTAATACGCATTTAATATATGTTTAAAAGTCAAAATTAAAAATTAACTATCATAATGTGTTTAAAGACTCTGGCTTCCGTGAGATTTTCACGGATATTTTGAGATGGCTGTATGTTTTTGGCACGAATACAAATGCTGTTTGCAACAATGACAAGCACTGATCTTAAAATCATTCATGGCCCTTAGTGGTGTATTTGGGGCTCATTTGTTCCTGCTTTTAGAACTTATTTTGTTGTACTAATTATCTTACATTATCTTTCTCTTTGGTTTTATGCCAAAGGCTTTTTTAATGAATACATCAATTCTAAGAGGGAAAAAAGCAAATGTAATGAAAACAAAATACTATTCTTATATACAAAAAGTTGCAAGACAAACATTCCTGTGAAAATAACGCCTATTAAGAGCATAAATATGTTGAACTAGAAAGTGGTGGTGTTTCCTCCAATGGTAAAAGGAAAAAAGCTTTGCCTGAAAAAGTGTGACAGAAAAGGGCCATGGGATAGACAAGACTGGATTTAGAAATTATTTACCACCTTAGATGATTTTAGCAAACCAGCCTTTTAGCTCTGTCTTGATTATTCGAAACTAAATGTTTTGCTCAGGAAATGAAAATAGGTTGATTAAACATATTCTCATCCTCACCCCATGCATCCTGTATATTACTATGACGCCCTGTGATGTAGGATAGCTACAATGCAGAGGTAATAGATGGGAAATTGTTTCAGGCCCCAGTGGTTCTGGTGTATGATTATGATCCAGGCTAGCAATCATAGAAATTGCTTCTGAAAGTCATATACAGCTCACCCATTCACTGAGCTGCTCACGGAAGTCAGGGGATTTGTGTGCTTCAGCAAAGCGTATGTTATAAAAGAGTTATTTATAATGAAGTCTTGCAGATGAGTCTTATTTCTCTAACTCCTTCATGTGGATTATAGCTTGTGAAGACAGGAAAGAAGAGTTATACTGAACTGTTCTGTAAATCATTATCTTCCCTTGACATATGGCACAATTTCTTGTTGGAAGCAGATGCTGTCAGTGTAGCAACCTAGCACCAATGAAGACATTGTCAGTTGCATGGTTACATTACAGTGAGTGCATAATTAGTCATTTTACATCTACTTTTACTTTATTTTGACAATTAGGAGGTTTAACAAGAGAAGGCTATGGAGGAACTGTGACTTTTCTACTTCAGTCATAATGCAGAATTGAGAATGGAAGAGTATGTGCTTCGCACCTGTTCCAAGTTCAATTTGCATTGAACTAGCACTGAACTAACGGGTTCTCTGAATGTTTTTACCATAGATATACTTATATGTCTGCTGTAAATTGAAGTAGGCTAAATGTATTAGAAATTAAGTAGATATTTCCTTGGGAGTATCTATGTTCTTTCTGAAAAGATTCATTTCAGACATTTAGAAAATATCTCATACTATCAGTTTTATACAATATTTATGGTAGTATGTCATATGAATAAAAAAAAAAGGAAAGAAAGGAAAATACCCTCCAGCCCCGAGAATATAATGGAAATTATGCTTTGCAGTTATTGTAGACATCTCCACTTTTTATGAAAGCTATGGAGAAAAAGCTGGCTGAACTCTTCCATTGACTCAGGCTTCAAGCACAGATTTTAAGGTTTTATAAAGTTGCTGATTATGTTTTCTGACATCGTGGTAGCCTGTTAATGCTAGCTTGGAACTACTCACTGGATGTACTGGGATCTAATCTGACCTCCAGTGAGGTCAACAGAAAGACTGTCATATGAGGCCCTCTAACAGGCACCTGTGACTGAGATGTGCCACTGGCCGAGTCAGGTGCAGAAAAAAACAGACAACCTTCAAGATCTGAACAGTTTAGTTTTCGTTGCTGAGAGTAGTTTCTGATTTAGTGACAGTGTACCCAGACCTTCACTTACTGTGTATTAAAAACTGCCTAGATATATAATTTTGCCATTATTTTAGAAAATGTTTTGATGTGCTGAAAGTGGACAAGAAAGGTTTTGTTTCTTCCTCCTGTAGCCTACAGGTACAATAAGCAACATCCAGAGCTTTTACATTTGGAAATCAGGAATTTGGGAAGCAGTCAGCTTCAGTGGCTGAAGAAAAGAGGATTCTCAGTTTCTCAACAAATGCACTGTATGGTTCCCATTAATTTTCAAAATGGTGTTCTCAGTTTTATTTTCTATCATTTAAATAGACCTTCTATACCAAGCTCTACTTGCATGACCTAATACTATTATTATAATCAAAGCAAACTCTCCCCAGAGATTATATGCTACATACCTCGGTCTCTTAATGAGGACATTGGTAACTGAGAAGCTTTCATCGTACATATTTTACATGTTAACATCACAACCCCAAGCTCCTAATAAGCCACCCTTTTTATTATGTGATTTCCTCATTGTGCCTATATAGTGTTCAATGTTTTTAATCCTCATTTCAGCTAGAAGACAACTAAGAAGTTACCTAGCAATTTACACTGATTGATTGTCTACCTCCCTACTGACAGATGTAATAACTAAATACAGGGAATAAATCTTTTTTTTTTTTTTCTAATTTTTTAATTACATGCTTACAACTTTTTGAACCTTGGGAAGCAACTAAAATGGGTCCCACAATGACAAACACTGAGTAAGAGCTACTTTTCCTGACTTTGACAATTTCTGTTCATATTTTTTTTCCTAATTCAAATTATTACTGTGGGAATTATTAATATAAGCAACTTTAAATTATGGGTCTTTTAAGATACCTCCCGGGCACTCCCTGAGATTACCTTTTACCAGCTTCATCGACGTAAACCAGCACCAGTCTCCCACAGAAGCTGCAGATGTTCAGCACTGTATTTGACTATTACGGCAACTCTTCAGGGGCTAAATGAAGGACAAAACTTTACTACTCATATTCTGAGAAACGCTGTGGCCTTCAGCCTGGCACTTTTTGCACTTCCCATGCATATGCTGTAATGGTATGTTATGTTCATTTTCCAAGTACTTCTCTTAGTTCCATAAAAGAACATGTTGTAAAAAAGATGAAATTGAGTTAAGACTATGAAACAGTACATCATTTGGCTTTTATAGAACATAGCATAACAACAGAGGAAATGACAGGACATGTTTTGCTACCACTCCAATGATTTAGAATCATAGAATCACAGAATGGTTAGAGTTGGAAGGGACCTTAAAGATCTAGTTCCAACCCCCCTGTCCTGGGCAGGAACACCTTCCACTAGACCAGATTGCCCAAAGCCCCGTCCAATCTGGCCTTAAGCACCTCCAGGGATGGGGCATGCACAACTTCTCTGGGAAACCTATTCCAGTGTCTCACCACCCTCACAGTAAAGAATTTCTCCCTAATATCTAATCTAAATCTACCCTTTTCTAGTTTAAAACCATTACCCCTCGTCCTACTGCTACAATCCCTGATAAAGAGCCCCTCCCCATCTTTCCTGTAGACGCCCTTTAGCTACTGAAAGGCTGCTATAAGGTCTCCCTGGAGCCTTCTCTTCTCCAGGCTGAACAACCCCAACTTTAACTTTACTTTAACTTGTTCAGGCCTGTTTCTGTAAAAATAAATTCACAAATATTTTAAAGCAATATGTAATAAGGAGAAATGAGAAATCAAAAATATCTTCATTCAGGTCTCTTTCAGAAAGGATATAACAGCAAAATTAACCCAAGTTGGTCCTCTTCTCACTAACTCCTTTCTCTATCTTTCGGCTTTCTGATAGCAGAAGACCAAGCCCATTGCTCTGCTTCACACACAAAGCTCTTTATGCAATTAAAATGCAATATTGAAAATGATTATTTATATAAACATTTATCACAAAGGTTGTGTGTGTCAAGTGACCTGTTTTCTGGCAGTGTTTCCTACAGCAGTTTGATTTTATACAACCCATCTGGAACAAACTCCCGGAGCGTTTTAACTCTGGAATGCAATTTTAACTTTGGTCTCCAGATGGTCCAGCTCCTTAGAGTTTTACTAGTGAAGTCACAAATAAAGTTATCTATGCAAAAATAATAATTAACAGAGATAACTGCTTGTATTTAGCAAAGAAAATCTGCTCACAGAAAATTGTCATCTACAGTGCAGAGACTGCAGTTGACTTTTTCTATTGACAGACCCATAGAGAATTAGGATTAAAATGCATGCTTTGTTTTCTAAAGCTGAGAAGCCTCATTGGTGGTGGTCCCTTCCCTTCGTGCATGAGCTTTACTCAGGCCCAGGACTGCCAGTCTGGGCTGGGCTCACTTGGGGTGGTGGACTTGTCCCCTTGGCGAGGCCATGATCCTGCCAGTCCCTCAGCACATGGATCCCCGTCCTCATGGGGTGGCCCTCCCACTGCTCGCTGGTAGGCACAGTCTTTGGAAATGGGAACTTTCTCAGTGATTACCTCAACAATCGCTGAGAAAGCGTTGCTATTAACCACCACAAGGTGAATGACTCCCAATGTTATTGCAGACCAAGGAATAGATTAAGAATTATGAAATCTATTTTACAGGAAAGAGTAAGGGACATCATTGCTGCTTTCAATTTAAAATGCAAACAAAGTCAAATAAAACATCCATCAAGCCGTCATCTTTTGGAATTAAATTCAAATCCCTCTAGTTTGAGGCTGCTTCCTTTGTTTTATCAGTGTTAGAACAAAGACAGCCCACACTGCTGAAAACCACACAGGTGTCTGCCTAGTAAACATTTGGATGCAGGGGTTCAGCGGTGTCTTTCTGGGCCAGCTTATGTGCTAATATTAACCTGTCCGGTTGTCGTGCATTTAACATTGAGGGTAATGGTACCGCACTCTTCTGTGGAGCCGCTCTGGCTTGCAACTGAAGCTCAGATGAAAGAGGAGACTTTCATACATTGATGTGAATCTGCTTGCAATTTCATTATCTGCAGGAGGAATTTCTTCCCACATGTCCCCCCTCCCCCAACATTTATCTTGTCATCTTTTCCTATTCTGCTGGCAGGAATAATTATTTTTAACACTTTTGTATTTTAACTCTGGAGTATTTATTTCTGTAAAATTATATATTACCCGCTGTGTTTCCCAGTATTATTACTAATATTACACTGCTTTCCAAAGTTGATAATGGTTCTCACAGCGCTTCAGAAATATTGTTCTGTAAACACTGGACACGTTCAGAAGCTCTGACTCCTTCAGTTAAAATGTAGTGTTCAGTTTTTTGCAGTCATTTGTGCATATTGCTAATAATCTAGACTGGATACATGTTCAGTTGAGTTATACTTACTCGGAACTTGAAGACAGCTGGTGCCTCCATTCTGCAGATCCCATTACTCCATAGTGAGATACGAGCTATCTTTAAATGACTGCAGTTTCTCAGAAAAGAAAATTAACCTGTGTCGAGCTCTGTGCTGTCACTGCTGGTTTGTTTCCAGTTACCAAATGAATTCATTTATGGTAGTTTCGATATCTCTGTGCTGCACCACAGCTGCCATGGGAGGTATATCTAATGATTTCAGTGAAACTACTTAAACTAGAAAACTAGTACATATGTGGTTTTATGTGTGATTAAGTGCTTTGCAGACTGAAGCTCTAATATGTTTAACAGTCCCTGTGTGCACCAGTGTATGGAAAATGAGTGTATTTGTAGAAATATGTATTTTCATTTAACTATTCAACATAGCTGTAGGCATAGCTTTCATTAGACATATGTTTGATTCTTTTTCGTTTCTTATTGTCCATAAAGATTTGAGTTTTAGACAGAGGATTTGAAATAGCTGAAAAATATTAAAGGTCATTTACATAACTCCTAAGATAATTAACAGAGAAAAATATAAGTTGAAATCTTAAAGACAATATATTCTCACATAAGTCTGTATGTATGAGGGATTTCCCAGCAGTTAGAAATTGTATGTTTATTTCTCATTTCTATGAAATTGATACATTTGTGTATCTACATCAGTTTTTAATTCCTTCCTGAGATTGTTTCATTCAAGCTCTCATCAGACTTGCACACATGAAACTAGTATCTTTTTATTTCTCAGTCTATTAATATTTAAATGGTTTTTATTTAGAGATGAAAAAATAGTATTTTCATGAACCGTATGATCCCATGATTCTGATGCGCCATAGACCACTTAGGTTTAAGTAAAGAGATACGTGCTTGTAGGGTTGAGTTTTCCAACTTCTGCTTTCAAGGACTACATCTTGTTTCTGGTAAAGCTTTTCTTATCTGATGTACTGAAACAGAGAAGTAGACCACCCCTGAACGTGACAGACGGACTTCACCTGAGCAGGGCCCGGTGAATGCTGTGGATAACTGAGAATATATGCTGAGAATAAGGGGTGGGGGACAACACTAATGGACAGGTTCTGACAGGTTAAATGTCAACATGTTATACTACAGGTCTTGTAATGTTTTAAAGAATTTTTATTGCAAATAGCAAAATTGTGACAGCTGAGGAAACAGGAGGCTTGCAGTCATTCTGGGCAGCACGTCTGTCTCCCAGGTGCTGTGGTGCCATGCTGCTGCCTGAGGTTTGCAGAGGACCTGTGGAGGAGGAGGGCATGCTGGCAGCCAAGGGCAGAGCACACCCGCTGCATGGAGGTAAACCAAACCCACCATAGTTCTTGTTTAGTGGGGTCTTACTATCTCCTTGCTAGCCACAAACTTTTGGAGAAGCAAAAGGAATAGAAATTCTAGTTAAATCTAATAATAAAAAAGAAAAAAAAAAACCACCCCAAAAACTGAAACAGCAAAAGCTTTTCAAGTGAACACTTGACTAAGTAAGTCAAGCTACCTGTGGAGCTGTGCGTGAATTCAAGTACGAATTCACACTGGAGAAAACAGCCTCCTGAGGTTTAATGAACTACATACAAACAACAGTCAAAAATTCTGTTTCCATTAATTCTACATTAATGAAATAAGTGTCTGCTCAACGTAGTTGGAGAAAAGCCTTTAAGATGAAAACAAAAAGAGATTTTTATTGTGGATCTTAGAACTCTAGTGTGGCCAGGGGACAGCTGAGAGTGCGTGGCAGCAAACTGCCTGCAGCAACATTACCGTAAGCCAGTAAAATCTATAGCTGCTTTAAAACAAGCATGGCTAAGAGTCTGTACTGCTCTGTCATAAACTCCAGCACACCAAAACACAGGGACTAATACCATGGAGACTTCCAGTTCAGTCTGAGGCATTATTTTTTTCTTAAGCCAGTGTTGTTAAAGTGTTTTTAATGAAGATAAACACACTTTTTTTTCCCCCCAGTGAGATATCTTTTTGTTTCTCCATCCCACACCCCTATTTAGTTAACTTTTAAAATTCACAGTGTATGGTGTACTGAGTGCAGTCCTGTACCTTCCCCAGCACTTTGTGGAGAAAAAATGGCTGGTCACAGCAGCTTAAACACATGACATTTCAAGTAAAAGTGATTTAGAAAAAGACAACTCTCTTTGCAACAAGAGAAGGATAGCAACCGAGCTGTCATTTCTTAAATTGGGTATTGTCTCATTAAATTTCTAAGCGTAGTGTCAGAAAAGATTAGGAGCAGACTGACAGTTGCAACTGGCTCAAAACTTTGCCACAATCACACAGAAAACGTTAGCTCAGCTATTAAGGATATATGTAAGCTAATTTCTGACAGACATTTGCTGTTATATGAATTTGATGTAATTAGAGTTCATTGTGTACCCCAGCCATAAAGCAAACATACCTTGCCATATGCTGACAAGAGGATGAAAAGATAAGCTAGGGAGGATGAGAGAAACTATTTTCTCCTATGACTTGGTCTTTTTCTATGACCGACGGATATTCTTATCAACAAAATGAAATGTACCTTGAACCTTCTGTCAAAATCTAAGTCTAAACCAAAGACTTTCTCAGGTTTCAAAACATCCCCTTTTCCATTTTTTAGGCTGTCATATCTCCCATTCGTGAAGCACAGGAAATGGAAATATGGCAGATTACCAAGGTAATCATACTGTGCTCCAGGACCAGATTTCCCTGTGAAATATTCAGTTGAATTCTAGGCCAGAGTAAGAAGAATGCCTAAGATGTAAAGCGAACATTTGTATGAAATTTGAGTGAGTCATACTTAAACTATGTAGTATTTCTCTGCGAATATTTAAAGCTCTGAATTTTAACTTCATCTAAATGCAAAATTTCTTCATTTTCATTCTGTTTGATCGAATTTTTGGCTGGTCTTGAAGNTGAAAAAAAAAAAAAAAAAAAAAAGGAACCCCCCCCAACCTCTGTGAATAATGTAACTGCAGAAACACCGGGAGGGCTTGTGTTCCTCAGCCTCTCCTGCCTTCGGCGGGGCTGCGGGAGCCGAGGGCTGAGGCGGGCTGCCTCTGGCGGGGCTGCTGGCCTCCCCGAGCCTTCTGCGGCAGACTGCCGCCTCTGTGCAGCGGGAGCACTCCTCCCCCAGCCTTGCTCTTCCCAGGACTGTTTCTGACACTTCTTCCCTCACTGCCGGGCAGCCTTTTGCCCTTCCCCAAAGACATTTTCACAGAGGTGCCACCAGCTCTGCGGGTGGGCCCAGCTGCAGCCCGCGTGTGGAGGGGCCCTGTGGGGCCGGCTGGAAATGGCGGTGTCCGGCCCCAGGCAGCCCCAGCCTCTCCTCACAGAAGCCATCGCCATATCTACAGCTTTTCTGGGCCAAATCCTCGACAAGGTTTTCATTTCTCTGAGAAGAAATATATCCTGTTCGCCAAGTCAGAAGGCAGAAGTTTGGTTCTTTTAGATATGGTCTCGACCGTTCTCCCTTTTGTGCCATAGCGCCTTAAAAATCAATACAAGCAAAAAGGGCTGCTTCAGAGATGCATGGCAAGAAATGGCTTTTGTAGCTAAAGGTGAGTTGGAAAGCGTGAGGCCTGCAGGTGTGTTTTGAAAGACAGGCTGGTTGGGAAGATTAAAGTTTGTATTATGCTATGGAACCCCAGGACCTTTCTGCTCCAGTGTGTGCTAGGCCTCTTTAGAACTTTGTAATTACACAGTAAAACATGGATAAAACTAACATATCAAGTACAAAAGAGCTTGATTACAGACTTCAGCATAATTCCAAACTCACATTGTTCACTTACTCTTTATCTTCAGTAACTTTATTCTGTAAATACACATATATAGAGATTTTCACACACCTCTGTGAAGAGTCTATATTCATAGCATTACAAGCAAAGAGATAAAATAATAATAATCTGTCAAAAGAGCAGTATAGATAGAACTGGTTTTATTCCAACAGGTTCTTTTTCTTGGTGTATTAAGAATTGGTTTATATTTCTTGCACAGGACTTGTACATGACACTGAGGGATTAAGGTTCCTGAGGTGTACTTCCATCAGAAATGTACATTTGAAACTCTATGCTATTGTTGGCATGTTATTATAGTTCATTAGCTGTTGTTTTATCTTCAAGGATGTAGCATAAGACAGATTTTGATACACCTCCCCACGTTGAAACTATTTTGTAAATTTTCTCTATCCTAGAGTCAAACTTTTACCTGCAGATTTATGTTTCAGTTTAAAAGCAAGTGCTTTTCTGACGCTAAACATGATCAACAAAACCTAGGCAGCAAAGCACTCGATCCACAGGGTGTGGGACTCTGCACAGCTCTGGGATGTCAGCTTTCTCCGGTTAATACCAATTCAGATCAGCAGAAAGTTTGCCCCAGTGTCTAGCAGGTTTCAAATTCACCAGATATGTAGACAATGTACTACCTTTATTTTAACAGCTATATATTTTATGACATTAGAAAACAGAATAAATACAATAAAAGTTATTTTAAAGCATTTAAATATCAGAAAATAGTTATACCCAAACAGATCCTTCTCAGATACTTTTACAATCATTTTCGGTGATGACCACATATATATCAGTCTAAGTCGTGCTGTGTTTTGAAAGTTGCCTCTGATTGGCTTCACCTGAATGAGGGCAAGGGCTTATTAGCCAAAGCACCAGGCACCTGTTTTGGCTTCTCCTTTCCTTGTTGGTAACACCTGTGCAGGAATTAGCTGCCTACCTCGATACTGGTTGAACTGGAGGGAGAACTGCAACAGGAACCTTGCTTGTGAGACCAGGTATTTTATTTTCTTTAAACAGATGGTGGAAAGAGACTAAAGAAACCTATGCTTTTTCTTCTAGTGTAACAATTTCCAGTATAAAAAGTATTTGTCTACTTTAGAGGTCAAGTGTTTAACTCCACAGCGTTGTTCCCTGTAGGAAAATATACTTGATGTTGTTTGGAGGAGGGAGGGATTTGTTAAGGTTGAAATGTGGTCACAGTGATATAACTCAAAAATAACCTGGTAGACCATAAACACCTTCTTTTGTGACTGTAGAGTGTCAGTTTTTAACACTGGTGTGGTGTGTAGTCAGCTCAATTGTCCTTTGGGGTTTTCCCAAAGATAATGGGGGGAAATGTGGGATTAAATGTCTATTCCTCTGTTTAGGAAAAGGAGCTTGTTTTTCCACAACAAAGCTGTAACAGCTTTTAGGGAAATCATGAACTATATCTTCAATATGTGATTTTGAAGTTTTCAACTCATCACTGTATTCTTGGATGCAGCTGCACCATCTCAGAATTGGATTGGTAGCTAATATTGTACACAATTTGGGGATTAGGGGACAACAATCCTTTTGCTCTGATACTAGTAGAGGAACAAATTAAGGAAGCAAGATTTCAACCAGATTATTTTTGTGATTCTGCCTGGTTTGTGCTGCAACATGAGCAGCAATGGTCCATAAAGCAGTCTTTCATGACTGAGGGCTCTTCTTGTTGTGAGATCAGCTTGCAGCAGGTTTTATCAAACTGTAGTTAATAAATTCAAATTCACAGTCAGAAAACCAGTCAGCTGAGCAATTGTTTTCAAATGTGTACAGTTCAGCTTGATTCTCTAGCTAAATGCTTAAATACTTTTTTTTAAAGCATTTCTGTAAACAAAATTTATTTTAACAAAATGTTCTTTCTTTTAATTGGTTTTAAAATAAATTTGTTTATGTGATTTTTGTGTGTGTGTGAAATAGCTTTTAAATAAGATATGTTTTATGGATTTCATAAAATGTGTTTTGTTTTTACTTTTATAAGGCAAAAGATTTTATTCATCAATAGAAGAATAATACTTGGCTGATAAAGAACAGTCTCTCATTAGAGATAGGGCTTATAATTTAATGTGCATTGGAAATGATAAGTGATAGCTCTGCTTCTCCAGTAATAACGGCAGTTGTGATGTAGTGTGTGTAATACAGAAGATTCTTCTTTTTACTCAAGTCTGGAAATATATCAAGTCTTTGCTAATTTTCTATTGCTAAATCTACATTAACTGAGCTGTAATATTGTATATACAAAACTTAAAGAGCTACTCTGTTTTTATTTTTTTGCCTGACAGTAACTCTTTTTGTGTTATTAATTCTTATGCAGAACAGTAGGGGAAAAGTCTAATTTGGGTGTCTTCTAAAGTATTCATAGATGGTGCATACAACTGCTTTAAAAAGTCTTTATAAATCTATTTGTACCTTTCATTCCATCAACTTCTAGTTTTATTCCAGGGGCTTGTCATGCCTCCACTTCCTTTACACAAACTGATTTCTTCTGTTCATTGAAATCCTGTGAAGTTCAGTTCTACAGTCTCATCTGGCTTAACTAGTTTCCATAAACTCTCAGTTGAATTTTCTCATGTTACATGTTGCAGTATTTTTTATTAGCAGTAGATCTGCATTTACAGTGGGGCATCTTCAGTTTACTTCAGTATTTTAAGTAATTCAATAAAAATTGTACCTCTGTGTGTTATATTCTGTCTGAAATATTGGATGGGGGTTTTTTTGGTCAAAATGATAGCGTCTTAGATCAAAGACTGCTGGATAGCCTTAACAGCCTGGTTTCTTTATTTTTTTTTCCTTCCTCTAATCCTTAGGGTTTGTCTACAGAGGTGCAGACAGTTGTCTTTGCTGTGAGCCAGCTGGATGCAAGCCAGTTCTTGTTCAAAAGCCATGTGGCAGAATTACTGTGACTACAAGCTGAAGCTACTGTGTCCCGCCTCTTAGTTCAGGTAAGGTAGATGTGTCTGTGTTAATTTATCTGTCGATGTATTCTGGGATACAAAGAGCTTGATTTGCCTTTGAAAATGGATTCCTTCAAGTGCAATGCCATACAAGGTATAAATGAAGTACTGTACACATAACTGAGCATATTTGCAGGGCTGTCAAATTTCTACTAGGAATTAAAAGGTTTTCTTCTCTTTCATTTTACTATTACCTTTTGAAAATGATGCCTCCTTTTCTCCTGAAAGAAACATTTTCCTGGAATTTTATGTATACTTATTTCTTTTAAAAAAATTACTAAATCTTTCACAATAATGCTTTAAAAATGTTTCACTTATGTTGAAAAAGCGGTCTGATGAACTGCGTTTCACAGAGTTGTCAATTTTATGTTATTAACTGCAAAAGTCAATATCTAGGTGCACCTGATGGAGCTTTTGAATTTTGAGAGGATTTTGTATCTTCAGATCAATGAAATGATTAAAAGTAAACACGTCCATCCGTATTTCAGTGACTTGCAATGTGGATTGCATTAGTCAGCTATGCAACGCTGTCAGTGTAAGTTAGTTCTGGTCGTGTACACCATAGGAGAGCACAGTTGAATTCAGTGTGTCATAGACAGGCCACATGGAATCTGTCCCGGCAGTAGTCCTTAAAATTTATTTCTCAAATACCAGTATCTTCAGCAGATAGATCTGAATGATGAAACAAATCTAAAACAAAAGAAGTTACAAGATGAAATGACTAACACCACCTTTGAAATAGTGCATTTTCACTCTTTAGTCTTGTCTTTAAAGAACAGATGTATTCAGATAAGCTTATGTACTGTGAAGTGTATATACATCTTAAGTTACAGAAGTGAGAATAAAACAACTTACAAGGGGAGTTATCCTTTAAATAGAAGAAGCCACAAGGGAAAAATTACATAGAAGAAAAGAATCTCCTACATAAAAGACAATATCCTCTACTTTTGCTGTACCAAAATCAAATGCTTTCAAGAAATGAGAACGAAATGAAATATTCTAGTAGCTAGATGTTGATCTTCACTGATAATTAGTTTTTAATTTGAAATGATATCTCAAATTTTCATCATAATGATTTATCTAGTGCAAGCTTATGAAGTTGGTGGAAAGTATTGACATGATAAAGCTAAAATTATCTCTTCTTATTGAAGAAAGGTATCTAAATATCTGGCTAAGTTACTTGCAGGTCTTTAACTTCAGAGGGAATGGTGAATGATGATTTTCTTTGAAAAACAGACCACTTTTAAATCCTTAAAGTTTTCTTCTGAAATCAGATCTGTGTAAGTGGAGTCATATCAACACAAAATTTCATTATGCAACTAGGGCATAAAATCCCATTAAAGGATCATTATCCTTAGTAGTAAGGATAGCTTAGCAAAAAATTTTACTCTGACAATCACAGAATTGGGTCAATTTGACTGTCTTGCAGATTTGTTGATTTCCTCCACTGCTTGTAGCCCCAAAAAGGAAAAAAATGCTGTTTGCTTATTTCTTGTTAGAAATTTTTATGGTTATTAACTAGTTTTATATCATATGTCAGATTTGGGGTTTAATGTTTACATGAAATACTAGATTAAAACATTAATAACAGCAATGTGATAATGCCAGAAAAATTCAATAATGAGTTCAAAATATACTTGTAGAAAAAAATCTTTCAAAAAAATGCTATCCCCTACATCTCATTTATGCTAGCCAAGTAAAAGACAGGAGGACAAGACAAAGCAACTGGTTACACTGCAGAATTTCATGCTGCAACCCCGTTTCCTGTAATTAATTTTCTGTTCTGTCATACGCAGTATTAATAAAGGAAAGAATAGTAGTCATTCAGAAGACAGCAGAGACAAGATGTAAACCTGTAGAAGTAGCTTGAAAAATGTTTTGGACATAATTTAATGGGGTCCATAGTTTGATTTTTTTAAAGTATGGTAGCAAGTTACATTAATATAGCTAAGCTATGACAAACTTACATGCTTAAATAGCTTATGCAAGTATTAAAGGACTCATTGTTTTTGAGTATTTAGGTTTAAATCCAGCTTGGCTGGATGTGGGATGGGCAGGGGGAAGAAATCTTGATTCAGATTTGTGACTGCCTTGTGCAAATTTACTGGGTTATCATGTATAAGCATGGATTTTTAATCACATGAATTCACTGACAAACATTTCCAAACAGTGCGGTTTTGGTTGTATGTGCTTGTAGAAGCTCAAACTTGGACTAGTTGGTGCCATTCTGGCTGTATTTGTCAGGGCACTCTCATCAGATGTTAAGATGCTTAAAAATGAGCAGCTTCAAATAACTTTTCATGGGAAAAGAAATTGTGGGTGTAAGTGGAAGAAATGGTTTATATTGTAAGGAAACAATGTATGTGTATATATATACACACACATAAAAAACCCCAAATGAATAGCCTGGTTTGTGTGTTAATTGTAAACAGGGCAATCTCCAAGAATTGCAGTGCTGGAGAAATTGTTAACATTGACAACGTAACCTGAAAACTTAATTAGCTCAGAACATTGAATATCAGTCTGGAAGCAGTATGTGATTATTTACAAATTATTTACATTTGACTCATTAGGAAGTCACTTAAAAAAGCGAAGTCCGTGTTATCAACGTTTATGGTAGACAGAAGGTTTAAGCTGATAAATAATTTGACACTTGCTGTTAGTAAAAGAAACCTCACACTACATGAAGTAGTAGCCACAACGTCTTTTGCTGTACAGAGTTGTATAATAAGTAAAAACTACTAGCTCTTAATCAGAAAGCAAAATATAAATTATATTCTCTTCTGAGAGATGTCTAAACAGTACTCTGTTACTTCAGTGAAATGATGAGCTTTTGACCTCTGTGTTTGAAAGTAATTAATGTATTTGCCTTTCTATGTTGAAATGTAGAGGTGCATAACAGTTAAAGCCGGGTAATGTTAACAGGAATATTTGCTATCGATTAAAACAAACTAGCGTTAAATCTTAGGGTTTATAGCAAGACTGTGTCACTTCAGATAAAAGAATGTCATCTGTTTTTATAAATCTCTGTGTGATTAAATATGTGTATATATAGGATGTACAGTTTATGTGTATATCAATACAAGTTTGTGGATAAATAGTAGATCTTTCACATTTCTTTCTTCTTCCAGAAATATCTATCACTTGTCATCTTTGCTATGATACTGCAGAAATTTGCGTATGCTTACTAATAGTAAAACTTAGAACAATCAGTTAAAACCTCTTTCATATTCTCTAGTATTAATCTGATTCCTTCTGCAAGCTATATATCCTGCAGCAGTCTATGGCTTCTTGTGTAGTATCAAAGAAGTCCATTTTTTGCTTTCAGTCTGCTTTCAGTCTAGCAAGATGCTAACTTCCCTGCTTGCTCTGGCTTACTATGTTGTAAGATAGAATGACTAATAGCTCTCTGTTTACATTCTTGCACATAACTTGAGTACTTCAGCATCAGTTTTTGCACTTGAAAATATGTGTGTGTTCTAGTGAATAGAAGTTCTTTCCACAATAAGAGCAGAAGAGAATTAAATTATTGGTGGTATTTGGAAGGAAATATTTTGGTTGTTGTGTTCTTCTTGTCACCAAATGTCTGTCACTTAGGCCTGTACCAGAATTCATGTGATGTTTAAACCGCTGGCTCTGGGGATACCTTCAGCTGCAGACAGACAGAATCACCAGAACTGGCTTTGTAGTTCTATTTCATTTTTCTTTATGGTTGTACTCTGGTCATGTGTATCCCCTGAACTCCTCATCTTGCTGACTGCTTCTCTGATGATATATAGTTGCAACATGCCATCAGTGTGCTGTGAGAACCTATTATACTGCTATATATCATTAGAGACCCTTTTCTCAAGACAGGATACTATTATATATCATTAAAATGATGGCGGTAGGAACAGGCATCCCAGAGAGGGAATCTTNGGAAAAGACAACCCCCCTCAGAATCAACTGCTATTTTGGGGGGGGGGGGGGGGGGGGGGAGGAAAAAGAGAGAAGAAGGGGGGAGGGGAGAGAGAAAAAAAAAAAAAGGAATACAGTAGGTGGGAGTTGCAATGTAAATAATATCAAAAATAAATATTATTTCTAGTATAAATTATAAATTTTGTATCTAGAAAGAGTCTCTAGGTCATAAAGCCAAACCTATACACAGTAGAAAATGTTTATAACTGAGGTTTTTATGCATGAGTCCTACTGTGCTGTGCTATAAATTGCTGAGTTATGACAGGTATGACCAGTCTGTGCAGAACCAAGTCTAAGAACCATTTTGCAATTAAAGGGGACTGTAGAATTTTTTGGAGTCAAAAGTACAAAATTCACAGTATGAATCTGCCTACAGTGCAATACTAAAGCTGTATAACTTCCCCAGTTTCTCAGAAACAATCATTTTAAATGATGACAAGCTTGAGAAGCTGAATACTGAGAGGAAGCTGTGGCTTCTGTTCCTGAGTTTCCAAACATATGGAAACTGTAAGCAACTGTGCATGCACATACAATTCCCATTGAAGTTGCCAGAAATTAACTGAAGTTAGGAGTAGAGTTTGACTCGGAACGTTTGCTATAACCTTGTTATTACAACAGTCTTTGTCAACTTTTCTTGATACTGAGGGTTTTGCAAATATATACCCATTAAGACATTTCTAATGCAAATACTTTTCCTACTTTGTAAGATAAAAATGTATTGATCCTCAAAAATGATAAAAACAAGGACTATATGTATATGTGTTCGAAGATCTGGAATGGGATGTTTTATCTCTTTCCACACCAGCGATGGCATGCTGCAGTGAATTAGGTTGCTGAAAGCTGCTTGTCCTTTCCCGCTGCTCAGTACAGCACACAAGAAGCATTTTCCTCTGTAATTGCAACAGAAATGTTTACTTACAAAGGAAACGGTTAAAAACCAAGACTGCAACTCCATAAGGCTAGTATCTATCCTTAGAGATTTTCATTGTTTTATATCTACTGAAACATGAAGTCTCATCACTTTCCTATTATCTCTATTAGGATTAGATATTGTTAGATCTCCTGCATACTTAGTATTCTGTGATTCTAAAGCGTATAATACAGAGAGAGTGTTTTAGTTGTTTGTTTGTTTACATGCTCTTGTGATGATGATAGTATTTCTAATCTAAAACCAAAGTAAACATTTATGTGCATACATAGTGTTGATGAAAGTGTTAAAGTAGAACAGTTTAGATTCTTGTCAGATTCACTTGAATTTTTTTTTATTTATTCTGTGTTCTAGCTTTTCCTTAATTCAGTTTTCCACTTTCCTAGAATATTTCCAGACTTGCTTAAAGAAAAAAAAAAAAAATATCGGTTTTGTTTTTAATACTAGTTTTAATTGTGTGATTCACTTGTTGTAGAGTTGTTGTTCCTGGTTTATAGAACTCGTGCTAAGATTAAGGGAAAAATTCATCAAGGTGAAGGAACTTGAGGAAAAAATGTTGATGTTTTGAATTTGACATATCAAAATATTCAAAACAACTTCTAAGGAAAATTCTGAATCTCCGCGCATTCCATCTCTGAAAGCATTAGGTGCAGGTACAAATATACTGTTTTTTCTAGATGAGTGCTGACTCTTAAACAGTCAACAGACATTGGAGAAATGTGTACAAGAAAAGGCGATCTGGATAGCTGAAGAAGCATGCTCAGTAGTAGCATTTCTTATGGCTTTTGGAGCGTATTCTTATACTGTGGTATGCCAATACCATCTGTTGAATAGGGCCAGAGTGAATTTGGTCTCCATTGCTCCCACATCAAACTTAAATTATTGCCAGCAGCGTTACATGGATCAGACCTAGGCCGTGGTATTACAGATTTCTTAGCTCAGGCTGCCCTGCACAGTGTGTGTAAGGGGTACCGGGGTCTTCACAGGGCTGGCAATAGTTTTGCTTGAAATGTATGGACTACTATTATTTTTGTTGATAGACGTGCTATAACTTAAAGCTCGGTATACCATGCACTCATGTATAATAACCAGGTTAGGTAATCTTAGATTTTGTTAAAATATCAACAGTCTTTAGGAGAATATTTATTATGTACACCTGTTCTTCCCCCAAATGTCTTGCTACCTTTAAAATGAATCTCTGCCTTTATATTGAAATGTGAGTGAAATCGAGAGCAAAGCAGATTATAATGTAAGCAATTATTGTAACACTATTGCGATGACTTAAACTAAAAAGTAAACTTCCTTTCTGACATATTGCTATGTAAGTTGGAATCTTCTGACACCATCTGATAACTTCTGATACTAGGAATAACTTTATAAAATGTAGATTCTTTCAGTTAAGGGTAATTTTCAAGTTCTGGGTACTATTTTCTGGAAACGGACTTTTCCCCCAGTCTCCTGGGCTTTTTATGTTTACAGGTATCATACTAACACACATCATTAAGTGTAAGTAATACAATTTAAAAAAAAACCAAACCTAATGGTTTCTTTTTTATACTATTCAATTCAAAATTGCTTCTTTTCAAGTTAATTTCTTTTCATTATGATTTCCCTCTGTAATGCTGACTGTGCTGCCATTTGGAGATTGTGTCTCTTGATGTACTGCATAACTTCTGAGATACTGCTGATTATCTGAATGCTTTTTGGAATGCGATAAACTGATAGTAAACACAGAAGAGCTCAGACAATGGAAAACCAACCCTATCAGATAAAGACATACCTTTTGTTTTAACTCCTAGATTAACTAAAAAGTACATTATTTTGCAAGCTTGGAAACTTTTAAAGTTGTATTTTGTGCTTTGATAAATTCTGGAGCTTTGATTAGTTTATTACTGTTGCTCTTTCTTTTTGTGATTAGTCTATGTAGCTTCTGTCCCTGTTGAAACATTTTATATATGGGGGTAAAATTGGTATATCTCTACTATCTGGTACAACTGCTAATAAAATACTAAAAAATGTGAAGGAGCAAGTAACTGAAAGAGCTGAGACCTCTGCATAGAATCTTGCTTTGCCTTGTTTTTCCTCTGTGTGTGCATTTGAGTGTCTCTGTAATCCTCATCTCAGCTGCTTGGTTAGTCCTGAAAATTATATACTAAGTAGAAAAAAGTCAGCGGAAATGACTTTTTAAATAAGGTAGAGATATTTAAATGAAACATGAAAGTTATGAAATGGAAGGCAATGCTTTCTGCTGTCTCTAATTAAAAAGACTAAAGACTGAGATACTATTGCTAGAAATAAATAGCTGTAATGTTTAAACCAACTGTGTGGGTCTACTGACCTTAGAAAAGAGACTTACAAAAAGATGCAGCCAAAGAGCAGAAGAGACGGAATAACTGCAGAGCTGAGAAGCTTGATGTCTGGTGGGGGTGCTTTGTCTTCCCCTGTAGGTGAAGAACAGGAAGAGGTGGTCTGTCCCAGGCACTACTGGCTGGAGATGTGTATGATACCCCCTTGAATTTGTGACTTTGTTTTTACAAATAATCCTAGTTCATGCTATGTAACTATTTAGAAAGAAAGGAAAAAAACAAACAAACAGAAAAAAAAAATCCAAACAAAACCCAAACAAACCAAAAACCCCAAAAAACAACATGCCCCCAAACCCTTAGAAATTGCAAGAAAGCATAATGACAATAGCCCCAAATGGAGAACAAATTAAGTAGGTTCAAAATCAAGGAGCTTGGAGAACATGATGAATATACAGTAATGGGGTTTGCAGCTGCCCAGATCTAGCACGGATAGATCTGCAAAAGGGAAGATGCTCTATTTCAAGGATACTAATGCAAGGGATGCGCAGACCTACCATCTAAATAAGCTTCTCTGTCTCCTAATTAACTGTATAGGGGGTCTAAGGAAAGAGTTGAGAAGTTTCATACTGCACACTTCTGTTTCTTTTGATGATGAAGGTTTCCCTGAAAGAAGAACAATTCCCTCAAAACAGCACTATATGTAGAAATGGGTAACGTAGAGGCAGATGAAGTGTAACCTGAGAATGCTTTCATCTGCTGTGTGCTCATATCCAGGCTGAGTCAACCCACATTTGTCACTGGATCTTTAGTGGGAGAGAGCACCAGGAGTGTTCTTGCCCCTCATTTTCTCCCCCATGCTCTTTATTTCTGTCAGACTAGAGTATAATTAAGCTTTTATTATCATTCTTTTGACACTGTCAAGCCAATTGTTACACTTTTAAATTCCCCACATAAGCAATGGGTGCTGTTCTGAAGACATATATGAATTCGTCAGCTGTAGAAGAGTCTTGTGTTTCTAATTAAGACCTGACTTCACACACTGGTTCACTAAAGATACTTACTACAGAATACACTGGTTCGTTAAACACATAACCAGATGGACGAGAGCTTTGGGGTGAAAAGTCTAGAGAATGAGTGTTCCCTTTAGAGCAATGCCTCAGTTCTGATAAGGCTTTCTCTTTTCATGAAATAAGTATCAGTCCAATTCTTTCTCTGACTTTTGCATGTCTTAAACCCTCATAACTTTGAATTAATGTGACTTAATTTTCAGTGAAGTAGTAAAGTCTAATGAGGGTTTAGTTTTGATTTCAGTCTTTCAGGAGAAGTGGTTTCCTTTTAGATCTGTGCAACATACTTGCTATAATTCTGTGTACCAGCAGTTCAGTGATTACACCTGGTTAAATTACTCACATCATTAGTCACAGTCTTTCCCTTGGTGATTAGTTCAATGACTTTTTCTGCAAGTGTGTTTTTTCTTTATTATTGTTTGTGATATCTGAGGACTTTGGTTTAGTGGCTTGTAGATTGTAGCACTATGGACTAGATGGGTTGACCAAAAGGTCATTACCTGATCCAGCAGTCTTCTGATGCAAAACTGTTTTCTAGTGACTTAAATTCAGCACTTCCCTGTATTTAATTTCATAGCTACTCCTGGCTTTGCATAGCTGTATTAATTCTAGATAAATGCTTAGCCTTTGATCACCTGAAACTGTTGCAGATGAAGTAATCTTTGCATGCCAATCAGCTTTTAATTCTATTCCTTTCTGCTGCTAACCCTTACGTAGTTTTATGGTTCACTTCAAGTTTTTGTACACTTCTAGTAATCATCTACCCAATGTTGATTCCAGTGTTCTACTTTCCTTTCTGCCTTCAAGTCTCATATGTTATGCCTCTGTGTGTAACCGAAACCAACTTGTTGGTTTATCGCATGTTAACTAATATAATCCATAACTTCCCGTCTTTAGTTTTTACTGTGGTGTGTAGGGTTTTTCCAAGGCTGTGTTATTTCCTTTTGGGGAAATTAGCTTTATCTCCTTCTGTTTCCCCTCATTCAAGCTGATTGCATTACTTTATGTAGATGAAAGTTAACTTTTCTGGATCCTTTTTTTTTTTTCTGAGTCTTTTCAATGAGTCTTGTTTCCCTAACTGATTTTGTCAGAAAGCGTTTAAAAATAAAATTAAATACAGCTAATGCTGGACTCTTGGTTTCTTCCAGATTATCATAAATTACATATTGCTTGATAGGTTTTTTTGACTTTACAAATCTGACGTTTCTAGCTTAATGACATGTTTTTTTCTTTTTGTGTTCCAGGCTAGCTGTAGCTTGTGCAGTAATATTCATATCAAAATTGATTTGAATTGGTCTTGAAAGGATTATTTCATTAAGAATAAGATTATAGTGTTTACTAAAATGTAACATTACCTGTGCCTTTTTCACTTCATCCACAGCCTTGTCCCTTCCTGAAGTGAATGAAAGGGAAGATGAAGAATTAGACTATAAAATATACTGATTGCAGATAAGGTGCTACTTACATATGCTTCGTAACAAGATGACATGGTAGCTAATGTGTCAACTCATGAGAGTCTATAAACTAAAAAATGGTCCTCAGAAAGCACCATTCCTACCAAATGTATTTTGAGTATCTGCAAAACACAACTGCACAATTATCAAATTAAAGATATAAGAAAGCGTTTCAGAATGAGGAAAGATAACTTTCAGTTCCTACAAAAAAGAGTATTGTTACAAGTTTCTGTCAAGTGTTTTGAAACTAGATGAAAAATGTTAGTTGATTCTGGTGAGAGTGACTGCAGACAACTTAGTGAAACAGTATTATTCCCTTCTTGCACTTGTCTAGTTTATTTGATGTTTTATTTATCACCAGCACCATTGTGATCAGTTTTTCACATTGGTTCTTTCTCTAAGCTACAGAAAAGGATGCTTTCTGATAAGCCATTATTCATGTTTAACATTACTCAATTGAAAATATGCTTCTAAACATCACTTGTCAGAATATGAAGTACTTAATTTTCTTGCATCTCCATTTATTACATTATTGCAGCAAACCAATTCAACTTACTTAAATCATTTGATAGTCACATGACTTAGTTTTACTCCTTTCTTAACATTAGAACAGTTGTATCTAGGAGACGATCTTGAATTTTCACTTAAATTAGTCTAATTATGTGAAATGAAGTGGAAATGATCAATCAACATGCCATCCCACCCACCAAAAGAAAAGGTAACCCCAAATATATTTAGGGTAAAATAGAAATAAAATAAATAGCCCATCTGTCCCCCTCAACCCCCCTGCTTCTGTGAACACAGAGTTTGCAGTTGGGTAGCTGTAACACTATACCAGCAAAAATTAATTACATTACCCCTTTGTCCACACAGTACGTCAAAGAGAGGAAAGAGTCTTGGAAAACATCAGCAGTGTACTGCCTATGCTAGGTTAGATTATTTTGCCAAGTTTCACAAGTCCTAATGCTTCTGCTTTTTTCCTAATTGGGCAATCACCTTATTTGATTAAAAAAAAAATAATATGTTGACGCTGAAAAGTTTATTCCTGTCTGCCAAGTCATTTCATAGGTTATACTAAGACATAGTAATTGATAGCATTTAATTTACTGATGGGTCAGATTGTGGCCTGTTTAAAATTGTGGGTAAACCCCAAGAATAAATAGTATGTTTAAAAAAAAAAAAAAAGACACTTCAAGAGAAAACCTTGAGAATTTGTGAGCCTAAAATTTGTCATGTAGTGTTAAGACAGACCTCCTTCATACCCCTGAGAACTTCTCAGGAGTGTAAGTGTTAAAAACTAAATGTAATCTCAAGAGTACTTAAGAATACTGAGTATAATCTTAAGAATACTTAAAAAGTCATGGAGGCTTGGACAATATGTAAGTAAAGGAGGTTTTCTGGTGCTCTGTCCAAGTCTCAACAATGATACAGTATAAATAATTATGAGAGAAGAGAGAGTCCTTTCATTACTGCTGTCTAATTTATATTGCATATACTGAGTTGCATTTTTTTTTTCTGAATCTCATAATACAGCTTTTGAAAGTCACTGATAGTGTCAAAGATAAATACTTTTTGAACAGTAGTTGAAGACGATTAGGAAGATTGGTATTTTTATCGCTATTTATTGTGAATATTCTTGCACGCCACTCGAGTATCTCGTGTAAGTCTCTGACTCTGCCTACTTCAGGTTAGGGACTTGAACTTGGGTATTTCCCTGGTGGGTTTCACAGACACTTGATTATTAGTTATTGTAGGATGAATGGTGATTCATCATAATAGCTTTCCCTGTTAAAGCTGTTTTGTTTGTCATAAATGATTAAATGCTTTTTTAGACATGACAAAGCAATAGAAGAATGCTTAGCCTATTTAGGAAGTTCAACCTTTTGTGTTGCTAATGTACACAGGTCTGATTCATGGCTGGGTTTAATACACATGGAACTAGCAACAGAAAAGAACAGAAAACAATGAATGAAATCAGTAATGATATTTGTCATGTCTTTGCTCTTGGACTTGAAATGCATGTGTTCTATGTATTTATGGCTGTATTTTTTAAAATTATGACACATTAAACAACTTAATAGAATTTTGCAGCACCTAGTCAACAATAAAAGCATGTGGTCCATGTACTTAATAGGCATGAGTGTTTCAAAGAAGCATAAAACTTCAGTAGCTGAACAGCTGGCATTCATCTAAGGGTGCCTGTACCCTTAGTGTCAGTTTAGGTTTATTTTTATCATTTTCAGGGTTGCTTGCCATCTGGATTAAAATTGATATTAAATATTTGGATGTAGTATCAAATCCTCTTACATTTTCTAAACATTATATTATATGGCCTATTAATGCTACCGTTTCTGGTAAATGTTACACTTATATTCAGATGATCACGTTAACTTTATTTACCTGTTGCAAGTGGAGCGAGTGTTTGGCCCTTTGCCTTCTGACTTTATGAATGTATGACGCTTTAGAATTTGGACTCCAGTCAATATTGAGGAAAAGGGGACACTTTTCATCTGAAGATATCAATTTCCATTAGTCTCTTCTTTGAACTGGGCTTTTGTTTAATCTGTGATGTAAAAGCTTAATATTTCCTTGAGTTTAATATTTTTGTGGAGTGTCACAGAGTCTATTTGGTAGAGAAAGTCTTATGGTTTTTCTGTCTTCAGGAGCCAGAAGGTTTGTCATACTCTTCTGTCCAGCAAGTCACAGAAGATACTTGTCTATTGACCCATAGGGAATGAGGGCAATAGGAGAAATGCTTATAAGATCAAGAACTTACTTGCCTCTTGAATAAAACATATCTTCTTGAACTAAGAAGAGAAATATCCTGGCAAAAATAAATCTTGGAAAGGAGATTTCTTCCTTCTTTTTCAGAAGTCCTTAAGAGCTTTTCATGAAATTCCTCCATGGGCATTCTGGGCATGCCCCATATAGTATTTTCCACCTGCTTTGTATGAATTTCTCAAGAGCTTTCTGTAAGCTTTTTTTTTTTGCCTGTTTTATGTGTGCCACATGTGGTTTCTAAGGCTATTTCTTGATGCTTTCTAGGAATTCCCCAAGCACTTTCTATGATTTTTCTGTCTGCTTTTTAGGAATACTTTAACAGGTTTTTAGAAATTTCACACGTGTGTTTTAGGTATCCCCCATATAGATTTCTCTAATGTTTTCCATGAATTCCCCTCTCTCAGTCTAAGAACTCCCACCTGCTTTCCAGGAACTTTCTGTGATGTTTTTTAGGAATTCTAGAAAAAGAGATGCAGATACTCAGAAACTTGGTCTTGATGAAGTTCCTGGATTTTTATTTTTCCTGTCCTTCAAACAGCAAACATACTCAGTGCTCTAAAAAAGTAAAACATTTAATAGATTAGAATGTACTTGGTACAGTGGCTTGTGACCTCTACTTTTATAACATACTTTTTATACCCTGGATCTAGTTTGCTTCTTTTATATTACGAGCTTGTCAGGACAATTATTTCTGTGTGGTACAGAGTGGAATACAGTGGGATTCCTGCCTTTCTTGTCTCTTAGGTATTATGATTGTGACTATAAAGAAGAGTGGGAGGGCAGTAGGAATGTAGAACCCAAAGGGAGGAAAGTTGTGAATGTGTTATTTGAACAAGTAGTGTTGTGTATGCTTGTAGCCAAAAAGGCTTCAAATTTGGTTAGTGTGACACAAAAGCCCAGTAACAGTAATGAAATTGTTATTAAGATGGGAAGAGAGTGAGAAGCAGAAAGAAACTTCTCGTTAAGTGTCCACTAGTAATCAGTTTAAAATATTGCATAGTTATTAAAATAAGACGTATAATATACTAAAAGCTATTCTAGCATTTATAGATATTAATCTTGCCCGTTCAATGCAATGGAAGTTTGAAGCCACTCAAGATTAGGATATTATTGCTGTAATCTTGATGGAACACGTAACATTGGAGTCGCTTCACTTTTGAATTCAGTTAAATATCTGACAGTGGGATAGTGCTGGTATTATCAATATGATATAGTTTGATCCTGTTTTGAAGCACTTTCAGAGATGTGCTAGGGTTCATTAATAAGGATTTGCGTGTTCTTTTATTGATCAGTCATACAGATCACACTACTGTCGTGAATTTCTTTACTTGTTAAGCACTAACCCACCTACATCTAAGCACTACTTAATGAAATGACTATTCTGAGTCAAATTTGGAAAAAAAAGATTAAAAGAGTGAGGGACCATGGATACATATAGAACTGGTTGCACCTACTACAAGTTAAGAGTGCAAAGATACTGAAAGTCTGATTCAGCGTATTTAAGGGGAGGGAAATATCAAGGGAGGAGTGCTTAAGGAAAATGTTGACTTTCTTCTGTGCTGTGCTTCTGTTATAATGTTAGTACAATGATGTAAAAATGAAATCTATACATTCCAAGTGTTTCTCTGAACTCCTTCCTTGACTCTGTGTGCATGTCTCTGATCTTAAAATAATGTATGTGAGCTTGGTACTTATGCAGGGACTAAACGGATAATATGGGAGAATGATCCTTTGGATATCTATGTGGGTGGTGGGGTGGAGGAGTGATAAAAATTTCTTCATCCATATGCTTAGCACTCAAACTGAAAGCTTAACTACTTAGTTTGTGACCATATGCCAGCAGCCTATCATGGTATAAAAGGCTTCCAAGTAGTGTGAATGTAGCTAGCCAGAAGCTGCTTTTCTGACCTACACTGCTGTGACTGTTTCAGTCATGATTCTCTTTACTTGCAGAGTTAATGTTTTCTTTTGCAGCAGATGAATGTTGGAATTTTGCTCTTTGAGTCCTGAATGCTATTGATTGCAGGCTTCTAGTTCCCAGCTTGCCTACAGTCCATGGTTGCTTCTTGGTGCCCCAGCACATATCTTGTGTTTTGAAACTAGTATAGCACTCTCGATCGATTGTAGTTGTTACAGAAAAATTGTGGTCAGTTTGAATATGAAAGAGAAACTAGGAGGATATTGCCTTACTTTGAGATTCTTGTATATTGCAGATAAAAATTTTGCTTGATAGCCTTGCTTAAATGCCAGTTTTGAGGAGATTATGCACTGCACTGTTCAAACATCTCTTATATTTAGCACCACAGGTGGCATTGTTACTGAAAATAAAACCAGTGCAAGGAGAGTATCAAGAATCACAGACTGTGTTTTGCTCAAATAAGTTGGGGGGGGGGGGGG